>CM072512.1:87779155-87841655 GCA_036898135.1 Oncomelania hupensis
GACTCCTTGCACCGTGACTTGCAGGATGGTCTTTGCAAGGCCTGATGCTCTGGTGGGATGGCCATACCATCGGAGTTTCCGTTTCTTCACCACTGTGAGCATGTGTTGTCCAAGGGCTTGTTTGATGGTCTGTCGGGCTTCGTTGTTGGTGATGTGCTGGGTATAGGAAATGACCAGAAGTCTTCTGTAGCACCTTATCTCCATGCTTTGTATTCTTCGTTGTAGATCTGCTATGAGTGTCCATGTTTCGCAAGCGTATAGGAAGATGGAGGCCCACCTTGGAATGTAGGCTGGTGGTCCTGTCTTTCCAAATGGGCTTCAAACTTGTCAGGGCAGCAGCGGTTTGTGCGATCCTGGAGAGGACTTCCTGTCGGGATCCATTGTCTGATAAAATGGCTCCTAAATATTTGAAGCTATGCACTGTGTTGAGGGATTGGCCTTGGACTTTGATGTCCGTTTTGATGCCAGTAACGTTGTTGGTCATCATTTTGGTCTTCTGTGCACTTATTTCCATTTCATAGGCTCTGGAGATGGTGTCGAGCCTCTGTACCAGCTGTTCAAGTTCTTGTTCCTCTCAAGCCAATCCATCAATGTCATCCGCAAAACGGAGGTTGGAGATTGCTCTACTCCCTATGCTGACTGTGCCTTTGTGATATGCAAGGGCATCTGACATGATGCGCTCTAGGAAGATGCTGAAGAGTGTTGGAGAGAGTAGGCATCCTTGACGCACATCGATTTTGTTCTGAACCAGTTTCCGATGGGCTGTTGTGGAGGACTGCACCGGTATGTACCCATAAAGCTGTAGGATCCAAGGCTTCTATTTTTATCTTGTATTACAGAAACGGCTAAAGAGCTGACCAGTCTTAGCATACATATCCAGCGCAGCTTCTATTGGCATACAGACATGAGCGTTACAAGAGGAACTGATTACCAATATTTTAACGAGTTATTATTGGCACAGAGCCATCGGCTGCTGCGTCAATGCCAGTGCCTTCGATACCAGCAACATAACTCAGCCGTTTCATAAACAGGACGCTATAAAAAAAATCAACATCGCAATACTGAATCCTATTAAAATATAGAAATAAAAAAATCCTATACGCGTTAAAAAATTCTAAATCAGGTAACTGTCAAAATTCAATAAGAATCTGAATCCAAACAAAATCAAATCCGAATAGAAATCTTACTCCTAACCTAAATTTATGTTGCAGCATATGGCATAACAAAAATGAGGGTTTTGAATATTCGTACTAGTTTTAATTATATCTTTGGGGTTTTGTGTTTTATGCATAGCGTACTCTACTACAGGCCTTCTCAGCGCGCGACTGTGGTCTCTGACTGGGGGCCTACGCGAAGAAATGAAGGGAAGCAACTCGTGAAAAACCTAAAACGCTAGCGATCAAACTTATTACCGCAATACAAAATGAAGTCGCGTAGGATTTGAAATTCAACATTTTTTAATTTTTATATAACCCATTTTCCTTCCCAAACCACTGTATTTGATTAGTGTGAGATAAAACTGTTATTTAAGCAGCAAAATTATATCGATTACCTATGTTGTTGTGTCTGAGTTTTGTCTTATTTGCGGTAAGTTGTTAGTTCGTGTCAACATCCGCTTTTACAAATTTCAAAGTGGCATGCTACTGCACTCTGTTCTTAATAAAATAATCTTCAATCTTCAATAGTTTCCAGCAGTTGTGTTTGATCATGGACAAGAAATGTTGTGTGTACGGCTGCAAAACAAACTATGCGTCTGAAAAAAAAACGCGAAGCGGGTAAAAAAAAAGTGTCTGTTTTCAGATTTCCAAAGGAAGAGAATGCGAAACGGGCATGGATTTCTGCGATTCCAAACGCCAACATGACTGTTTCCAAAGACACTGTGATATATGTGAACTGCACTGGCCTTCAGAATTTGAAACTATCCGCAAAAATTGGGAAACTCCGCCCTTTAGATCCTCCATCTGTTTGGCCAAATGTTCCATCAAGCCAAATCCCCACCCCTGCCCTTCGCACAACAAAATGTGCACTCAGAGAAACATAGAAGAGCAGCCTTCTTGGAGCAGGACGCAGTTTGTTTCTGTGAAATGGACACGCTTTTGCAGAGCAAGCGAGATTTTCTTGTTCCTGTGATTACTTACATGGATGAAAGTGTTTTGATTGTACAGTCAAAGAGACTTTCGCGTGGAATTCTATGGTTTGTGATAAGGATTAGTAGTGATAAAACATTCAACAACTTCCATCTGGGTGTGCGATGCACAGCTCCCTCCCTGTCCAAAAATCGCATCACCACACTGACTACCTGGTCAGCACTGGAGGAAAATATGAGATCTCTGAACTGCCTAGAAATGACTGATAAAAAACAGATCATCCAGGAACAACTGCAGGCCATGGGAACACAACGTGTCGGCTAACCACTGTACACACCAGAAATCATCATCAGGGCCTTTCAGTATTTTGCAACGTCCAGGTGCCTCTATCAAAGACTCAATCAAGATTTTCAATTGCCATCAACACAGACACTGACTCACATCACATCAAAAGTTGCAAAGCTCGACGATGGTGCATTTTCAAATGCAGTTTTCAAGTCAGTCGAGGAACGCCAGAAAATGTTTGTGATTATGCAGGACGAGGTGTATGTATGCACAGCTGAGGTCTGAGGTTGCACTGCTGAGGTCAGTCTTGCCATTTGATTTTCTGTCAATGTCTGGATTCTAAATCTCAGTGTGTGATGCTACTCAAATGATTCAAGATTCAAGATTCTTTATTGTCCAAACACATAGCATGGATATTTGTTTAGCAGTGCAAGAAGGAAGGAGATAACAACATCAAAACTATTAAAAACATAGATACAATATTAATACATTTGATATACTATCAAACACAACTTCCATACCAAAATACAAATCTATGAACACTAGCACACATGCATAAACAGATATCCAGTCACATACCCATGTGTACACATTTAACACACAGATAATTATTCCACAATACATGTATATGTATACACAAAACTACTAACACTCACCCATTCTTCCATGCCTTAGATCCATCCTAGATCATAATAATAATAATCATCATCATCATCATCATCATCAATATCATCATCATCATCATCATCATAATAGTAATGATAATAATAATAATACAAAATAATCATCATAATATTAATAATAATCGTAATCATAAGAGTAATTATAAAAATAATAATAATAACAATGCAACTACTAAAAAATAATACAACAGCAGCACCAACAGACAAATAATAATTAATATATGGTAACAATGATAATAATAATAACAATACTACTACAACTATTACTAATAATAATAACAACAGGAAGGGTACAAAACCAGGCTTCATGGTGATCTAGGGGAACAAAATTACTAATTAGTAAGAATGATAATAACAAGAACAACAATACAACCAAATTAACTAATTGATAAAATCTCTGGTCAAAGTTGAGTAAGAAAAGAACACCACATTCTCATCACCAAATTAACCAAAGTTAACCAAATTAACTAATTGATAAAATCTCTGTTCAAAGTTGAGTAAGAAAAGAACACCGCATTCTCATGACCACTTGCCAATTAAAATTATGTATCATTTAAACATGTTTTTCATGTTTAGTAACCATTTACACCTACATCCTCAAGTGAGGTTGAAAAAAAATCGTTGATTGTGAGTTAGCTGCAAAAGTGGAGAGGGGGGGGTGTGATGGGTGTTTGAAGGAGGTTGTTAATATAAATTATTTAGAATGTATAAGAAAACAAAAAGGTCCAAAACTGATTCTTTAGTAAAACTTCTTATCTATTAGTTTTTCAACAGTGACAAAGAAAAACACTGACAACTATACTTATATGCTGTTCATATTTAACTAATGGATTTAACTCTATTATAAATACAAAACAGCGTATAAAACACTCTTTCAAAACCAAAATACAACGTTTTGTTTGATATCTATACTTCTTTTTAGCAGAATAATCAATATAGTTTGCTTGTGTGTGAATTGAGCATGAGAAAATAACACATAAAGAAACCATAGGCCCCCAGTCTGAGACCCCAGTCGCGCGCTGAGAAGGCCTGTAGTAGAGTACGCCATGGTTTTATGCCATGGGCTCTGTCACAACTGCTTGACCAATCACGCTACATAAGACAGATTTAACACTGTAACATTAACGATCAAGGCGCGTAGCGAGTCAAGAGCTTATCAATTTCTAACAGAAACAAAAAAGACCGTAACATTGACATTTTGATCAGTGTATTGTACACGATTGGAGCATGCCTCAGTAATTGCACAAGTTTGTTGGGTGCTGTCAGTCTCAGATACTGTTGAACAGAAAATGCCATGAGCATCAGGGGCCATAGAAGTGTTCCTTACTGGTGGGTTGGGGAGAGATAACATAAGATAAAATAATAATTTTATTTAACAAGGGTAAAAGAGTAAGCATTTGGTGTGCTTTTGAACATCTTGCCCTTGGACTTGAACAATAATAATATTTAGTATAACAAAATAACATTATGATAATAACATCATACTCTAACAATATAATCGAGATATGTGCACACGTGCACAAACGCGCAAACACACACACACAAACACAAACACAATCTAATGAGTGTCATTAATGTAGAATTCTAATTAAGTAGCTAATTAAATAATTTCTGATGTTTTGTAAAAGATGTATTCTAAAAGATGAGTATTCAGTGAGTGCACTTCGGAGCACTTCTGAAAATTTCTTCCATAAAGTAGAACCTGAATATGACAGACTGGTTTTAAACAGATCAATTCTTGGAAATGAGATGTTTAGTATGTAAGAAAATCTGGCAGTGACAGTGGGAATTTAAAGCACTAAATTTCCACAAAGTAAGTGGGGATACTATTTATACAGAAACCCCCGGCACTCCCACTAGGGAGTATGTTGATCTGTTCATAATCATTTCCAGTGATTGTGTTTTTTAAGAATAACCGTTTTAAGTGCACGTTTATGAGTTCGAACTAAAGGTTTCATGGCGTTACCACTAGCATTATCCAAAATAATTGAAGAATAATCAATTAAGGGCTGAATATGTCCCGAAAAATAGTTTACAAGAGTGCAAATTTCAGAAATGTTTAATTCTTGATAATTGATAAATACTTCTAGAAATAGTTTGACTAATATTTAAAATATGTTGCAACCAAGATAGATTATTATCTAAAATAACGCCAAGAAGTTTATGACATTGAAGTTCTTCAACTATTTTGTTGCAAAGTTTTAACGGAGGGCGTTTCATAGAGGAACTTTGCCTTTTTTGTATTGTTGTACTTAGCATGGATTTTGTTTTGTCTGGATTGAGAGAGAGAGAGAGAGAGAGAGAGAGAGAGAGAGCGAGAGAGAGAGAGAGAGGAGACTGAGGGTATGAGGTAAAATGAGGGAGAGAGGGGGAGAGAGAGACAGAGACAGATAGATAGAGAGACAGAGAGGTTGATTTCTGACAATGTCTTTGCACTATGTCCGCTTTATTTGTGAATAACTGCGGAACTGTTATCTCTGAAACTCGGTTCAATAGAAAATAATCCTGAGCGTTAGAGGTCGTAGAAGTGTTCCTCCAGGATGAAATGAGACGCATTTCCCCAGGGTGGTCAATCCGGGGTCGTTTTCTGAAATGCTAGAGTCTTTTTAGCCTAGTTGCATTGTCCACTAACAACCCAAACCGTGAACAAAGGCCAGTCGCTAACAAGCGAGACACAGACGACATTATTTGTGTACCAGAATAAAGAAGTGCTTCCGAAAATCTAAGTTTGTGCTTGTGTATGTGTGTGTGTGTGTGTGTGTGTGCGAGAGAGAGAGAAAGATTGTATTTCTCACTTAATTAGATCACATATAGTTCTCGCCGATCGCATGAAAAGTAAATTTTAAAAAAATAAAGAAATAAAGAAAATTAAGCACTTAAGGAAAGGATGATCTTCTTTAAAATATTTTTTAACAAAATCCCACGATACCATATAAAGGTCTTTGGGCACCATTTGTCCATCTCTTCTCACATTTGAACAACCCACCGCAGTGATGGACGGAAGCCAGCTACTAACAACGGCACTCATACACCGTAGCCGGGCCTACCGAAGCATAAAAGCTACAATGGACGGTATAGGCCTGCAGGCTCAGACACCTGCTATGTGGCAGTACCGTTAACTTTTAAGGCTTACGGCCTGTCTGGACGTCACACTGAGTCTCAACACATTATCGGAGTATGGGAGACAGAGGGACAACGGAGAGTTGGACGTTGTAGAACTACAGAAATTGAGCGCACAGATCTCAAGATAAAGTCTTTGTTGATGGTGGGAAAAAACATATATTACGATATAAACCCAAGTATTAAGTGATCAGTTTCTTTGAAAATACAGACTCCAGGTTTAAGAACAATTCAAGTTCATGAGTCCAATTCATTTGAAATTAAATTCAACAAATCTTTCTTACCCATAAACAACCATTTGTTTGTCTCAATAAAACCGCATGAGCAATCAAACCTGAGAAACATTTAATAAAGGTTTCAATTTAAAATAATTAAAATGTAAAAGTTCACCTCTTTTATGAAATTTCTTGCCAAATATTGAAACATTGGGTCCGCTCGTTTTCATCTACCTCCCTAATATTAAACACAATCTTACTCAGAGACAGGTTGAGAGCAAATCTATTCCGCAGAGACATGTTAAAAAAGAGTTACTAAAATAAATGTTTCGGCTGCTGAGCCTGGTTTTAATCATATTCTTAGGTTTAATTTGAAGAAAGGGTTTAAAGCGTGTTCAATCATCAAAGGCATGTTTTCAACACAATGGCGCTCTGGAGACACATGCTTACATAAGAATGCAAACGTAATGGAAGCAACAATTGCGAAAAACACACATTTCAATTTCTCTCTGGAGAACGAGGCTAACAAAATGTTTAGATACAAATTGAAGCTAACAGAGGGATCAAATATAAAACACTCCCAAGCAGAAATAACAATTACAAACAAAATGTTCCTGGCGGTTAAAAATAAATGAACGCAAATACAATTAACAATTGAACACCTAAAACTTACAAACAATAAGCGCCCAGAGACAAATATTTGTTCTAAACTGTCAGCCCGGTAAAAGAAGAAATGGAAGCCAACAGAGGCAGCAATGTAATGCAAGTAGTGCGAAGACAATGTGTAGGAGGAAGGAAGAGGACAGTGAGGACGGGCAGAAGGAAAGGGTGGGCTTAGAGGTGGGGGAGAGGAAGAATATAATCAGAGAGAAACAGGAACAGTTACAAAACAAAATATATTAACCAGGCAAGCAAACATTTTCGTATATAATTTCATTGAATAATTGACACTTTAATGCCCTAATGAAATAATTAAAAAAACAAAAGCTATTTTTTGCGTCAATAAATCATTGGGTTGCTGTTCCTAAAATGCTACGTTCTTCATGTCCAATTCAAGTCATACGTATATATATATATATATATCTATATATATATAAATAAATATATCTATCTATATATATATATATATATATATATATATATATATATATATATATATATATATATATATATATATATATATATATATATATATATATATATATATATATATATATATATATATATATATATATAATATATATGCAATAACATAATTTATACGCTTTATTGTTTCACGTCTCATCCCCAACCTATTCCTTCATTTTTAAACCTCGCATGCATGAGATATAATTCTTCAAAATCGTCCATAAATATTTCGTTTAAAAATATCCACAACGGGAGAGATGGAAACATGAATGCACCGTGCCTGTTTGATGTTTTGTTTCTGATGACTTCTATTTTGAATATTCTTTGTGTGATTAAATACGACCCATATGTCACGTAACCAAAGGGGCAGTAGAAATAAAATAAATGCACAATATATGTTTTAATGTTTGGTAAATTCTCCAAGACGTCTATTTCGTACATTGTTTTTGTGTCTGAATTAAATAAGGCATGGAGCACAGAAATATTTTCATTTTGATTACGGTGCTGTTCTATTTAAGGAATTCACTTTTTTTTTAAATTTGCTTTTAAAACATCATAAATATTTTCTATGGACAAGCCGTCAACCTGAAAACATGTTTTTTACAATATTCAGGAGTCGAAGAGACCAAAACCGTCAATTAAATATCATCAAGGAGTGACGATGACATAATTTTGTATAGCCAAAAAATTTTGTTGAACATTTTCCTTTTAAATTCCTTACCTTCCGTATTTGAAACAAGAAACCATTTTATTTGTCACAATGCGGTACTTTAGCTTTGAGCTATTTTTTATCATTGCTTCATGATTTATTCTTAATGATGATGTCTTGTGTGTGTGTGGGTGGGTGGGTGGGTGGGTGGATGGGTATGTTTGTTTGTGTGTACTTGTATTACCGCACAACTGGGGATTTGTTCATATAAACATGGTAATAAATGGGGTAGTTGAAACACTTTGGATTGTAAAAATCTTTCCCATTAAAAAAACAAACATATTTTGCACTCGAAAACAATATAGCACAACCGTAAATATCCAGAAATCGCTTCTTTCCAATATGTCGAAAACTGGGGTAGACAAATGGGTAAATTATACACACCTGTATTGTAAGCTGCTCAACGAACAAAATCAAGTTTAAAGAGCAGATTACCCCTCAGTCCTATACGTCATTCATAAATCTATTTGATTTGATCAAATATAGGCCCTCAGTATGGTGATGTACTGTATTTTGGTGTGTCTGTGTGTGTGAGTGAGGGAGAGAGTGAGGGAGAGAGAAATAGAGAGAATAAACCCCCAAAATTTGGCATTTGTAATATTTAACAAATTAACACAGAACTGTTGAAAATGGTCGGATAATCATCCATATTGACTAGCAATGATTCATGTAAAAGAAAAATGACTAGTTTTCGGCATTGTTTATAGGGTCCAGCGGACTGCAAGGAGCTGAATCATGATCAGGCCAGTGAGAGTGATTGTGTGCCTTTTGAATGCTTGATTGTGAGTTTATGTTTTCATGTTTCCGTGCGCCTGTTGGTTTCAATGCTTACATTTCATTATTATCAGAATACGATGTGTTGTTATAATGATTTGTAATAATTTCTGAATAAATTGTCAAAATGTGTGTGTATGTGACTCTTCAAACATGTCTTTTTATATTTAGATGTGGGGTTTCTTTCGGCGTGCGTCAAGGATGCCTACTCTCTCCAATACTCTTCAACATCTTCCTGGAGCGCATCATGTCAAATGCCATCGCACATCACGAAGCCAACAGTCAGCATAGTGGTTAGAGCAATCTCCAACCTCCGTTTTGCGGATGAAATTGGTGGATTGGCTGGAGAGGAAAAGAACTTGAACAGGTGGTACAAAGGCTTGACACCACTTCCAAAGCCTTTGGAATGGAAATGGTGGAGAGAAGACGAAAAGGATGACCAACACTACACATGGCATCAACACGGACCTCAAAGTCCAAGCCAATCCTTCAACACGGTGCACAGCTTCAAATATTTAGGAGTCATTGTATCAGACAATGGGTCCCGACAGGAAAACCTCTCCAGGATCTCACAAACAACTGCTGCCATGACAAGGTTGAAGCCCATTTGGAAAGACAGGACCATCAGTCTTCAGTCCAAGGTAAGGCTGCTACGCTACCTTGTCATCTCCATCTTCCTATATGCTTGCGAAACATTGACCCTCACAGCAGACCTACAACGAAGAATACAAAGCATGGAGATGAGGTACTACAGAAGACTTCTGGGCATTTCCTATACCCAGCACATCAACAACGATGAAGTCCGACAGACCACCACACAAGCCATTGGACAGCACGATGACATGCTTACAGTGGTGCAGATACGGAAACTCTGATGGAATGGCCATGTCACCAGAGCATGCGGCCTTGCAAAGACCATCCTGC
The DNA here is from genome assembly GCA_036898135.1 of Oncomelania hupensis. Taxonomy (NCBI): domain Eukaryota; kingdom Metazoa; phylum Mollusca; class Gastropoda; order Littorinimorpha; family Pomatiopsidae; genus Oncomelania; species Oncomelania hupensis. The sequence goes on from CM072512.1 coordinate 87,789,081, forward strand.
AAGGCACGGTGCAAGTTTGCAGAAGAAGAAGGAGACAGAAAAAGAGGTGGGAGGACAACATCCCAGAATGGACTGGCTTGACACTGAGCGAAGCAATGAGGGTTGCTGAGAACAGAGAAAGATGGAGTACGCTGGTTAAACGATCATCTGTGGTGCCCCAACGACCTTCGAGTTACGGTATAGGATAGGATAGGATAGGATAGGATAGGTGATGTTTGTTATTATTTTTTACGATGTTTGACATGTTATATATCGATTTCCACAAGAGTCCTATTTTTTCAATGACCAAGCAGATTGTGACTAAAACTGATATCGCATGGCAATTGACCAATCACAGATGACGATGTATCTCGCAAGCTGTTAAATATGTAAGTCGTAAGAATGCAGGACCTACTTTAAACCAATAACGAATCGCAGTCTATTGTGCCTTTCTTTTCCTGCAAATGACTGAAAAAAGAAACGGTTGCCTTGTATATTTTTACGATGCAAAGTTTTATTCCCAAACAGCAACAATTATCTCAAGGAAAGGAGGAGTCAAAAGAATGTTTGTGCACACAATGGTAATAACCCTTATGTATTATCCCAATGTCGGGATAATTATTTCTATGAAAGAAAAAACAAAAAAAATTTAAAAAAAATAGAAAGAGAGAGAGAGAGAGAGAGAGAGAGAGACACACACACACACACAACAACAACAACAACAACAACAACAACAACAACAACCGACGAAGCCGATGTACGTGTATAATAATCCTAATAACCCAGACCGTTAGCGCACGCAAACCCTTTATTTCCAATAAGTTTACACTAATGAAGATAACCTATATCTGATTGAATATTGGAGCAAAAAAAATCCTAACAAGCTCTAAATGTCGACATTTACGGCGTTTTTTTTTAAAATTTTATTTATAAATTCAATTCACACACAGCCGCCCTCTCACCCCCATCCTCATCCCCACATCCCCCCCTCTCTCTCTCTCTCTCTCTCTCTCTCTCTCTCTCTCTCTCTCTCTCTCTCTCTCTCTCTCTCTCTCTCTCTCTTCGTCAACATTAACAGCGCAATTCAAGATCGATTTTATTTCAGAGTGTGATTTGTTTGGCATCATTAAGCGTTAGGGTATGTTCCTTCATTTTATTCACGTTCCTTCCTTCCGTTGTTGTTTTGTTGTTTTTGTTGTTGTTGTTGTTGTTGTTGTTGCTGTTTTTTTTTCTTCTTCTTCTTCTTCTTCTTCTTCTTCTTCTTCTTCTTCTTCTTCTTCTTTTTATTCTACTCTCTTCCTCTGTTGTTTGTTTGGTTGTTGTTTTTTTAACTCCAACTCATCTTCTCTATCTGGAAACCAGGCCATGGAAAAAAATAACACACCAAGCTACTGATAATTAAAGACAGCTGAAGTACCCGCCTGAAGCTGATCAAACCTAGCCCTAATGATAATGTATCTCTGGGACTCGCTGAGAAAGAGAAACGTGCGTCAGTAGCTCCGCAGAGTCTAATTCTATTATTCCCCCTAAATCTTCGAAAGTTATTTCTTCTTGTCCTTTTCGCCCCGTTATTGCCTTAAAAGGGATTTCCATGCTAGTCGCGCTTCAGAGTCTCTAAAAAATCAAACGGAAGAAAGAAAAAGCGGTAGGTTCAATCTGGGCAATGTAAATGAGAGGCCTCAAAGAAAGAAACAGAGCCTACGAGCGGTCCACTTCAAACAGACGTCTTAAGAAATGTGTCTGGTGGTGTGGATTGTTGTTTTCTTCTTTCGACGGCCCATCGCTTGTGCCAATAGGTCAAACGCGTGATATTTAAGGCCAGGTTATTTATTTATTTCGCTGTTGCAACTGAGACTTGCTAGCAAGCAAACACATGGCTCCGTGCAGATGACGTCATAACTGGAACTTTGTGACATTTGATTATTCCTCTTAACAGGAGCATTGTTCCCCTTCCTTAAACGACTGTTTGTTTTACTATCAGTTCGAGCGCACTTGCATTAATCCGAGAACTGCACAGAGACCACCAATAGAGGTGCGAATGCTTTGTAACTAGCGGTGGAACCTTTTGTAATCATGTACGCAAACCTACTGTACTACAGACTTAAATGCACTACATAATGATAATGTCGTTAACCTCACCGGCATTGCTTACAGCATGAACGTTCTTTTTTTCCCCTTTCCACAGACATTTAGTAACGTCAAAGCCTGCACTCCCGAAGTGTCTGTGCGGTTTTGGTTCAATTCTATGCTGATTTCTGCAAGAAGAACGATTACCTCATCATTCATAACTTACTTTTCTCCCCTCCTCTGTGTGTCCTCGTCTTCCATCTCCTTCTCTTTTGTGTTCTCGTAACTCCATCCTACTCCCCCCCCCCCCCCTCTCTCTCTCTCCATTTTTCTCATCCAGCAAACAGACGTCTCCGGTTTCAGAGCAATCTGCCAAGAGACCTACAAGCTTCTTCTTCTTATTATTCTTCCACCTCCACCACCTTCAGCCCCTTCTTATCCTCCCCCATACCCTCCCTTTCCCCTTCACTGTCCATCTGTCTGACTGTCTCTGCCCCCTCCTCCTCCACACACACTCTCTCTCCCTCTCTCTCTCTCTCTCATCTCTCTCTCTCTCTAAGCAAACGGACGTCTCCGGTTCAGTGCAGTGTACCGAGTGGAGCATCAAGCCCCGGGGACCACACCTGACCTTTCCAGGGTAGGAACGCTCGCTTCAAACTCTTTAATGCCCTTGTATCAAGTCTCCGTAAATTTCATCGGTCTTCCTGATAGGAAGCAGCAGCTCTCAGCCTCGGCGGGATTCTCCCTGAAGGAAATTACACAGGTCCTGCTATCGACCAGAGAATGTTGTTCTACTGTGCTAGTAACTCGAACAGGAAGCATGATTGAAATTGTAGTTCTTTACGTTTAGGCTGCGTTAACAACGTTTCAGGCATGTGCAAATTTGTTGTCCAAGATACTTGCATTAAGTTCAGTTCCACCTTCTGTAGCAACTTCCTGATTGTTGTTGTGGGGTGTGTTTTGGTAAAACAAAATCCTTCTGTCTTCCATTAGAAAGAATTAACAGATCTTGGTTTCGACAGAGAACATGATCCTATTAGTACAAAAGGAAGCAAGACTACTACTTTAACAATCTATTCAGGCTTTCGTTTAAAAAAAAGTACAACTCTTGTATTGTACCGACAGAGGCTGTTGTTTCTAGTGGCACAGAAGTAAGCACGACTAAGGACTACTAGTTCTACACTATATTAGACAGTAGCGTTCATCATGGCATTATTAACCTTTCAAACATTTGGAGTGTGTCAAAAATGAGAATGTTGTGATGCCCCCCAAAGTATCTAAATTACATATCAATTCGTTTGCTTATTTGACAAACATTAAGAGACTGACGAAAACGTTTCTTGCTAATGTGAGGCCCTGTGGAGTTACATATATTTCTCGGAGAGGCAATGAAAGTTTTGATAGTTGTTGTTGTTTGTAGATTATAGTCACACGACACTTTCGCATATAGGTGACTACTGGACCGATTTATACTGACACCAGCGGGCCAGTTGTTGGTAAAGGGGAAAATAATATGATCACACGTTGACCAATCCGGGATTCGAACCAGCGACCTTTCGGTTACTAGCAAGACGCTCTTACCAACTGAGCTACCCGGCCCCGCACACCTTGAAATCTAGGAAAACCAATTTATATATGGACGATTATGCATACCTTTTACCTGAGAACTGAATCGGTGAGTGTGAGCGTTATGGAAGAGATTAAGGTTTTGTGGGTCAGCTATCTCCTTAATTGCTAGAGTGACCTTGCATGCACTGTAACATACTACAGTGCTTTAGCAGTTATACAGCTTTGGGTTAGTTAGTTAGTAAGTCATTGTATACAGGGTCCATCGGACTGCAAAGAGCCGAATCAGGACCACAACATGGTTGAAAGAGAACTCATCCCCGATCCGTATAAAAGATCTGCTGAAACAACCCTAGGAGTTTTGGAAGAGTCTTAAAGAAAAAAAGGTAGGTGACTGGCCTCGCAAAGAAGATAGAAGACTGATAGAACAGATTAGGAACAAGAAAGAATACATGAAAATGACAGAAACAGTGTTTAATTTAAAGTACTAAATTTCCACAAAGTGGAGATTCTATTTATACAGAAAACCACGGCACCCCAAAGGTGAATACATCTTTGGGAAAACTAGCATAGTGAATACAGTGCATTTAACACAAGGCTTATACGCTTTAGTATAGCCGTTGCGAGTTCCTTTAAGATGTGAAACTGGGTCGAAATTTTCTTCAAGAATGTAATGAAACCAAAACAGTCATCACATATTGACGTTAAATAAACACTACACGGAGCACACAAGTGCCATTTCTATGGGCAGCAGGTAAATAAACAATGGACGTTTTTTCTCATCCTTTTCAAATCACTTATTAGTCTATAATACATGAGTTCAGCTTAAGTATAGACCTGAAACATATGGGGAAAGAGTGAAGAAGAATGCAAGACAGTAGTTTGTGTAGACTCATTAATGCAACTTCGGCCCACAGGGAAACGTTTAAGCTAAAATCAGTGCCTGTGAAAACTGAAAAACTGGATCGATCCGAAGACTGATCGATGGCCTGTCGATGTCAAAGCTAGATGAGATCATTCAAGTGTTGAGAAAGCATTCACTCAGTTCAGCTTGATGCACTAATGGAATATGCATAATACATTGATAATGGAGAATGCGTTTGATGGGGATGCCATTAAATCGCATGATTTAAACGGGTACAGGCACATTGTCATGTTTTCTACATTTAACTGAAATACGCTTATATACTCATAAAACGGTTGTCCGATTTTGATGGGCTGTTGGTAGGCTTATACAGGTTCTTCAACTCACGGTCAAACATTCTGTGGCAGTCAATTTCAATAACATTATCAGGTTTTGATTACTTTTAGGATGATGCTATTGCAGAGAGTGGCTATCCGTTCCGCCGTTTCACTTGGGTTCTTTAGGATAAACAGAACTGCTACACGAAAATTACAACTTTTAAAACTGCTTTGTAATTCAGATCTGTTAGTGTCTGGCAATACATTTGATTGGCTTGAAATCTTGTTTCTTTATGTCGAAAAACCGCGGATTGAGGACAGCCCCTGAATCAATATCCGCGTTCTTTTTGTAACATGTCAATAAATTTTTGTGTCATTATTATGTGGACAGCTGTGGAAGACAGTGTCCACACTATTTTTTTCCCCGCAACTCATTGTAGGTAATTTCTGAAGAGAACCAGAAAAATGTCATTATTCTTCGTCCGTGCCTCCTATTAAAATGTTAAAACATTATAAATCGCAATGTTAACCCCCCAACACATCCCTTCCCCCCCCCCCCGCCCACACACACAAACAAAATCATCATCCCCTCCACCTCTATTCCCACCTCCTATTGGAAACGTATAACGTTAAACTTGCAAACGGCGACTACGACAACGACGACGATAACGACGACGACGATGATGATAATGATAATGATGATGATGATGATGATGATGATGATGATGATGATGATGATGATGATGATGATGATGATATGGAACTCTAACGAAATACCACAGTCAATGAATAACTTGGTTCCAGGCGCTAATCTGTTGCATCAACAATTCAACAATTACAAATTAAAAGCTATTTCCAGCCTTTCGTATCAATTCCGATTTTTTCGAATCAGCATATCTATGGAATTCAATATTTAAAGACAGCTTAAGAACGAGAGGAAGTCGGGTGGAGTTGGGATAAGAAAGCAATTTAATTTGAACGTTCTAAACGTGTCCTTTTTTTTCTAAAATAATTTTTTTAACAAACATAAAATTAATATAAATAGAAAACAATTTAATTTTAATTTTATAGACTACAGGCATCATACTTACCGAGGAAAGAAATTGAAATTGAAATAAATAATGAGTAAACAAAAAGATGCTAAAACGTAATAAAAAAATATGTACAACAAGATTGGAACTTGAAATGCGTAGAGATCCGTAGGATCTCATCTTTGATATGATGATGATAATCATTGTTGTCAGGGTGGCGACGTGGTGATCGTCCTTAACGCTGATGCAATAGGACGTTAAGCTTCGTTGTTCCTTCCGTGCCAGGGATTTGCAAGACGATTGCATGATTGACTAGTGCTCGCTTTTAAGATATATATTTGAAGACCATTGAACTCACTTTCCAGAAAAAGATATCAGAACAACAAAAACATCAGGTTTTTCAGTTTTAATCGGTCACATCGAGGAAGAAGAAACTAAAAATCTAAAATAAATCTAAAAGTAATTCAAAGTCCTAGATTTCTCATTTAAGAGATTTATTTTATTTTGAGAGAGAAGTCGAAGGCGAGGTCAACATTTTAATGACAAGCTAATTAATACGGACCATTGTTTAGTTTGTTATGAGAGAGAGAGAGAGAGAGAGGGAGGGAGAGAGAAGGAGAGATGTTTACTTATGTGGGGTTTTAATTTTGCAACTTTGTTCATTTAAAATTTAAAAAAAGATTTATGATAGCAATAAAAACAAATAAAATGAACATAATAGGAAGCAAATAGCTGAGTGCTTTGTGTTATCTTTATTCAGTCTATCTTATAGAAAGACGAGGGATCAGATGACGTAGAAACGGGGGCCGGATAGCTCAGTTGGTAGTCCGAAAGGCCCTTTGTTCGATCCCCGGATTGGCCAATGTGTGATCATATTATTTTCCTCGTACCATCAATTGGTTCTCTGATCTGGTGTCATAATAGTGTGACGATAAGATGACGTAGAAACGGGGGCCAGATAGCTCAGTTGGTAGTCCGAAAGGCCCTTTGTTCGATCCCCGGATTGGCCAATGTGTGATCATATTATTTTCCTCGTACCATCAATTGGTTCTCTGGTGTCATAATAGTGTGACCGGTAGTCGAATATATAGTCTCCGGTGTCCTGTGATTATAATCAGCTAGTCCCCTATACGCCATGTGTCCGGGGACGTTAATCTATTCAAGTCAAGTCAAGTGATTATAATCTACAATAATCTTAACGTAGAAATCACCAACCTTCACCTTTATCACAGCCGAGACTGAAGGCAGACGATTCAATCTCGCTCAATCGCGCACGCCTTCTTGACGTACGTATGTCCGCTTCCGGAAATTGTGGTCCGACAGCGATAACTCTCTCTGTCATCGTGTTTCTACCCACGCACCGATTGTTTCTAACGTCATTGATTGTTTGTAGTGCTGCTAGCAACGCGTCGGTATACTTTGAGCATCGCACTAGCAGTCGCATCATACTGCGGTACGGCAGACAAATGCTTTCATTAGCAGGATATATAACGTGGGCTATAAACCTGCTCGATATCATTCTCCAAGCGGACAGGGAGAGCTGATAAACAGTGAGCTGCTTCGCAAGAGTCGAAAAGTATATGTTACAATGTTGCTCATTTAAGTAAGTAGAACTCTCTAGCACGAGTCATTTCGTTTGCCATGGAAGTGCAGTTTAGGCAAAAGGTCAAGAGGTAAAGCAAGAAAATCAACGTCTATTGCAAGGTTTAATATATCCAATTTTCCCCTCATCTGCTAAAATACCTATTAGCAGCGAGTTCACGCACGCGCCGTTCTTATACAATTTGGATGGGAGCATCTGACAGGCGAGATTTAGTATCCGATGTTGCGCGCATACGCATGGAGAAACGACCCAAAAAGAGCTCTTTTAGGCATCTTGTAAACAAGAAATTTGTTTTTCTTTGATCTGACCCAGAAAAGCATCACTACACGTTATCATTATTTGCAATCAGTATTATCATTTCTCTCCCTCCTCCTCCCTATCTCTCTCTCTCTCTTGCTCACGCATGTTCACACACGTCTACAGGCACCAAATGTATGCACATGCACACACACACATGCACGCATGCACACACATACACCGATGCAAAATGTGTTACAAAAATAAAAATAAAAAGAGAAAGAGAGAGAGAGAGGGAGAGAGAGAGAGAGAGAGAGAGAGAGAGAGAGAGAGAGAGAGAGAGAGAGAGAGTATTGCAAGGTGTTAATTTTATCGACTTAGAAGTAATTCCCAAGACTTGTATCCCCTCCGATCCTCTTAAAAGCTAAGGCTGTTTTTTTTTTTAATGAACATATGGCTACATGATTTTGTCTCATCAGAGTTATTTTGCTAAAAGTATGATATAGAACTTTTTGTCTAATCTTACAGAGCATGGCTCAACATACACAGCCTGTTGAAAGTAAAGGTTATACTTCTATGTTAAAAAAAAGGTTGTGCTGTGGAAAAACGGTTTGAAGAAATCAGGCACAATCTAGCTTTGGAGAAACCTCCTTCAGTGGGGTAAGATGTTGATAGGCAAAAAGATTCGCAGGCGAATCACGTACTATATCTATACTTCTACGTCTTCGCAAGTTGTGCGGTCACTATTGCCTCATCAGATCTTTCCCCCCCCCACCCCCCCCCCCAAGTTATAAAGCCACTCTTTTGTTTCCGTTTGCTGGCCATAAGAGCTTACGCAGTCGTAGTCATGATTTATTCATAAGTCGGAAGAATAACAACCACAGACTGACCAATCGATGGTTTTCCGTGATAGCACTTTGCACGCCTAGCATCCGTCGTCAGCAGACATGTTTTCTTTCTCGGCTCTTATGACAGGGTTATCTCCCCTGAGTGCACGCAACTTTGACAACCGTCTGCGTCATATTATCAAGACGAAAATTCCATCACGTGTTAACACGTCTAATAAATTAAGGAAAAGTAGAACATGCACAAATATTTTGTCGGCCATTACTGGAAATAAACGTAAGGGTCCGTGTGACGACACGAGTTTTCAGATAGCAGGGAGAATTATACTTTTTACGAAGTTACACTTCTCCGTATATAGTGTACATAGAATAGCGTGACCGATTTACTTTTTGCGTATGAAAGTGCAGTTTCGTAAAGTCCGTGCGTAACGTAGAAGACAGGGGGTAGGCCAAATTCAGAACAGGGATACGCGTAATAAAGAATGTGCATACTGACGAGAGCTCGACTATTTGCTTGTGGCCGGCGCGTTTTTGGAGGGCAGAGTGGTTTGAGATGCTTTTGCGAGAGGATCGAATCTAACGAGGCAGCAACCCTGTGACAGAGGTCATTGTAGTGTAGGGTACTGTTGGAAGGGTGTGTTTATTGCTTTTATAGCCACCCAAGGTCTTATGACCTCGTCGGGATAAGGATGTTTAGAGTTCGAGAGGAAGGATACTAACTGCCATTTGTCAATGAGTGTAGAGTTATATTCTTAAGGTGTGTGTCGTTCTCGATTGAACACCCACCAAGACTTAGTGTCTGTGACAGAGCTAAGGTGACCTCATCCTCAATTATAAGTGTTATTTGGAAAGTGAAATAACCAGCAATAGCAAGACAAAGTGACTCTCAAAAGACTAACCAGTTGTGTTTGTGACAGTGCTGTGTTGTGTTGTGGTGTTGGGGGGAAAGGTGTGTCACAAGCCGAGGCCTAAAAGGTGAGCAAATCCTGTTATTTAATTCTCTAGTGGCGCACTCCGAGAACTGCGTACGCGTACGAGTGGTAATGAGTGTGGGGAAGGGGATGTATTTTAGGATGCATAATGAATTTTGTTGATTTTATATGATTTTCTTATGATTTTCTTATTGTATATGTGATGGGGAAATGTCGTTGCTGTTGTTGTTATAAAAGTGGGTCAAAGGCGACGATGGGGAATATAGAGAGGGAGAGAGAGAGTGGGGGTGTATGTATGGAGAGAGCGATAGAATGTATTATACTGAACAAAGATGAAGCGATGATTATGAAGCAAGCATGTTTATAGTATAGTATGGCAAGATAGTATGGAAGAAGGGAGATAATCGTGATGTGTTATAATTGTTGGGGGCGACGGTGATGATGAAGGGAGGCGGAATGAATCAGGACTGTGTGATTGAAGTGTGGTTGCAATGATTATGTACATTTATATAAATGTTTGTGTTTATAGAAGATGCGAATTATTTAGCATCAAAGGTTGATTTATATTATTGAAATGTGTGTATAGCATCTTGTATTATCATCATGGTATTCATACACAGGTCAAGACGGAGGACGACGTGTTATATTATATTATATAGTGTTTATTGTTGTAAGCAGGCTGTTAAGACTGTGTATATGCTTACAGTTGTGGGCTGTTACTTCTACGTGTTACTTCTACCTGTTACTTCTACGCATTATTTCAACGCTGTTGCTTCTGATGTTGCTTCTTATGCTGTACTTATGTTGCTGTTGTTGACGCTGATTGGGTTCTAGCCAGCCTGGGGGGTGCCTTTGCCTCTACAACAGAGTAGTGTTGTGGTGATCTCTGCCACTGCTGCAGGTTTTGCCTATGTATCGAGGCAACACTATTACAGGAGGTTTTCATACCTAATTCATGCACACACAGACTCACACTGCACCACACCTAAAAACATATTCATTTAGTTAGAAGAATCATCCGCTTATTGTGAAAGAGACTGTTTAGCTCTCTGAGCTACTTGACAAGAACATTGAGACATTGCTTCTGTGCCACAGCTTCGCCTAGATAATAGTTTATGAGTAAAGATTCAAACGCCATTGCTTATTATTTGAAGATTTACATTTTGAATTGATTTGTTGATTTTGATTTTGTTGTACACACTTTGTAAAGAAACTGTTGTTGTTTAGTTCTGTTTGGGGTTTGTTACAAGGGGAGGTAATTGTTAGTTAGTATTGGGACGGGGGTCTTGTTAGAGGTTGAGGGGAGGTTAGTTCCCATTTGTCCTGTGTTTGTATGTTAATTGTGGAATAAAAGAGTGTGATTGTATTCTGGCATTTGTGTTAGTTTATTTTGTTTGAGTTTTTATCCTATTCACTCGTTGCATGTGCTGACGTCACAGAACCCGCTCGGGGGACGTGACAGTCCGCTTAATGAGGGTGCTGCCCATCTTCTTTTCTCATTGGTTTTGACGATTTATAATAGAGGTGCGTTATAGGCTAATGAGTACTGACAAAATTTCTTAAGTGGTGAATCGTCTCAATCTTCAAATTTTCTATCCGCCGTCTCTGATGACAATGAAGAACACAAAATGGGGAAAATGAAAATGCTAAAAAAAAAAAAAAAGAATATGAGGAGGAGGAGGAGAAGAAGAAGAAGAAGAAGAAGAAGAAGAAGAAGAAGAAGAAGAAGAAGAAACAATAATTCTCATTTGCAATATCATTAACGCTTGCCTTAGCCGATCCACGGATCACATTGTGAAAATGCTGGAAATTACAGAAGACGCGGAAAATAACATGGCCAGCAATTCCAAAGTATTTTTAGACTGGAATTGTCAAAAGTGGTAATTTCCAAGAAGCTTTTATCTTTATCCGGTTTTATCTCATCCTTATCCGATTTTCTCATTAAGAAGCAGAACGAAAATATGAAGTGATTGGCCACTGCTTTGGTTTAAACACAATGTTTTTATTTAAAGAAAACATATAATGACGAACAATGAATGTTTTATAGGATAGGCAAAACTCGAGCTTATGGGTCAGTATTTTAAATACCAAACACTAAATGTTATCCATATTTGTTTAGCCAAATTTGAGATATCGCGCAAAACGTGTTTAAAAACAAGATGGGCCACAGGAACCTTGACCTTTACAAAAGTGCATATGAGGTTTACATAAATAGCTGAGTAGTGGTTAAAATATTTATGCACAGTAAATATAATACAAATCGGTAAAAACTTTCTTGAAAGAAGGCAAAAAATTTGTTTTGAACAACAAAAATAAATTTCGGAATGACCGACGACCAACTGACTGCCATTACACCGAAAGATTGGCTCTGAATTGAGGTACTTTTATATCAAAACAAATCATTAAAATCGTCTCAACCCTTTTTGGAATATTGAGCAAAATTTGTTTCGCAAACATTTACGGCAGCTCTTTGAGATAGAACAGATACGATGGTATGAAAAGCTGACCACTAATGCAGGTAATGTGTCAACGAAGTTTGGTCAAAACGTTTTCAGTGGTTCTTGAGGTATAAAACATAAGACATTAACATATTTATTAACCACGTAAAATAGTTACATGATATGGCGAGCGATTGACCGACGGACGGACGGATATTTGGCTCGTTTAATCCCAACCATTTCAAAATATTTCCAGATATTATCTTAAAATAAAAATAAAAATTATTCAGGATTTACTACGACCACGAACACCTAATGAGCCAATTCTGAATCACGCTTTTGATTTATTAATTCAAATTTAAAACCTAATGTTTTTATTAGGGAAGTTTCATCGGAGAGAAAATGACAATTCCGAAAGTTCGTGATATCAAAGTTTGCAATCATCCAATACTTTAGTGAGCTCGTATAAATGTTAATTGTGCAAATCTCCATTAATCGGCGCCTTTGATTTGAAACAGTGACATTTCCAGTTGTTGAAATTCAAAAAGTGGCAATTCACTCAAGTTCGCAACTCAAATTTTACATTGAAACTGACTAAATCGACCATAAATGGATTCACAGGTCCGATTTCACTGATTTAGTAGACGTCAGTTTTTGTTCGGTGAAACCGGCTCAAGTTTGCGATTTCTCAGTTTCACAGACAGTTCCGATGTTCATTGAAACATTCGTTTTCTGGGCTTAGCTGGCTCGATGAAGTTCATGCAGCCAGTGTAATACTGAAACTATTTGACATGTAGCGTAGTCGCTTTTATTAAAAATATTGTTCTTTTCTTCTTTCTTTCATTTGCTCTCTCTTCCTCTCTCACTTTCTTTACATCTCTCTCTCTCTCTCTCTCTCTCTCTCTCTCTCTCTCTCTCTCTCTCTCTCTCTCTCTCTCTCTCTCTCTCTTTGTTTCATCTTAACTTTTCTTTCTATTGTTCTTTGTAGGCCTACTTTATCTTTGTTGTCAACTTTCCTGATCGTTAAAGAAAGTGTAGCAAACATTATCGTCTTCTGTTTTGAATAAAAGTTACCAGACAATGCCCATTTCGTTCTACATCGAGAATCAAAGCACTAGCCATTTCCGTATGATCAACCTTGCAAAAAACTGGAGGCTAGTGATATACCAGACGCAATAAATTTCTGAAATGAATCTCTACATTTTTCTTCGACTCTGGTCTCTCTCTCTCTCTCTCTCTCTCTCTCTCTCTCTCTCTCTCTCTCTCTCTCTCTCTCTCTCTTTCTCTCTCTCTTTATAGAAATCTCATTAAAAGCGACCAAATACCGCCGGTATTAGTCTATCACAACCGGTTGACACAAACACAACAACCCTGAAGTATTAAATAACAATGTTAATGTACTGCTGAAGAGGAACAGCAAAGCCTTCCAAGTGAAGCATTCACATGATGAAACAACAGTACTACAACGCTCATCAGCATCAAAACTACCAACACCATCATCTAAAATACCGCACCAACAGTTAGCACGACAAGTAGTTTGTGTTGTTAATAAAAACGACAATGATGTGGTCAAACGAACATGAAAACTCGATAATCGACAGCCCTCGGAGTAAACATTTACCCTACCGGATACAGAAAACAACAGCAACAATATTCTAAATGGGATCGGACAGTCGACAATAATGAGCAAGAAAAAGACAGAAATACGCACACCAGTAAAAACCAAAATTCAATCTGTCAGACTGCCTGCCTGTCTAATAATAATAATAATAATAATAATAATAATAATAATAATACCGGATGCTAATACGCGCTTTACTTCAAATGATTTCAAACTCAAAGCGCGGCGACCTATACCAACATACACGCTCTTGTCTGTCGCCCAAGGACTCTTTGTCTGATGGAATAACAACTATATATATAAGCGTTTAGACAAAAAAATGTCAGTAATGAATGTGGTTGTTATGAAAGGACCAAATGTAATGGCAATACCAACAATTATTTTGAAGCAGAGTAGCTAGATACAAAACGTATTGAATGAACGCCCTGAGCTGTGTGAGCGGAAATAGGTACACTTTAAATTATTAGTTACAATTCACCAACACACTACCTTTGGTACAAGGAAAATATTTTCATTAAATGCTAACCGCTATTCCTTTGTTGCCGAAGCAGTGGAAGCCTATTATTATTATAATGATCTACGCTCGTGCAAATTTCTTGTATGAGGTCATAAAGAAGTGTTGTATTGTATTGTATTGTATTGTATCGTACAAAAGTAGTCTGAGTTTGCTCATATTCGAGAAAGAAAGATCGAACGGCGACGGGGAATTCAACAATGCCGTTCCAATACGCGACGCTCTGCAAGTGAAAAATATACCAGACAGATCTCAGACAGGATGATTGCCGTGATGGTGAATTTTAGCTTTGAGATATAAACTCTGTTGTTATTTCCGACCGCTCTTTTCCACACCTCGGGGCATTTACATGTACTTTATGTTTTCTTGGAATCGAAGGTACTGCAATGATAAATTGTGGCTTACAATGTAAAGTGTTGCTACTTCCGCGAGCTCATTTCTCAAACAGATCAGGGCTTTGTTTAAAATATTTTCCATATCTGCTCTGTTTCTGAAGTATTTTAGGTAGTGACATTACTTGTGGTCCTTCACTAACAACCAAGTTCAACACCTACATTATAAGTCTAAACGCGATTCATTTGTTGCCAGAGCACTGGAAACCCGTTAGCTCTAATCACATGGATGTGGATGGTAGGTGGGTGGTGGCATTAATCAAGAAGAATGATCCTCGGAAGCAAAGCGAGACTGGGTCATCGATAGCATAGCGGGACCTATGTATCTATAATATCGAGGATCCATTCTAGTCCGTGAGTGCCCCTTTTGTCCATTGAACAAGACCTCAATAGAAGCGACCAGCACGTCAACAACAAAAACAAATTTTAAAAAAAATTACCCAAAATGACCACAAAAAGCACATCACCATCGTCATCATCCTCATCATCATCTCCATTATTATCATCAATGCCGTCGACTTAATCATTCATCATTTGCAAATGCAAAACCAGTTAGAAACGAAACAACCGAATTTAAATACTTATAAGACCACTTCTCTCTAAGAAGAATGGATGCGTTGTTTTTTTTTAAACAAGGATAAGGCTGTATAAGCTCTTTAAATAAACATAATTATTATCATTTAGCAAAAGCAAAACAAAGATGCAAAGAAATTGTATCTACTTATTAGCAACACTTTACTGCAAGAAGAATGCTGTAGTTATTGTGTGTATGTATGTGTGCGTGTGTGTGTGTTTGTTTGTTTGTTCAAAACAGCTATTTTAAGACTGTAATAAGCTCTTGGAATACGAAAACAAAGTTAGACACATTTTTACAGCAACAAAAACAACAACAACCACAACAACAACAACCCAATTACTGGGAAAATCAAATTAACTGAAAAGCTGAGTGACCTTGAAACTGCGGCTTTTATTACGCGTTTAGCAGCGGACACAGTTAGCATCCACTAAAACATTTATGAAGCTGGATGCTATTAGTAGTAGGGCTTTAATCCATCCTAAGTATCCGTCCTCTTAAAGAGCTTCTCTCACAAGGTAATGCATAGAGAGGTTTATGGTGTCTAATATGAAACGGTGTTCACATATAGCGCTTTACAAGTTCAAAGAGACAGTTTAAGGTGCTGGTCAAAAGCAGGATCTAACTTAAAGCAGCCTCAAAGAGACTGCTTGATGCGCACTGCGTAACGCCACAGACATTGATCGACTCCCCACAACCTAGATAAAGGCAATCCGCTTTAGTTTGAGCCAGTAGTTTCCTATACGCTAAGTGTTCGGGGACTTTAATCCACCAACGTAACGTTTGAGCCAGTAACCTGCCCTTTTTTGTGAAAGAACGACCGGAATCTTTAACATGCCGCTTCAGCGACACGGAGGTGGTCAAACACTGTAGAAAGAATCATTACAGAAAGTCGACTTCTATGGCCAAAAAAAAAAAAAAAAAAAAAAAAAAAAAAGCTTCTCCTGTCACCGTCAAGGTTTGAACCAACGTCATAGCTCTAGGCGAGTGTTCGCCCACTGAAACAATCGGTTATATTACCCCCAAACCAGTATTATAGACATGTAATCGAATCCGCATAAATAAGTCTGCGTCCATTCTTATCACAGCTTGCAAGTGACGCTAGATTGTACCAAAACTGTGGTTGACGCGAAGTCAACATGCAGACGGTAGTCTAGACAGCAATGGAAGACAATGATTTGCACTGTCGCTATAAACAGTTTCAGAACATACAGTGCAATACTCCATAAGGAGACTAAAAACGGTAAATATGCTATACCATAACTATAGGCTACTGCCGTAAAATGCATTGTATAGCTTTTGCGTAATAAACTTAATAGCAGACCTTCCTGTCAAAGGAAACGATTTGTTTACTAAAACAAAGTTGGAATGGGAGGTGGGACAGTTTCAATCTGTACAATTAATATGCAATAACGGGCATTTTAAAACGACTGAACAACACTACCTACAATACATGATATTGTGGTACACACAGTTTAGTTTTACATCATTAAAAACAACAGTAAACATTAGTGTCACCGAAAGGGTCTTTAATATGTTATAAAAACTGTCGGTTTGGAGGACGGCGGAGGGGGGGGGGGGGGGGGGGGGGGAAGAGGAAGAGTTGGACTTCAAATGTATCTTTTATCCACAGAAAATGAAATGCAAAAAGTTGAACAAGCCGCAGTAAAATGTAGTGCCAGAATTTATTTTTTTAATGTTGAAAAATTAAAAACACCTTAAATTGCGTTTTGTCAACAAAACCTAGCTAGATTTATTCTAGATTTTATTTGGCTCTTCCAAATCCATTTATGTTGTTTAAAGTTGCAACAAAGTTCAGTTGTGTTGTACAAATAATTGATATTGTTTAAGTTCTAGACAAGCTTGAATTCGTTTTTAAAGCTTAAAGAGGAAAGTGCCTTGTTGCCTCGACCCAGCCTGCAACCACCAACCGGCTTTATAATAATAATAATAATAATAATAATAATAATAATAATAATAATAATAATAATAATAATAATAATAATAATAATAATGATGATGATTATGATGATGATGATGATGATGATGAAGATAATAATAATAATAATAATAATAATAATAATAATAATAATAATAATAATAATAATAATAATAATAATAATAAGTTTCAAAGATATCTGTCCATTAGTTTCAGAGAAAGGTGCGCACAGACGGACGGGCGAACAAATCCATCCAAACCATAGTTGAAAAAGAAAGAAAAAAAAGACATTTGAAAAAAGACGGGAAGCAGGTAACTATGCAAATGATGTGAAATTGGAGTAGCGTTGTGAAGGGTGGGATGCCACGCTACTTCTAGTTTACATCATTTTCACCCCTCTCTCATAATTAGAAACCCTTTGCGTAATCAGATCTTCAGACCCCATCCAAGATGAAGAGAAAGTGTGGTGGAGGAAGGGGTGGGGGGATAATCATTTTAGGAGACTCCCGGATTTATTTTGGGACGGTCTCTATTAATACTATATCCCTCGCATACAGGGAGTCTTTTTTAGACAGAATGGAAGAGAGAGAGAGAGAGAGAGAGAGAGAGAGAGAGAGAGAGAGAGAGAGAGAGAGAGAGAGGAGAGAGAGAGAGAGAGAGAGACAGAGAGAGACAGAGAGAGAGACAGAGAGGTGGTTACTCTTACTCTATAAGATACACCAAAAACTCTTCTGATGAAAATAAAAAAGTAGTTAACTTACGTTGGTCCGTGGGTGTGAATTCTAAAAAATGGAGAGAGAGAGAGAGAGAGAGAGAGAGAGAGAGAGAAAGAGAAAGAGAGAGAGAAAGAGAGAGTGAGAGAGAGAGTGAGAGAGACAGAGAGAGACAGAGAGAGACAGACAGAGAGAGACAGAGAGAGGGAGACAGAGAGAGATAGGAGACAGAGACAGAGAGAGGTGGCTACTCTATAGGATACACCAAAAACTCTTCTAATGAAAATAGAAAAGTAATTAACTTACGTTGGACCGTGGGTGTGAATCCTAAGAAAGTGTAGGATGTGGATGGGGGTTAATATTGGGAGTGTGCGTGGGTCAGGCTGAAAGAGGGAGAGGAGGTTTCTTTTGTAAAGCAGCATGAGTGTGGGGAGAGGAGGGAGGGAAGGAGACAGGGAGGGGAGAGAAAGTCAAAGCAGCCTGTTACAGCGAGATTCTACTGAAGTCGTGTAATGAGAAGCCATTGCAATGCAGAAACTGCCAATCATTCTCCGCAATCAACGCGTCCTTGCGGGAAACCTGTGAGGGTAACAGCTCTCCATGAAATCTGTGTGCATTGTAAGGTTTCAGACTATGGCCGTGACAGAAAAAAAAGAAAACAAACCAAAAACAAAATTTAAAAAACTCCGAGCCCTTTTGCACTTTTTTTTTTTAAAATTCTCTGCCTCCGCAATCTTTTCAAATGCATCGTTAAACCAAACTTTGTTTTTGTTTTGTTTTTGTTTGTTCACCTCCGCAATCTTTATTTCCACAAAATGATCGTTAGCCAACCGTATTTTGTTCCTTTCCTTCATTAAACTGATCGGTAGCTACAAGCTTTTGCTTGGTTTTCCTTACGTCATATTATTTTAACTGCGGATCATTTGTTGTTGTTCTTTTTATAGTTGTCTGGAATGGTGGAAGAGAGGCAGCGACCGAGAGGCAATTAACATTTTAACAAACGAGCGAAAAAATCATTTTTCTAGCAGAAAAATCAACAATGATCCGAAAAGGCATGCGCCCAGCATGGTTAGAAGATCGATGCCATGAAATAGAGAACAGTCTGAACAAGAACAACAGCAAGATGGCCTACCAGACTGTGAGGCGGCTGACAAGTGTTAAACATCCCAACGTCTCCACGCTCCAAAACAAGTCTGGCATGTGCTTTACAGAAGAACAAGAAGTCTTGAATAGATGGACAGGGTACTGCTCTGTCCTTTACCACCACACACTAAACAAAGACCCAGTTCTATCATGTCCAAAAACTAGAGAAAAAGAAGAAATCCTCCCAGTTCTCAGAGAAGAAGTTGAGGCAGCATTGCAATCGCTGAAGTCAGCGGGGTTGGACAACATACCCGCAGAATTGCATTTAACAGAAGGATAAGCGATGCTTGACGCCCTCACCGTTATCTGTAACAAGATCTTGCAGAATGGGTAGCGGCCTACACCATGGACCCAGTCGCTAGTCAACACACTTCCTAAAAAGGGTAACCTAAAGGAGTGTGAAAATTACCGCACCATCAGCCTCATCAGCCATCCCAGCAAGGTCCTCCTCAAAATAATACTCAACAGGTTGAAACCCCAAGCTGAACAAATCATAGCTGAAGAACAAGCAGGATTCAGGGCAGGGCGAAGTACCACTGAACAGATTTTCAACCTCTGAATAATCTGCAAGGAATACCTACAGAATCAACAACATCTATATTATGTGTTTGTAGACTTCAAGAAAGAGTTTGACCGAGTGGCATGCAGCTCTGTGGGCAACCATGAGAGTGTACAACATCAGCAATAACATTATTGAAGTAATCAGAAGCCTGTATGACAAGGCTACCAATGCAGTCCTCCACAACAGCTCCATCTGGAACTGGTTCAGAACAACAATCTGCCTGCGTCAAGGATGCATACTCTCTCCAAAACTCTTCAACCTAACATCTTCCTAGAGCGCATCATGTCAGATGTCCTTGCAGGTCACGAAGACACAGTCAGCACAGGGGGTAGAGCAATCTCCAACCTCCGTTTTGCGGATGACATTGATGGATTGGCTGGAGAGGAACAAGAACTTGAACAGCTGGCACAGAAACGTGGCACCACCAGACCCTTTGAAATGGAAATAAGTGCAGAGAAGACCAAAATGATGACTAACAACACCAATGGCATCAACACGGACATCAATGTCCAAGGCCAATCTCTCAACACAGTGCATAGTTTTAAATATTTAGGAGTAATTTAATCAGACAATGGGTCCCGACACGAAATCCTCTCCAAGATCGCACAAACAATTGATGCCCACACAAGGTTGAAGCCCTTTTGGAAAGACATGACCATCAGTCTACACTACAAGGTAAGGCTGCTGCGCTCCCTTGTCATCTCCATCTTCCTGTACGCTTGCGAAACATGGTCCGTCACAGCAGATCTACAAAGAAGAATACAAAGCACGGAGATGAGGTGCTACAGAAGGCTTCTGGGCATTCCCTATTCCCAGCGCATCACCAACGACAAAGTCCGACAGACCATCACTCAAGCCATTTGACAACACGATGACATGCTCCCAGTGGTAAAGAAACGGAAACTCCGATGGTATGGCCACGTCACCAGAGACCAGAAACAAACTATCCTGCAAGGCACGGTGCAAGGATTTAGAAGAAGAGGGAGACCGAAAAAGAGGTGGGAAGGACAACATTCGAGAATGGACTGGCTTGAAACTGAGTGAAGCCTATGAGGATTGCTGAGGATAGAGAAAGATGGAGTACGCTAGTTAAACGATCATTTGTGGTGCCCCGACGACTTTTCAGTTACGGGATAGGATATATAGGATAGTAAAGAATCATTCCGGAGACAGGTTAGCGCCGGCTACACCTAAATACCCAATAAGCGCTAGGTCCAGTCCTCCCCATACCGGGTCGCCCAGGATTGTGCTTAGCTGTCTGCGCGTCAGACGATGCGTCCAAAGGTTGCAAGTGGTCGCCTCGGGCGGCTTTAATTAGATTTTTTTACCGACCAGGGCCCGGTGCAACTCCTGAACTAGAAAAGCGCTTTATAAGAACGACTGAATGAATAAATAAATAAATAAATAAATAAATAAATAAATACATTGAAGAAAAATGAATAATAGTAATGGGTAAATAAATCCGCAGTTGCCTGCTTGGGAAAAAATGTAACTATGAGGTTGGTTAGTTATGATGGCCGTTCTAAATAGGATGAAACAATGGTCCATAGCTTTACAATTAACTGTACATGAGGACAGTTGTGCATCTCGAACGATCCGTGAGTAAAATCTTGACTTAATTAAACCACAGTGAGTATAATCTTATTTTAATTAAGCCAAATTTTTTTTGTCAATGTTGGATCTCACTGACCAACGCCTCGAGCCGCTCTATCAACTAAACATATGTTACACAAAACCATGACTCCCATTTTAGGAATATAATTATACACGAACAGTGTAAGAACAATACATTTTAACTATTACTTACAGGTATTTAATTTAATTAAGGCAACCAAAATAGAGAGAGAGAGAGAGAGAGAGAGAGAGAGAGAGAGAGAGAGAGAGAGAGAGAGAGAGAGAGAGAGAGAGAGAGAGAGAGAGAGAGAGAGAACAGTGAACAAAAGCTTAATGCCGAACACAACTCTGAGGTAACGACATCTGACTTTGTAGGGTAAAATAATAAGCAATTTAAAATGTTTTATTTTATTTATTGCAGTATTTGGACAAAGAATTCTCGAAATAAAGATCTTCAACCGCCAGTAAAACGTCAATCTGTAAAAGATATTGGCTTTGCTTTTCAATTCCAACAGAATCGTCAGACTGCGTTGACGCCGTTGTATATCGCACTGACGTAGACCCTACTGGGCTGAAACTTAAGAACGATGTCGAAAATATTGATCATGTCCAATTAACTAGCCTCTTTCTTGTGCTAGCGCACCTACAACTACTAGTCTCAATCACGTCTATTCAAACAGAAGAATAGATGTAACCTTTAATTGGCTTTGCTTGAAATCGATAACCACACCATGCAATAGAAACTTGGTTTCGGCTGGGGGTATTCTCGAAGGAGTGAGACAGGAGAGTTCCAGATCAGCCGAGGTAGTTACTACGTGGCTTGAGTAAGATCCTGTATTAGGCTGCACCTTGGGCAGTCTTGAACTGGAAAAAGCGTTTAATAAATAAATAAATGCAATGTGGTGGCATCAGGGAGAAGAAGAAGAAGAAGAAGAAGAAGAGAAAAAGAAAGAAAGAAACGTATTTTTACCAATACAGATCCTCGCCGAGTTAAAACGAGAAGGTTAAGAAACTAATTTTCACCAATACAGATCTTTGCAGAGTTATAATAGAGCTAATAATTATTTCAGCCATGAAATTCGCCGAGTCAGAAGGAGAAGAAGGAGGACAACCTTATTTTCACCAATACAGATCTTTGTAGGGTTATAATCGAGCTAATATGTCAGGCATGAAATTCGTTCTGCCTTTTACCAGAAAAGCACGCATATTGTCCTGCAATGCCGCCCACAAATATTTTACGTAAAAGCAAATCCTCGTGTAAACGAATTTCCGCCACTACAGACCAGGGCATTAATTTTTCAGGATTGAGCAGTGGCTCAGTCGTCAGTGATCCAGTGTGTGTCTCTGGCGACGAGGGTTCGATGCTGACTTGATGAAACTGTCATGCTGGCTCTTAGTGGCCATGCATTATTGTTTAGCAGCTCTTTATTTTTAGCTTGTAAGGGCGCTACATAACAATCCAATGTTTACATTCAGTGCTAAAGTGTGTGAGTCTGGCAATAGTGAATATCCATCCCTCCATCCCCCAGTTTCATCTACACTAGAAATAACTCCGTACGTGATTAGAAGGCTGTCCAAAAAGCCACCACAATCGATCAGGGAATAGATGTACATGGGATGAGGTTCGCGGGTACTGTTGTCCTTTGTCTCCCAATGTCAGCTGAATAGTAGTAAAACTGTTCAGGTCTAATTAGAATGCTGTCCAGTCCAAAGCGCCTCTATAATTATACACAACAGGGAATAGATTTACAAGAGTGCGGGGTTTACGGGCACTGCTACCCGGTGTTTCTCAACGTCATCGGCACTAATATATCTCTGCATAACCTGTCCTGTAGATGTGATTCAAAATGGTCAAAGGCGTGGCGTGTGTAGACCAAAGAAAAGATTTACATGAGGTCGGGTTTGCGGGCACCGGTGTCCCGTCTCTCAATGTCAGCTGCACTAGCAACTACTAGGCATGATCAGAAAGTTGTCCAGAGCACCTTTGAGAACAAACCAGGGAATGGGGGCACTATTACATATACAGACGAAGGAATAGATTTACATGACCTAAGGTTTGCCCGTACTCAACAGCACTAAGTAGTAGTTGCGTTGCGTGGATAGATTACCGTTCCCGGACAAAGAAGCGTATAGGGGACTTGAGTAGTAACTCTTCCTACGGGATTAAAAAGTTGGGCAAGGCGACACTATATAGAACGGGCAAATGGGAGCAACATTCACATCAGTCCCCTATTCGCTATTGTGACGTGGGACTTTAATTTATCTAAACGAAAGCAACATTCAGACGAAAGAATAATAATAGGTCTGCAAAAGCTGAAGTCTATGAGTCCTACTTTGTATGCGCAGCCCTCTTTCTCACAATACACAGGTGCATTACCCGATTTAGGTGTCTGAATCATTTGGATGCTGGTATCAGTACACTATCATAAAGAACAAGGTCTCCAAATCTCTTAGTAGGACACCTAAAAACACATCTGTGAAAACAAATGAATACAACGAGCATGCATAATACCAATTTACACTGTTTACACCTCTGAAGTGATAACAAGTCATTCCAGAAATGTCTGGAAATACAAAAAGACATTTTCAACTGCGAAATAAACTGTATTTGGCAAGATATTCGTGACACTCTGCCGAAGTAATTACACACTTGTCCAAGGCGCAACTATAGACCAAGGAACAGTTTGACGTGAGCCAAGGTTTGGGGTACTGCAATATGATATGTATCAATGTCATCTGCACTAGTGACTCTTCAGACGTGATGAGAATGTTATCCAAGGCGCACTTCTAGACAGACGAATATCCAAGGTCTAACCACAGGCTCTAGAGGCTTTTCTTTCGCCTTTGTAAACCCGTAGGCCTCCTACATACGCATATATTATACAAGGTCTAACAACCACCGGCTTCCGTTTCAGCGACTGACCCTCAAAACAAGCTTTTCCTTTTTTTTTTTTTTTTTTTTTTTTTGGTCGACTTTAAACTCAAACGGAGGGTCCCGACGAATCCAAAACACTCATAGCAACACATTCGTATCACTTCAAACGAATTCAGTTCCAAATTCACTGCAAATTTGTTCCAAAATGCAGTCACAAAAGCTGGTCCGAATTTTGACACAACGCCGCTAGTCGCTCCGGATACATTCTAACTACCTTGCGCGCTCTCTCATTGGTCGCTTATTAATACACCCTATTAGGCCTAATGAAGTGAGGACTACTCTTGCGATATCAACAAATAATGATCGTTGGCGACTTTCCAATCTGTTAGTAGTCCCCATCCACAAGGCCTAATAGTGTGTATTTTTAGGCGACCAATGACAGCAGTTCGACTAGCGGCTTGGTGTCAAAATTAGGACAGATTTTGTGACTGCGTTTGGAACAAATTCGCAGTTAATTTGGAGCTGAATTTGTTTGAAATGATACGAATGTGTTGCTATGAGTAGGGGTCTTTCGGAACGGGTGAAAGTGAAAGTGATTGTGTGTTCGTTTCGTCCAAAGAGAGGCACGCCGCTGATTCTTACGCCGCGTTACGAAACGAAACGAACGTATTTCTGTGCGCTTTCGATTCCAGCACCTAGTTTCGTTGTGATTTTGCTATTACTATTATGTAAGGCTTCTTCTAACAAATCATGATTTGACACGAATGTAACGATTAGGTTGAAGATATTTTACATTCTAGCTTCGAGTTTCATTTGTGTCACATAAAACAGTTTTTGGACTGCTGATTGGTGATACAGAATAGATAGATTCTAGACAGCCATGACGGCATGAGGGTTTGGGCACTCTTTTCAGTAGCTCGTTTGAAAATACGTTTTAAGTCTGAGACCGAGTTTAGATCCCCATTATTACTTCTAAAATGGTTGAGTAATGTACCTTAGACAAATTCAAATCATTTTTGGATATTTTACAAACGATTTAATTACCAAAATGTACTCACGAACATTAGTTCGTGGAAAACCTGATTTCCACGAAGTTTTATTCGTTGTGGTAGGCAGACTTCGTGACCTTTCACCACGGGAAGTAAAAGCGTCACATAAATTGCTGACGTCACAACAATAAGTAGTCCCGATTCACATTCACTTTCACATTCACCCGCTTCCGAAAGATCCCTAATGTTTGTGATTCGTCGGCACCCTCCGTTTTAGTTTGAAGTGGATACAAAAGGTAGGAAAGGCGATTGTTGAAGGAGGTGAGTCGCTCAAACGGAAGTGAGGGAGTAAAACACCTTGTATGTATAGTATGTAATTGAGGTCTACGAAACACGAAACACGAGACTTCCCAGCCTGTAGTCTAACCCTGCTTTGTATATCGTCAATTTCGAGCCCAGAGAGAGAGAGAGAGAGAGAGAGAGAGAGAGAGAGAGAGAGAGAGAGAGAGAGAGTACTATACCACTTTCTGAACTTCAGCTGAAAGGGACAACTTTCTTGAGTATTACTTGCAGTCTCCTGATTCCCAGAGTCAGTTGCACTAGTAACTCCAAAGACCGTCTTTGGTAACTCTACAGGAAAGTTTTCTAAGAAGCCACCACAGACCAGGAAATAGATTTATAAGACCTATTAAGGTTTGCGGTAACTGTTGTCCTCTTGTCTCACAGTGTCAACTGTACAACTAATTCTTCGCAATAATTACACAGTCGCTCGAGGAGCTTTTCAGACCCACTTTCATAGATCCAGGACGCCACCATAGATCAGAAAATAGATTTATATGAGCAAGGTTTGCGGTTACAACTACAGTGATACCTCGGTACTCGACCATAATCCGTTCGAGATCCGTGTTCGACCTCCGATTTGTTCGAGTACCGAATATATAGATCGCGCGTTGTCTGAGTGACGCTCTCGAGAGAACTGATGCTTCCCGAACAAGCGAGAGTAGCCGAGATGGCGCGATCATCACAAAGCCCATGCGGTCGTCACGTGTTCGGCTGGTCGAGTACCGAATTTTTGGTCGAGCACCGCAGCAAAAATTTCTCGAAAATTTTGGTCGAACTCCGAATTGTTCGAGTATAGATTCGTTCGACTACCGAGGTATCACTGTATCTTTTGTCTCACAATATCAGCTGCACTAATAACTCTTGGCAATAATTACAAAGATGCCCGAGGAGCTTTGGAGATCCGTTCCCATACATCTTGGATTTTATTTATGATGACGCTGACACCGAAGGATTTATCGTAGCTGGCGAGCTTTGCTAATTCACCATTGTCAATTGTCTTTGTCAATTGCTGATCATGAGTTAGCAAACGCGTACAGCTGTGTTATACTGTTTGTACCGCTTGGCATTATCTATATTAGCCCTGACCCCCCCCCCCCCCCCCTCCCCCCACCGCCGTAGCTCAGTGGTAAAGCGTTTGCCTGGCACTTCGATGACCCAGGTTGGATTCCCGTGGTGGACAAGATAAAAATGACAAATTTTCGTTGTCCATTTTAGTAGCATGATTGCTCTGGGGGTTCAGTGTTGATTTATGTCCCAACCGCTACTCCCATGGGATGGTTATCCTTCGACTGCCGTATATCTCCAATGTTGGGTGTGGACGTTAAACTCCAGTTTTCATTCATACAGACGTAAAGTAACACAAGCGGCACGATAATACTGCGGCTAAGATTTGTTTTATTTTCTTGCCTGTGCTCTGAATGCTGCTCTGTAAAACAGAATGGTGGTGATACATATAAATGCCAGGCCAGTTCGTGTACGGTTCGGTAGTCCGCGGTCTTACGTTGTACAGAAAGTTGCAGTACAACTGCTCTGTTAGAGATGTGAGGTCAATCCCGAATATAGCAGACCGATTTCTTCTAGACGAATTTCTGCGCACGCCTATGCGTGCTAAAACTGTTAACATAATCAAAATATTATTTTCATGAGCATCGTTTTATGCGTCGAGGAAAGATTTCGTCAAAATGTCGTCTTTCATTATTATTTCACTGTATAACAAACAACATACACAAACATCAGTACTAAAGCAATTATTATATGAAAATATTGCAATCTTAAATGGTATTTTAAATTATAGTCTAGAACAGAGCTCTGCTCTGTGGGTTCGGGCATTAAATAGAATAGACCCAACGTTTCCCGGCGTGTCGTAAGAGGCGACTAACAGGGGTGATGTTAGCACGGCATCACTGGGCGAAAGTCTTCTACACAGAAGTCACCGGCCAGGGCGGAGGAACCTCACGTTACTACAGGTTCAACGACCATGTGCTCAGGGCCAAGGCGAGCCACACTGTATTCGTGGATTTCGGCTGTGGCCAACAGCCTGGAGAGGATTGGGCACCGCCAGGTCTTTTTTGCCCAAGATACACTACATGATGACACAATCCACTAATTCCATTCCGGATCGGTCGTCGCCCGGCACAAGGACCGCGCCTTCCGTTGGCCACCAGGACGGAGGTGTTAAGTATGCTACTGATGGACAATTTAGCAAGATCCGCACGAGAAACAACATCGTCATAGGAACCTGGAATGTCAGGACCCTAACTGCGGAAAGGAAATTAGAAGAACTGGCACACGAGTTGGACCACTATCGATGGAACGTTCTAGGCATCAGCGAACTGCGCTGGAAAGGCCTAGGTGAAACAACGACCGACAAAGGACACAAGCTCTATTTCAGCGGTAGAGATGACAGGCACGAACACGGCGTTGGATTCTTGGTCCACAAGAACATTCTAGCCACTCTCATGGGTTGCCGCCCAGTCTCCAGTAGACTCATTACCATCCGCCTGAGAGCAGCCCCTTTCAACATCAGACTATGACGACAGCGAAGTGGAGGATTTTTATGAAAATCTACAGGCGGTCCTTGACCAAGTGCCGAAAAAGGACATAGTCATAGTGCAAGGCGACTGGAATGCCAAGGTTGGCCAAGATGCGCACCACAACTGGGGAGACACATGTGGACCCCACTGCAACAACGAGACAAATGACAGGGGTCTGAGACTCTTGGAGTTTGCCAGATACAACAATCTGGTATTGGCAAACACGTTTGGTCTCCACAAAAACTCCAGACGATGGACATGGCACAGTCCTGGCGGGGAGCATCACAAGCAAATAGACTACATCATGGTCAAGAAACGCTTCAGATCAAGCATCAACATTGGCAGGACACGCACTTTTCCAGGAGCAGACATCGGAAGTGACCACGATCTTGTGATGTCTTTCCGGCTCCACTTGATGAGAGTAAATACAGCAAAGTGCACTAGACTGAAGTTCGACCTGGACAAACTGCAAGACCCGGAGGTGGCAGAACTATTTCAGGCCACAATTGGAGGGAAATTTGCACCACTGCTCATTTTGGGGGCTGGTGAAGTAGATGTCAACACCATGACCACCACCTTCAACTCAGCTGTGACAGATGCCGCCACTAAGATCCTTGGCAAGCACCGACCAAAGAAGAAGCCGTGGATCACACCTGAACTTTTGGATCTGTGTGATAAACGAAGAGAGATTAAAACGAAAAAGAACACCTCACAAGGAGCTGATGTCTACCGAAAAATCAACAATGACATCCGAAAAGGCATGCGCACAGCAAAGGAGAACTGGATAGAAGATCAATGCCAGGAAATAGAGAACAGTCTGAACAAGAACAACAGCAAGAAGGCCTACCAGACAGTGAAGCGGCTGACAAGTGTCAAACAGCCCAAAGTTTCCACGATCCAAAGCAAGTCTGGCATATGCCTTACAGAAGAACAAGAAGTCTTGGACAGATGGACAGAGTACTGCTCTGACCTTTACAACCATACACCAAATGGAGACCCATCAGTTCTAGCATGTCCCGAGATCAGAGAAGAAGAAGAAATCCTCCCAATTCTCCGGGAAGAAGTTGAGGCAGCAGTGCAAGCGCTAAAGAAAGGGAAGTCAGCGGGAGTGGACAACATACCCGCGGAACTGCTACAAGCAGGAGGAGAAGCGATGATTGATGCCCTCACCATTATCTGTAACAAGATCTGGCAGAGTGGGGAGTGGCCTATACCATGGACCCAGTCGTTTGTCATCACTCTTCCCAAAAAAGGTAACCTTCAGGAGTGTGAAAATTACCGGACCGTCAGCCTCATCAGCCATCCCAGCAAGGTCCTCCTGAAAATAATACTCAACAGGTTGAAACCCCAAGCTGAATAGATCATAGCTGAAGAACAAGCAGGATTCAGGGCAGGGCGAAGTACCACTGAGCAGATTTTCAACCTCAGAATAATCTGTGAGAATTACCTACAGCACCAACAACATCTATATCATGTGTTCATAGACTTCAAGAAGGCGTTTGACCGAGTCTGGCATGCAGCTCTATGGACAACAATGAAAGTGTACAACATCAGCCCTAAAATTATTGAAGTCATCAAAAGCCTGTATGACAAGGCTACCAGTGCAGTCCTCCACAACAGCGCCATCGGGAACTGGTTCTGAACAACAATCGGTGTGCGTCAAGGATGCCTACTCTCTCCAACACTCTTCAACATCTTCCTAGAGCGCATCATGTCAGATGCTCTTGCAGACCATGAAGGCACAGGCAGCATAGGGGGTAGAGCAATCTCCAATCTTCGTTTTGCAGATGACATTGATGGATTGGCTGGAGAGGAACAAGAACTTGAACAGCTGGTACATAGGCTTGACACCACCTCCAGAGCCTATGGAATGGAAATAAGTGCAGAGAAGACCAAAATGATGACCAACAACACCAATGGCATCAACACAGACATCAAAGTACAAGATTAATCCCTCAACACAGTGCATAGCTTCAAATATTTAGGAGCCATTGTATCAGACAATGGGTCCAGACAGGAAGTCCTCTCCAGGATCGCACAAACAACTGCTGCCCTGACAAGGTTGAAGCCCATTTGGAAAGACAGGACCATCAGTCTACATTCCAAAGTAAAACTGCTTCGCTCCCTTGTCATCTCCATCTTTCTATATGCTTGCGAAGCATGTACCCTCACAGCAGATCTCCAACGAAGAATACAAAGCATGGAGATGAGGTGCTACAGAAGACTTCTGGGCATTTCCTATACCCAACACATCACCAACGACGAAGTCCGACAGACCATCACACAAGCCATTGGACAACACGATGACCTGCTAACAGTGGTGAAGAAACGGAAACTCCGATGGTATGGCCACGTCACCAGATCATCAGGCCTTTCAAAGACTATTCTGCAAGGCACAGTGCAAGGAGGTAGAAGAAGAGGGAGACAGAAAAAGAGGTGGGAGGACAACATTCGAGAATGGACTGGTTTGACACTGAGCGAAGCCATCAGGGCTGCTGAGGACAGAGAAAGATGGAGTATGTTGGTTAAACGATCATCTGTGGTGCCCCTACGACCTTCGGGTTACGGGACAGGATAGGATAGGATAGGAACAGAGCAACCCATTTACACATAGCTAGTATAACAAGTTAATTATGTGTCTGCTGCTAATTCTGAGCCGTTATTAGGTAGTTTATAGTTGATAATCGATGAACTTTTTAATGTCCCATTTTGCTGTGTGTGAAAGGTTGATGATCAAGGTCATGTCAAACTTTACCAGAGTCCCAGATCCCGGACGCATTTAATCGATTCCTTTTAGCCTCACTTCTTTCTTTTCTTCTTCATCGGTGTCTTCTTCTTGCTTTCCGCGTCTGTTCGCCTACGCTAGAATCTCCATGATAACCCTGTACAGGCACTTGCACAATGCCAAGCATGTGGCGATGACCTGATGGGTTGTTAAGGCCTACCATTCTCGATTCTCTACATTTTTTTGCTTCTCGTGCTAATGAAAAACAACAACTAAACAAGGTTAAGTAGTAAAATGGAGGTAACGGAATGGTCCAGTGGACAGATGGTCGAAGTATAAAACCGCTTGTTTAGCTTAACGCTAGTTCGAACCTCAACTATGATGGGACCTTTTTTTTTTTTTTAACCGGTGTCGTCTTTCTGTAATGACTCTTTATACGGTGTTTTACTCCCCTACTCTTCTCATGTACCACGGGATCCATATGGATCCTGTACAAAACTTTCCTAGGCTCCCACGGGATCCATATGGATCCCTGGTGTACCTGTTTTGGCTTGGGTGGTTGCTAACGGATGCTTATCTCCCCTGCGGAAGTAGCATATTATCTCCCCTGCGGAAGTAGCTCATTTGACATTTGTCAGCCGTTTTCACTGTACAAAGTGTGTTTTAGGTGTGATTAAAAAGTGAAAAACGAAGAATGAACGCGAGTGATTTTCAATGACAGTGTGAGAGACGAGGTTTGTACATGGCTAGTGACAGTGAGAATGAAGTAGAGAGTGATAATACTTTGGAATAACATTGCTCATGGATATTACATCATGGAAAACAGGTACTAGGGGTAGGACTTGTATTTTTTTATTGTGCAAAGTTGTGTTTGTGCATGTCCAGTAATATGTGTGGGTTTTTTTTGTTTTTCATTTTCACTGCATTACCATTTATTCTCACATGTACATTCACACTTGTATCCTATCCTATCCTATCCTGTCCCATAACCCGAAGGTCGTAGGGGCACCACAGATGATCGCTTAACCAGCATACTCCATCTTTCTCTGTCCTCAGCAGCCCTCATGGCTTCGCTCAGTGTCAAACCAGTCCATTCTCGAATGTTGTCCTCCCACCTCTTTTTCGGTCTCCCCCTTCTTCTACCTCCTTGCACTGTGCCTTGCAGAATGGTCTTTGCAAGGCCTGATGATCTGGTGACGTGGCCATACCATCGGAGTTTCCGTTTCTTCACCACTGTGAGCAGGTCATCGTGTTGTCCAATGGCTTGTGTGATGGTCTGTCGGACTTCAACGTTGGTGATGTGTTGGGTATAGGAAATGCACAGAAGTCTTCTGTAGCACCTCATCTCCATGCTTTGTATTCTTCGTTGGAGATCTGCTGTGAGGGTTCCTATATGCGAAGCATGGACCCTCACAGCAGATCAGATCACACTTGTAACAAGTTGCATATTAACCAGAATGTATTCATCTTTATTATGCAAAAAACAGAGTTAAAATCAAATAAAAACTACATGAGATATGAATATTTATGCGCGACTACCCGTTTACAGCCACAAAATGGCAAAAATACTTGGACCGCAGGGCATGTTCACTCGAAAATCGCCTGGTATGGAATGGGTTAACAACCTTGTGCCACTGTAACTGCACGTTAAAAAACCGGTTGTTTTGTCTCAAAAAAGAATTTAGGCATGTAACATGTTCACAATCAGTGCGCATATATTCAGTCTAGGTCGTACAGTACAGGAGCGCTCAGTTCTTTGGGAGGCATTAGACGGCGCGCCTCTAGCAGCAAGTTTGCGCCTATAGATCGGCTTCATCACATCCTGTTTTCGGTAAGCGCCTGGAGCAGCTTTTTGGGGCTGGTAAAGCGCTCTACATAAGAAATTTTGACAGATTGATTAAGTTGCCGGACTGCTATCTGTTTGTACATTAATCTAAATTTTTACATCTACCTTAATTTGTCTTTACTAATAGTAATAGTCTATACTCCAGTGAGGGTTTTTTGTTCTACTACGCATTGAGTAAAAAAAATTACTTTCGATGCACAGTCACTCACGAGTGAAAAAGGTCGTATGTTCCACTATCTAGCCGCTAATATATTGGCTTCTGCTGTCCAATTCCTGACAGCTTGAAAAGAGATCCAGTATGATCCTTATTAGACCGAAATAGTCGAGGCGTGGCTGTCTACATAGCAACAGGCTTGACAGAACGTCAACGAAACGTTGTGCTAGTACGAACCTTGCTCATTATAAATGAAAAGCAGGAAGGGAAAGATTAATGCACCTTGGTATAAACCGTCAATTAAAGAGTACAGGCTGTCAAAGACGTAATTCTTATCAATGGCAACTTTTCGTTTTAAGGAATAAGAAATCTTATTATTACCGCATTTTTATGTTTCCTTAATAAATAAAAGTAAAGATTACTATTAGTATACAATACAATACGATGCTTGCAATACAATACAACACAGCACAATACAATGCCTCTTCATTGTCCAACTTTCATATTGCATTTCTATTACATTATTTAAAACTTGCATAACTTACAAAGACTGTAAACTAACACCAACAAAAAGCGATTACAAATCCAGAGGCAAAACAACAATAATAATAATAACAACAAAAACAACAACAAAAACAACAACACAAGTAATATATAACTCAAAAAGGGCCTCACTTTAGCTCGAAGCTCTATAGCCAGACTAGCCTGGTCAATTGATGAACGCAAAGTTTGATAAATAACTCAGACAGAGTCGCAACATCCTTGACCTTCTGTAAGACACCTCTAGCCTTATTTCTGCAGATTTCATTATAGAAGGCGACCTATATCTTGCCTAAACTTAAGGCCCTTAAGGGGTTTAATAATAATAATAATAATAATAATAATAATAATAATAATAATAATAATAATAATAATAATAATAATAATAATAATAATAATAATGTTCGAGAGAGCTACTAGAACATGCTCACAGGACTGTTCACTGGCTACAAACAAACCAAATTATAGCGCAGGTTTCTGAAAATTCATCCCCAAAAATCTATTCTTTTTGTGCTGAGTACCACATTACAAAACCATACAATCGGTTCTATTATAAAACGTCAGGAAAATTAAAACCTGTTTTTCATCTTCTTAAGTCTTTGAAACAAGGTATCAGACCCGCTTTGATCTTGGCTAAAGTTTTTCTTTGATCTTGTACCAGGCAGATATTTTTTTTTAACATTCAGACTGGAGGAATGGGGCCATGTATATTTTTTTTAAAACATAAATTTGTTACCACAAAATGTTGTATTTTCGTTCATCTTCAAACCTCAATTTACATTTTGTAAAAGAAAGACGCGGATTATTTCATTATTCATTAGCATCACAAATAGGATACACATAGATATACTCTCCAGTCTTAGCACATGCGTGGGCTTCTCCACTATGTGTCTTGAGAGAGAGAGAGAGAGAGAGAGAGAGAGAGAGAGAGAGAGAGAGAGAGAGAGAGAGAGAGAGAGATTAGTGAAAACTCACCCACACAAATCCACGCACACTCTCTCTATCACTCTCTCTCTTTCTCGCACACACACACGCACACACACACACACACACTGTCACAAACGCACTTATACTGTTATGCTAAAATCTATTTGCATTTATTAAACTTTAGAGGGCTGGTCTCATATTGGACACACTGTACGTATTTGAGCGCGCTCTGCCGCATTATAGCTGCTTGCTATGTTTAGTTAAAGTTCCTCTTATTATGTTAACCCTAGATGATCACCACGTGTGCTGTATTGCGCGGACGAAGATCGGAATAAAAAAGAATCATACAATCCATTAATATTAATGACAGCGCCACACAAGCGTACGTAAAAACCAATCTGTTTAAAAGAAAATGAAACCAAAAACTGAAAATAAAACCTTCCTGCCTAAAATTTGACAGAAGAATTTTTTTTCGGAACTTTCATTCGTTCTAGAACACCAAACTGGTCCTTCAGTTGATCCGCAAGCTCATAGCTCACATCATCAAAAGAAAGGGATGCTCTTCTTAAACGGAAACATTCTTTTAGATGATTTTTAAATCCAAGTTTCCCCCATTGACACTTTCACTAACACAAAGCCTGTTTGTATCATCGAAACGGGCATTCGACTCCTTTTTCAGAGCTCTTGTTGTGATTATCATTTCACGTCCAAGACCGGAAGACATCCGTATTCTGTTCCAGCTTTGGTATGATTTTGGCAATATCCTCACATCTTGAGGTCTTGATTTTTTTGGACATACATTTGATGTGTTTTCCTTAGTAGTGCGGCGCCTATCCCGTTCAGGACAGAATCATGAAGTACTACGACACCCGGAACTTTTCTTCGGGAACCGCAATATTTATCTTCTACGTCATCTTTAGGCCGAATTTGATCTTCTGACGTCATATTTCCATTCTTGTCGTGTTTGTTCGTGGAAGTGGATTCCGGTTCCAAAGACTTCAGAGACTTGTACGGCTGTGGAGTCATTCTCCGGATAGTTTGAACCGCTTCGGCATACGTTGAAGCTGGGGTCTGGTCAACCTGGTCCTGGGCGTTGCAAGGAGAAGAAAAAGAGGTCCGCGCTGACTCCCGATTCACCAGATTTTTTTTATCATTTCGGACTGCTTCAATCACAGGCTCTGAAGTTTTTTGCTTTCGCCTTTGTAAACTCGTGGGCCTCCTACATACGTACATAGTATACAAGGTCCAAGACTCACCGGCTTCGGTTTCCCAACGCCGCTAGTCGTTCCGGATACATTCCAACTGCCTTGCGCGCCTTCTCATTGGTCGCTTATTAATACACCCTATTAGGCCTAATGAAGGGCGGACTAGTCTTGCGATATCAACACATGATTGTTGCCGACTTTCAAATCTGTTAGTAGTCCGCCCTTCACTAGGCCTAATAGTGTGTATTTTTAGGCGACCAATGACAGCGGGAATGCATCCGGTTCGACTAACGGCGTGGAGTCAAAATCAGACCAGCTTTTGTGACTGCGTTTTGGAACAAATTCGCAGTGAATTTGGAGCTGAATTTGTGGGCAAGAAATCAGGCTATGTAGATGTGTGTGTGTGTGTGTGTGCCTGAGGAGTTGTAATAATTTGGGGGGATGGAGGTGACAGTGATATATACCTATGCATTGTGAACTATTTAATTTATTGGCTGTTTTAACAAAGTGTTATTCATACACACTTCTGAAATATTATTGTTTACTTTCAAAAGTGTTATATGTTTTTATCTATTATTGTATTAGTGTAGAAACTCAGCATAATTTATATAATAATGAATAATTTATAATTATGTATAATATCTAATAATAAAAATAAAATTATGTATAATTATTATATGCCAGTGTTTCTAAATAATATACATCAGTACATTTACTAATACTGTAGAATAATGTTTTGTTCTCATTGAAATTAGTAATGTTAGCAATGCAAATTGAAATATGAGACGATTGATCCTATTATACTATGCTGGAAGTCAGTTATATTTTATTATGTAAATGTGTCCACTATAATTCTAATGTAAATTTATTGGTTTGTTTTTTTTTAATGTAATTTGCTATAACTTTGAAATAATATCTTATTTTATAATGTAACTTAGTTAAGTTTTGGATATCCTCTTGTAAATACATTGGCATGGGGTTTTTTTGTCAATAGATAATTTACAAAACTTAATTCCCCGAAATTGATTTAGCATATTATGTACGTTTGTGTGAGTGCGTTTCGTTTGCTTATGCAAATACGTCACCCTTCCATTCATGCATGAAATCAAGCAAACCACGTTTGTGAAACACACGTACACACACCCACACACACACACACACACACACACACACACACACACACGGATGGACATCCTCTCCTATGACAAGATAACCCATCACTCTCCTCCTCCCCTCCCCCTCCAACAACAAATAAATAAATATATAAATAATCTTTTTAAAATAAAAATAAAAATTCCATTTGAGTCAACAAATTGTGCTAAACATTCCTTGTCTCCACTCTTGTTTTTAAAGTTTTAATTCGACCCCCCTCAGCGAGATGTTCTTTTATAAGATTTTTTTTTGTTACATTATTTTTATCCCTCCCACTTTCGTGTCCAAGATGTTTTCATCTCTCATGAATTTGTTCCTGCAACGACCAAAAGTAGACGAGGCAGGAAGCGTCTATGTGTACACAGTCTGCACGCAACAGGCTTGTAAGGGCCGTCTCTCACGAGTCTATGGTATGGTATTGACACTGAAGCTTCTCAATAACAAATATGTACTGGTTGTGAGTCTCATATATGTCTCAGCTTCAACTACGACGCTGATAAAACCTGCTGCATTAATATAGAATGCTCGCCAACTTTCAGGCTGTGGGGCGCACATCCCCGTAGAGCAACTTATAGATTGACGGTAGAGAGAGGATATAAGTGCATTGCGGCCTTTAGCGGTTCCTGTATATCTTGCTCTCGTAACGTTGCTCTTTGTGCGTTAACATTGGTTGTATTAATTTAGCTGTTTTACGAATTGACTTTTGTTTGTTTGTCAACGTGTGTGTATCGTATTGGTGTCAATTGAGGAAGGAGTGGGGCTGGATGGATGGGATAGTGCTTCAGAACATTGCTTTAGGAAAAGGACTTGTGTCCAATTAGTCCTAAAGGATTTCGATGACTGTAGTCCCCATTCCCTCAAACCAAATTCGACCTTCTAGCCCCCTTCTAGAGTTTCATTCACACGTTTTGTCTCTCTCACAATTGTCTTGGGTTTTCCTGCGAGTGTCCCTTGGAGATGAAAGGACAAAGCATAGAGGGCTAGTAGTGAGAGTTAAGAAGACTATGCACTACTCTAAAAAGGGGAATTCGAGTCACCCTTACAAAGCAGTTTACAACAGCGTCAACAAAGACAGTAGAGAACCCATCGTCCACGAATAAGCGTCTTTAACCTCATCAATTTTCAACCGTTTTTCCCAGATGTCTTGGCACACGAGAGTCGAATGGATTTCGTTCACAGATTGCAATTATTGTAAGTCAGATGGAGAGGACATTGGCACCGTCCTTATGAAGCTGAACGTGAGAAAAGGGAGATTTCTAACACCTGTTTATTACACTATTAGAAGGGCACGTGGACACCTTTTCCTTTATCTTTTTCGTGGGTCACAAGGAGCCTCTGGTCCATTTTGGTGTTCACAGATCGAGGAACTTCTTTACCTTTCAAAAGAGATTCGACGTGAATGGCCGGATGCCTCTTACGCTAATTACCCTGATGAGATTAACCGACTCCTTACTCCACAATGCGTACCATTGTTATCACAGTAACTCACTGCATCTCACCACCACTCACCATTTTGATCACACCGATCTACTCTTTGCTCTGTGGGTTCGGGCATTAAATAGAATAGACCCAACGTTTCCCGGCGTGTCGTAAGAGGCGACTAACAGGGGTGATGTTAGCACGGCATCACTGGGCGAAAGTCTTCTACACAGAAATCACCGGCCAGGGCGGAGGAACCTCACGTTACTACAGGTTCAACGACCATGTGCTCAGGGCCAAGGCGAGCCACACTGTATTCGTGGATTTCGGCTGTGGCCAACAGCCTGGAGAGGATTGGGCACCGCCAGGTCTTTTTTGCCCAAGACACACTACATGATGACACAACCCACTAATTCCATACCGGATCGGTCGTCGCCCGGGTCGTCACACGGCACAAGGACCGCGCCTTCCGTTGGCCACCAGGACGGAGGTGTTAAGTATGCTACTGATGGACAATTTAGCAAGATCCGCACGAGAAACAACATCGTCATAGGAACCTGGAATGTCAGGACCCTAACTGCGGAAGGAAAATTAGAAGAACTGGCCCACGAGTTGGACCACTATCGATGGAATGTTCTAGGTATCAGCGAACTGCGCTGGAAAGGCCTAGGTGAAACAACGACCGACAAAGGCCACAAGCTCTATTTCAGCGGTAGGGATGACAGGCACGAACACGGCGTTGGATTCTTGGTCCACAAGAACATTCTAGCCACTGTCATGGGTTGCCGCCCAGTCTCCAGTAGACTCATTACCATCCGCCTGAGAGCAGCCCCTTTCAACATCACCATCATCCAGGCCTACGCCCCAACATCAGACTATGACGACAGCGAAGTGGAGGATTTTTATGAAAATCTACAGGCGGTCCTTGACCAAGTGCCGAAGAAGGACATAGTCATAGTGCAAGGCGACTGGAATGCCAAGGTTGGCCAAGATGCGCACCACAACTGGGGAGACACATGTGGACCCCACTGCAACAACGAGACAAATGACAGGGGTCTGAGACTCTTGGAGTTTGCCAGATACAACAATCTGGTACTGGCAAACACACTTGGTCTCCACAAAAACTCCCGACGATGGACATGGCACAGTCCTGGCGGGGAGCATCACAACCAAATAGACTACATCATGGTCAAGAAACGCTTCAGATCAAGCATCAACATTGGCAGGACACGTACTTTTCCAGGAGCAGACATCGGAAGTGACCACGATCTCGTGATGATGTCTTTCCGGCTCCACTTGAAGAGAGTAAATACAGCAAAGTGCACTAGACTGAAGTTCGACCTGGACAAACTGCAAGACCCGGAGGTGGCAGAACTATTTCAGGCCACAATTGGAGGGAAATTTGCACCACTGCTCATTTTGGGGGCTGGTGAAGTAGATGTCAACACCATGACCACCACCTTCAACTCAGCTGTGACAGATGTCGCCACTGAGATCCTTGGCAAGCACCGACCAAAGAAGAAGCTGTGGATCACACCTGAACTTTTGGATCTGTGTGATAAACGAAGAGAGATGAAAAAGAAAAAGAACACCTCACAGGGAGCTGATGTCTACCGAAAAATCAACAATGACATCCGAAAAGGCATGCTCACAGCAAAGGAGAACTGGATAGAAGATCAATGCCAGGAAATAGAGAACAGTCTGAACAAGAACAACAGCAAGAAGGCCTACCAGACTGTGAAGCGGCTGACAAGTGTCAAACAGCCCAAAGTCTCCACTATCCAAAGCAAGTCTGGCATATGCCTTACAGAAGAACAAGAAGTCTTGGACAGATGGACAGAGTACTGCTCTGACCTTTACAACCATACACCAAATGGAGACCCATCAGTTCTAGCATGTCCCGAGAACAGAGAAGAAGAAGAAATCCTCCCAATTCTCCGGGAAGAAGTTGAGGCAGCAGTGCAAGCGCTAAAGAAAGGGAAGTCAGCGGGAGTGGACAACATACCCGCGGAACTGCTACAAGCAGGAGGAGAAGCGATGATTGATGCCCTCACCATTATCTGTAACAAGATCTGGCAGAGTGGGGAGTGGCCTATACCATGGACCCAGTCGCTTGTCATCACTCTTCCCAAAAAAGGTAACCTTCAGGAGTGTGAAAATTACCGGACCATCAGCCTCATCAGCCATCCCAGCAAGGTCCTCCTGAAAATAATACTCAACAGGTTGAAACCCCAAGCTGAACAAATCATAGCTGAAGAACAAGCAGGATTCAGGGCAGGGCGAAGTACCACTGAGCAGATTTTCAACCTCAGAATAATCTGTGAGAAATACCTACAGCACCAACAACATCTATATCATGTGTTCATAGACTTCAAGAAGGCGTTTGACCGAGTCTGGCATGCAGCTCTATGGGCAACAATGAAAGTGTACAACATCAGCCCTAAAATTATTGAAGTCATCAAAAGCCTGTATGACAAGGCTACCAGTGCAGTCCTCCACAACAGAGCCATCGGGAATTGGTTCAGAACAACAATCGGTGTGCGTCAAGGATGCCTACTCTCTCCAACACTCTTCAACATCTTCCTAGAGCGCATCATGTCGGATGCTCTTGCAGACCATGAAGGCACAGTCAGCATAGGGGGTAGAGCAATCTCCAATCTTCGTTTTGCAGATGACATTGATGGATTGGCTGGAGAGGAACAAGAACTTGAACAGCTGGTACAGAGGCTTGACACCACCTCCAAAGCCTATGGAATGGAAATAAGTGCAGAGAAGACCAAAATGATGACCAACAACACCAATGGCATCAATACGGACATCAAAGTCCAAGGCCAATCCCTCGACACAGTGCATAGCTTCAAATATTTAGGAGCCATTGTATCAGACAATGGGTCCCGACAGGAAGTCCTCTCCAGGATCGCACAAACAACTGCTGCCCTGACAAGGTTGAAGCCCATTTGGAAAGACAGGACCATCAGTCTACATTCCAAAGTAAGACTGCTGCGCTCCCTTGTCATCTCCATCTTCCTATATGCTTGCGAAGCATGGACCCTCACAGCAGATCTCCAACGAAGAATACAAAGCATGGAGATGAGGTGCTACAGAAGACTTCTGGGCATTTCCTATACCCAACACATCACCAACGACGAAGTCCGACAGACCATCACACAAGCCATTGGACAACACGATGACCTGCTAACAGTGGTGAAGAAACGGAAACTTCGGTGGTATGGCCACGTCACCAGATCATCAGGCCTTGCAAAGACTATTCTGCAAGGCACAGTGCAAGGAGGTAGAAGAAGAGGGAGACCGAAAAAGAGGTGGGAGGACAACATTCGAGAATGGACTGGTTTGACACTGAGCGAAGCCATCAGGGCTGCTGAGGACAGAGAAAGATGGAGTATGCTGGTTAAACGATCATCTGTGGTGCCCCTACGACCTTCGGGTTACGGGACAGGATAGGATAGGATAGGATAGGATCTACTCTCCCTCCCTACTACTCATCATTCAGACTTCTCTAAATCCCCCCCCCCTACCCCCAACTCCCCAGCACTCCACTACTATGATTGCACCCGCTCATTCCTTCATATAAATAGTTTTAGATCAAACTACAAAAAACTGTGTATTACTATAAATATAGCCTCCTTTGTTTAAAAACCTTAGTTCACAAATGAAAGCGCTATTTTCGGATTCGGGCCAGATATTTTTAGAATCATTTTGCAATCTTAGTACGTCAAATCGAACCTCCGATCACTTTTAAACCAGTACCTTCCATATATGGTCTCGGATTAGACTAACACAAAACTGAGCCCCATTAACTAGAATAAGTGTATCAATGCAAATATATACTATAACGATGATGAAAAAAGGGATAAATCCCTTAAAAGAGTGCTAATTAGGACAAGACAAGTTTTATTATTAAACCTTTAAATACAAATTTTACACCGTGCACTATTACTATCTCATTAGACTATGCATCTATGAAGTTAAACTCGTAAATACATGCGACAATTTCTCACAATTATCGAAACAAGATTCGCTGAAGAACACAGTCAAAAAACTTTGTCCAATATGAGGCAATGCCACCCAAGTTGCACCATAATAGCCATGATAATCAAGACTGATAGAAATGTGCAGTCAGGCAGCCGAATATGATATACAATCACACTTAATATCCCTTTTTACAGCCATACTTGCCAACGGGTCTTATCTGGCCAGGCGGCTGATGATGAGTACTGGATCAAAAGTCAGACCAGCAACACGCAAGAAAATCACTTGTTTGATTCGCCCTCTTGAGCAAATTCTGCGTTTCCTTCTGCGTGTTGTTTGGCACGTCTGAAAGTGATAGTGGCTTAGTGAAAAGAATGAAAGATTTGGGTTTTTTGGAAGGGGTTGTAAATCTTGCAGCACGTGTAACGGAAAGAGCGCAGTTGCGGCGAAACGGGACTGGAAAACGCACACATGTTTAGTTTATTTGAATAATAATAATAATAATAATTTGAATAATAATAATAATAATAATAATAATAATAATAATAATAATAATAATAATAATAATAATAATAATAATAATAATTAAAAAAAAATAATAACAACAACAACAGCAACAACAACAACAACAAAGAAGAAGAAGAAGAAGAAGAAGAATGGTATTTATATAGCGCTTTTTCCTAATGATAGATCAGTTCAAAGCGCTGAGTCTGTAT
Source organism: Oncomelania hupensis (assembly GCA_036898135.1). Lineage (NCBI taxonomy): Eukaryota > Metazoa > Mollusca > Gastropoda > Littorinimorpha > Pomatiopsidae > Oncomelania > Oncomelania hupensis. The sequence goes on from CM072512.1 coordinate 87,831,447, forward strand.
AAACAGATACGATGTAAATTCTCTCTCCCCCTCCCCTCTCCAACCCCCTCTTCCCATCTCCTGCCCTCCCCATCCCAGCTCCACTAAAATTTTGACACAAATTGCACTATTATCCATTTCAAATTAGCATTACATTAATCCAAGAACATGAAAGTACAATAGTAACAGTATTGGTTTGCTTCTCAGGCCGATACTGGGGAGGCACGGTGGCCTAATGGTAGAGCTTTGTCTTGCGGATCTGAAGGTCCCGAGTTCGAGCCCAGGCCGGGGCATTGTGTTGTGTCCTTGGGAAAGACACGTTACTCCCGTTTCCTATTCCTTCGGATGAGAGTATAAACCGAGGTCTAGTCTGTGTCGCATACATTCCATCATGACGGACTTTAAAGATCCTGACGCTTATGTCCAAGACGGGTTATGTCCAAGAACACACCCAGCATGCACCTAGGTCCTTCTCCCCCATCCCTGGCTGCCCAGGATTGTGCTCAGTTGTCTAGAGCGTTATTACGATGCGCCCAAAGGCTGCAAGTTGGCGCCCCGGGCGGCTTGAGTTAGGTCCTGTATCGGCCAGCGCCTTGAGCAGCTCTTGAGCTGGAAAAGCGCTATATAAGAACGATTAAATACTCTTCGTCTACGAGCAGAAAGAGAATACAATAGTGCTAGGCATAATGAAAACATATTGGACATTTGACTGAAACAAAGTGAACCCTCCTTCCCCCCCCCCCCTCCCACCTCCCACTTAAAAAAAAAATTCTATGAGTGTGTGCCAATGTGCATTTGAGAAAGAGCAGCGTTACAGACAGACGAAAGAGTGAGAGAGAGTGACAGAGTGAGAGAGAGAGAGAGAGAGAGAGAGAGAGGGAGGGAGGGAGGAGGGGTAGGTTACCAAAAATAAAATTAATGGGCAAGGCAATATTCTGTAAGGATAAATTGAGGCGTATCAATATTACTTCATCATGCAGCTGCTCTTTTCTTCAGACCCTCCTAATAATGCCAATTTCCTTCTGTCATTTCGAACGAAACTCTACACGTACACGCCAATTTTCCTCCTTTATATTAAACCATAGCTGTGATACGAGATGAACAAAACACGTTTTTCTGTTTTATATTTTATTTGTTACTTTAACCTGATTGGCGCTGATACAGTAGATTGCTAATTGTAAAAGGATCAATTGAATTAATTATCTGTCAACGATTTAATTTATAAATATCTTTTAATACCCTTTTGTTTATTTTCTAACATATTTTTCAACACAAGGCTCAGTATTTCAAAACCGCCGAGTGTTGGTATACAGGTACTTCAAATCGTGGACCATGATTCTTCAGTAACAGTCCGGTTGCCGGTCAATAATAATAATAATAATAATAATAATAATAATAATAATAATAATAATAATAATAATAATAATAATAATAATAATAATGATAATAATAATACAGGATGCTATACGCGCCTTTCCCCAAATCATTCAGGCTCAAAGCGAGGCGATCTATACCAACATACACGCTCACCTGTCTCATCCACCCTCACACACACCAAACACACATCCATCACTCAAACAGGTGGTGTAAAGGCAGGGAGATCGCTATTAGAAGACGGAAAGAAAATCGAATTTTTATTTTTGAAATTTGTATATTGACTGCGTCCTGTACCATTATTGAAGGGAGGGAGGAAACCGGAGTGCCCGGAGAAAACCCTCCGTCAATCCGCATTTCACATTTTGGCTCGAAACACACGTTTTGATTTATCTCAAGAATAACTGAACCGAAATTCATTAGTTTTGCATTGTGGATATTTCTAAGCCTCATACTGCTAAACATATTAGATTATTCATAATTATCTGTATTTTCTCAAATGTCAAGGTCATTGTACTTCACTATTTTCTAAACACGTTTTGCTCTGTTTTTAAACATTAGCGGATCCGATTTGGAGTACCCTTTGCTTGCAGATAGTTCAAATCGTGGCCTAACATTCCATGTTTTTCTGTTTTGTTTTTTTTTTTAAAAGGATAAAACCGAGTTACAGCACCGCCATGAAAATTAACATTTAAAAAATGCTGATTTTATTGACTATGTATGACTATGTATGTGAGTGTCTGGAAATACATTTGAATTGCATGCCATCTTCTTTTTTCTTTTTGAATTCAAAAAAATACTTATTGGAATAGCAATCTACTTTCACCGAATAAAAATTATGTTGTTTAATTTAACTGTGTGTGGCAGAATAAAACTAAGCTTGCCTCTTAACAAATCATTCTGCTACCTCGTTGTAGAGCTATTAGTTTCCGTAGCCTGAACGACTGCAGCGCTTTGAAAAAGTACTGTCTTCTTAGTGATTGGAATAACACAAGCGCTGCTATAATTAATTAACAGCGCAGTTAGAAATAAATCCTCCTCTTCTGATTTCAACGTAATTATACGATGGGAAAAAAAAACTATGTCAACCGTTTATAATTTATTTTGCCTAAAAAAGAAAATTAATCAGCTTTGCTAACATCTGAATAACCTAAACAACTGCTGAAACCGTTGCAATAATTAATTTCCAACACAGTTTGGACTAGCCTATAATTTGTACACAACAGACAACATAATAATTATGCGTGTGTGTGTGGGTGTGAGTGTGGGTGTGTGTGTGAAATAATTACACGATTGACAACAGGGTTATATTTCTATATAATTACTCCAACAACTACTATTCAGCAGTTTATAAATTTGGTACATTACTGGGTTCCCAAAACACCCACCTGCCCATCCACCCGTAGTAAGTACTTCATCTTCATTGGAATAGTTGGATTTAATTAAATCCATTTGTGAAATAAGGGCGTGATTCTACAGCAAAAACATTCAGAAACGTTTGGTGGCAAACGCGTCAGCACATGGTAACATACGAAATATAGGCAACTGCGTAGCAGTTTATACCGTAAAGCACAAATCAAAACATTTAGGATAATAGAATGTTAGCAGTTTAAATAAAACATCTTACCATTTATTTTTTTAGATTCTGTTTGACTGATTAATTGAAAATGAATGACTGATTAGTGGGTTAATGAATGAATGGATGGTATGACTGTGATAAGTGGGTTAATTAATGGATGGATAGGTGGAATGGATGGCTGAACTGATTGACCAGTAGATAGTCACGTACACAGATTCGTAGTTCACGCATCGGTGATATGCTCTCAGGACTTTATAAAGAGGATGATTAGGAAGTAGAGAGAGGGAAAGAGCGAGAGATGAAATCAATCCAGTGTGTGCTAAAATATACCAAGAAAACAGTGAAACGCAGTCTGGAAAAATCAATTAAACATGACTTACCTGTAGAATCAGCAAAACATTCAATATATGTCGGCTGGCCTGCACTACTGGAATAGCTTACCACCACACAGCACTGCCCAATACAACTGGCACGTGCGCACTCGTATGACAACAAGCTTAGGCCCAGACCTGAAGCACTGACTGTTCAAACAGCTGTCTGCTGCGACAACTCTCTCTCTCTCTCTCTCTCTCTCTCTCTCTCTTTGCCCGGGATAGCACAGCAATGTTGACGACCGTAGCAAGCGCAAATTTTAGCTTAGTCGCAGACTCGCACACAACCAAAATTCCTGCCTAGCTTAGTATCCGTATTTTAGAATGTATGGAGAATTTACTTTTACGGTAAAGAATGTTGAGAATGATTTTGTTCTGGCTCGCTGGTGTTTTGTAACACCGGAAGCATTGGACACAATACACAAAATTAGGCACCCATTCAGCTCGCGCGTTCACCCACTCCCCCCTCCATACCCCTCATTACCCGTCTATCCCCTACACACTCCCAACCTCGCCCTTCCTTCAAGGCTTCCAACGCCAACCGCCCATCTCTCTGTCTATGTCTCTCTCTGTCTCTGTCTGTCTCTGTCTCTCTCTGTCTCTCTCTCCCTCTCTCTCTCTCTCTCTCTCTCTCTCTCTCTCTCTCTCTCTCTCTCTCTCTGGGAATACTGAGGATGATAACAGTCTAGATGCGTTTGCTTTGCGTGGGATAGCGGATTTGCTGGCTATGCCGATGCATCGTCGAAGAATGCAGGAAGTTAGCCTTCTGCGATCGGCCACTATGTTCGAGGTTAGGTCACAGATTCTAGATTCTAGAGTCTAGTTTTATTGTATTGTAATTTTTGTCTAGTCGGGCAAAATAGAAGAATCCCTCTGAATATGTGAGAACAGCTGACACCAGATTCTGTTAAAGATGGAGGAGGATTTATCCGCTTCCACTGCCCTCATGCTTTCCCTTCCCGTTCTCTTTCCGCCGTTATCTGTCAAAATCTAAAGCAGAAACTTCATTCGACGGACAAGATTGGTCTACTAATTTGGTCACCGTTTTAACCAAAATCACATATCTTTAAGGTACCGTTTCATCCTTATTTATTGAAATCTCGTATGGAAATTAAAATATCTCATGCAGGTTTCATTTACATTATTTAAGACCGTTCTACATCATCGCAATCGTTAAAGAGTGACTTCTAATGCTCGTTTCGCTAGAGATTGAATTCAGTTTTAACAGACTCTTATGCATATTAGGACTCCACAGAACTAATCTGCATGATTGTGTTATTTTTACTGTCATTTTTATAAAAGAATACCACTTTTTAAAGGTCCACACTTTGTATCTTCATGCACGTAACTCCAGAATAACGCTGTGCACTGCCTTACGCATGCAGGTCTCTACAGAATGGCTGGAACGCAAGTGTACAATCTGTGTCGCGTCGGTCAGATAATTGGTGGTTCTGGTGCCTGGAGTCGCCAACCCAGTGGCAGGCTCGAAACTACGTGGGGATTATCTGGGACGCACAGTTTTGACCCGAACAGATCCCCGCATGATAACGCCAATCAATCATCCAATATTTTATGAACAATATATTTTGACCCCTACCCTGTTTAGCCGTAATGTGATCTTCCGATTTTCTCTGGACTCTGGAATTCCAACGTTCCATTTATGTAAAATAAAATAAAAATTAAAAACACATATAACTATGAAGAATGCGTTTGTTGCGCTTATCCTATTTAGCCATAAAAACGGTGTGCATCTTTTTGAACTTGATAGATAATACAATAATTAATGTATGAAAGATTCATGAAGAATAATTCTGGACCTAATCCAAAGGATAATTTTCTTGTATCATTATTTTTGAATAAAAATATGTCATTCAAAGTACATGTTACGATTGAGACGCACAAGCTTATTAGGAACATTTTGTTTTTACACATTTATTTAGCTTTAATATGGTTCTATGTTATTGCAGAATGTTCCTTTGTTTACTTCCGTCAATAATGTAGCAACATCCAGATCTTTCTGGGTTTGTTTGTTTAGCGCCGACGGAATGCTCGAGATCTATTTGATCGCATGTGAACAAAAACAGAACTTTCTAGAACATTCTATGATGCTACACAGTGCATGTTTCCTTGTGATGAGTTTTGTTTTGATTTGTTATTGATTACGTCATTTTCGAAGGATCTAAATCTTTTTACAATGAAGTTTATAAATATGGCGCTGTCTGCGCGTGTAGATTCAGTTTGGAATACCTTAGTTAATGGTGTTTGTGTCTTTTGCTGAATAAAATTGGAGAAACTATATCGACTGCTTTGATTTTGAGTGAACGGGCTGCGTGGATACGAACTCGACAGTTACACAGATTCAAGCATCGGTGATGAATTTCATTTGACGAGTAACAGTACCAATGAGGAACATTTCGGAAGCTTAATCAGCCTTATACCTTCCTCTTCTTCTTCTTCTTTTTCATCTTCATCATCATCATCATCATCATCATCATCATCATCATCATCATCATCATCATCATCATCATCATCATCATCATCATCATTTACTCCTCTCAAATCCACCTCTCCCCCACACCCATCCACGCGCTCGTCCTTTCAACGATCCACCTTCTCTTTTACCTCCCCCATTGTTTGCTCCTCCTCCTCATCATCATCGTCAACAACAACAGCACCGTCCACATATTTTCCCTTCGTTTTTTCTCAACGATGATGACAAGGAAGGTCGTCGTTGTTGTTATCGTCTCAATAGCTCCCGCATACGTCCTTGTGATGATTGACGACGAGACTTCGATTTTGGACGATTGGGCTGGTCTGATGGCGGGCGTGAAATCCCATTGTTCACAAACCGTAATGGCACGTGACGTCCCATAACTTTAACAGATGGGATCAGATTTTTGAGCATACGAAAAAGAAATTATGGAATGGAGGAGAGAGAAAAAAGTGTATAGTGGTGAAGGAACGTTCTGAGAAGAAGAAGAAGAGAAGAAGAAAGAAAGAAAGAAAGAAAGAAAGAAAGAAAGAAAGAAAGAAAGAAAGAAAGAAAGAAAGAAAGAAAGAAAGAAAGAAAGAAAGAAAGAAAGAAAGAAAGAAAGGAAATGGAAAAAGAAATACAGACAGATATGCACGCATATAGACATAGTAGATAGAATCGATCATGGGTATTATTAGAACGGTAAAAAAATGTCCCGACTATAGGCACACTGCTCATTGAGACTCTCGTCACGACTCACTCAAGAACACCGACATATAATATTCGGTTGTTGTTGTTTTTTATTCTCAATTGCTCCTTGAACCATGTTCGTCACTCTCCGCAACGTTAAGTTTGGTGAGTGCCTGCCTCTCTATTCTAAGGGTAATTGACTATTTACTGCTACCGATTTACTGCTATAGCTGCTAATTTTCTACACGGTCATGCGGTTAGCTCGAATTTTATCAAATTATTTGTGTGTGTGTGTGAACGTGTATTTATGTCAAAGTGGGAACTCGACTTTGTTTTTTCAGTCATAAATGGGGTCTTTTGCTCGGACCCCACTTTTTTCCAGGGCCCCACTTTTTCCAAAGTGCGCGGGAGTGCTCTTTTAGTGCATGGGAGTGCAGTTGTAGTGCATGGGAGTGTTTTAAGTACAGAGGAGTGCACTATCCGGGACGGAGAAAATCCAGTCAATTTTCGGAAAATTTTTGAAGAAAGTTCGACCTATTTCGTCGCTCCTAGGTGACGAACTAGGTCAACTATTTAGACGGAACTTTCCTCGACGATTAGGGTAAGGCAGTGCCTCGACGATTAGGGTAAGGCAGTGCCTCGACGATTAGGGTAAGGCAGTGCCTCGAAAAGGGTTAGGGTCAGGGCTAGTTGCAGCGCTGCAACTAGCCCTGACCCTAACCCTTTTCGAGGCACTGCCTTACCCTAATCGTCGAGGCACTGCCTTACCCTAATCGTCGAGGCACTGCCTTAACCTAATCGTCGAGGAAAGTTCCTTATCCTAGCTGTGTTTTTGAACAAACTTGACCTACTTTGTCCCTTATAGGCGAGGAATTAGGTCAAACTTTTTGCGAAAAGGGTGCTTTTTTCAAGAAACTTGACCTACTTCGTCTCTTAGGAGCGAGGAATTAGGTCAAACTTCTGGCAAAAAGGTGTCTTTTTTGAAGAAATTTGCCTCTTAGGCGGCGAATTAGGTCAAAGGACCCCATTTAAACATGAATACACATATGTGTGTGTGTGTGTGTGTGTGTGTGAACGTGTATTTATGTCAAAGTGGGAACTCGACTTTGTTTTTTCAGTCATAAATGGGGTCTTTTGCTCGGACCCCACTTTTTTCCAGGGCCCCACTTTTTCCAAAGTGCGCGGGAGTGCTCTTTTAGTGCATGGGAGTGCAGTTGTAGTGCATGGGAGTGTTTTAAGTACAGAGGAGTGCACTATCCGGGACGGAGAAAATCCAGTCAATTTTCGGAAAATTTTTGAAGAAAGTTCGACCTATTTCGTCGCTCCTAGGTGACGAACTAGGTCAACTATTTAGACGGAACTTTCCTCGACGATTAGGGTAAGGCAGTGCCTCGACGATTAGGGTAAGGCAGTGCCTCGACGATTAGGGTAAGGCAGTGCCTCGAAAAGGGTTAGGGTCAGGGCTAGTTGCAGCGCTGCAACTAGCCCTGACCCTAACCCTTTTCGAGGCACTGCCTTACCCTAATCGTCGAGGCACTGCCTTACCCTAATCGTCGAGGCACTGCCTTAACCTAATCGTCGAGGAAAGTTCCTTATCCTAGCTGTGTTTTTGAACAAACTTGACCTACTTTGTCCCTTATAGGCGAGGAATTAGGTCAAACTTTTTGCGAAAAGGGTGCTTTTTTCAAGAAACTTGACCTACTTCGTCTCTTAGGAGCGAGGAATTAGGTCAAACTTCTGGCAAAAAGGTGTCTTTTTTGAAGAAATTTGCCTCTTAGGCGGCGAATTAGGTCAAAGGACCCCATTTAAACATGAATACACATATGTGTGTGTGTGTGTGTGTGGGTGTGTGTGTGTGTGTGTGTGTGTGTGTGTGTGTACAAGTTTTAGACACACAAAATGTATGAATGTATAAGTAAATTAAATAGCTATTTAGCGTGAATTGGACAAATTGAATACATTTTGGCGCAATTTTCAAATGCACTTTAAGATAGAAACAGTAACATGTTAACACGCATCGAGAGCGCACGACAGCTTGTTCAACCAGAAAATCACCCGAAGGAACGAAACAGACGAAATCGAGAAAGACGGGGAAAATAGACAAGGTAGAATCGATATCCAACAAAGTCTGTCAGAAGTTTTCAAAAGAAAGGGCAATGGCAGACAATTAGCTTCTTTTTTTTTAAATAAGGGGAAAAAGAATTCTTTTGTGTATTTTTAGACTTATATCTGGAAAGACTTTAAAATAGTCGGGGGGAAAAGTACGAACCAAATGTATGTCGGTCAGTCGGTAGGTCCGTCGATCCGTTGGACGTTACCACAAGAATCACTGAACGGATTTTTGCCAAATTTCATAGGGAAATTAATTAGGTCAGTGGCCTGCATCCCGTTTCATCATATTCGCTCTTCCGCTAAGGTCAACGTCACTGGAGTCATTTATCAGTATTTCAAACGCGACTGTAGCGATTGTTTTGAGTTGTGGTATACAACATCTTCAAATCATAGGCATTGCGCCATCTTTCAGTAGCAGTCTGGTTGCTGGTCAGTTGGTCAGGCGGTTGGTCATCCGGTCCGAATTTCACATTCCGGTTTAAAATACAATTTTTGTACTCGAGAGTAATTTAATCGAAATTCATCTTTTTTCGGATACTTTATCTACGATTATTTTGGCTATGTGTGTGAGTGTCTGGAAACGCATTTGAATACATCTTGTTTAAGATCGTTTTGTTAATGTTTGCCATGGCTGCCATGGTTATCCAAAAAGGTCTTTAGTTTTTTTGTTTTTTATTAGTATATCCGTTCTTTCCAGACCACTGAAAATAAAATAGTTTAAGATGAAGGAGGAGCCGAAGAGATAAAAAGGGAGATGGAGAGACAAAGGTAGGAGCAGAGAGAGCGAGAGAGAGAGAGAGAGAGAGAGAAAAAGAGAGAGAGAGAGAGAGAGAGAGAGAGAGAGAGAGAGAGAGAGAGAGAAACAGGGACAGAAGGTAGATGGGAACTGATGAATACAAAATATAAGCAGAAAGTCAACAGTCAATGACTGTCAATGACTACTAACACCTTTGAAAGCAGAAGATCATGTACGGTGTTGGGCGTTGCAACGTTTTAATAAAAACGTTTCAAGGCCGTTAAAGAAAAACAATGAAGTAGTATAAATTCGAAAAATCGTATCGTATGGTATCATATCGTATCCTATCCTAACCTATCCTATATCCCCTAACTCGAAAGTTGTGGAAGCACCACAGATGATCGTCTAACGAGATTACTCCATCTTTTTCTGTCCTTTGCAACCCTCATGGCTTCGCTGAATGTCAAGCCAGTCCATACTCGAATGTTGTCCTCCCACCTCTTTATTTGTCTCTTTCTTCTTCTGCCTAATTGCACCGTGCCTAGCAGGATAGTCTTTGCAAGGCCTGATGCTCTGGTGACGTGGCCATACCATCGGAGTTTCGGTTTCTTTATCACTGTGAGCGTGTCATCGTGTTGTCCAATAGCTTGTGTGATTATCTGTCTGACTTCGTCGTTGGTGAAGTCTTCTGTAGCACCTCATCTCCATGCTTTGATTCTTCGTTGTAGATCTGCTGTGAGGGTTCATGTTTCACAAGAGTATAGGAAGACTGAGATGACAAGAGAGCGCTGATGTCCTGTCTTTCCAAATGGGCTTTAGCCTTGTCAGGGCAACAGTTCTTTGTGCTATCTTAGAGAGGACTTCCTATTGGTACCCATTGTATGATAAAATTGCT
>CM072512.1:87846655-88006655 GCA_036898135.1 Oncomelania hupensis
GCAAATAAATGTGAGGGTTTATTGGTTCTTTGCGCTTTTAGGATCTTTCTTCGGACGAAAGTTTAGATAAGGTATAGTTTAAATGGTATTGTTGTTGGCACGACGACGCCGAGTATGTGTTACAGGGCGCAGCAGCAGACTTGGTTCTAAGGTGCCCAACGTATAAATTTAAAGATCGATAAGCTTACGGATTTATCAAAGGGATTGAGGTAACAGCATATATCCGATATGCATGGGCTGTTTTTGCAGCTGCTGTTGTTGTTGTCGTTGTTTTTGTTGTTGTTGATGGTTAGTTAGTTAGTCATTGTTTATAGGGTCCAGCGGACTGCAAAGAGCCAAATCATGGCCACAACTTGATTGAAAGAGTGCTCACCCCTGATGCATATAAAAGAGCTGCTGAAACAGCCCTAATGGTAACACTGAAGGCACTCCACCAGCCTGTCACTTTACAATAAAAGCATCCCATATAGGGGATGCTGAGGCCGTAATCGAACCCCCGTTTACAAAAACAAACTAGATTACAAACATCATTATAAAATATGAACAAAACGCATACATATAAAATTCCTAAATGGTTAAATAATAATTGCATAGAAAGTCCTAGTGACCATTTGGCAGAAAGCCTTCTAGTATTCGCTAGCAGACCCAACAGACTCCATTAATGATGAGTTTTTTGGGAGAGTTTTCAAGAAAAAATGTAAATGTCTGGTCTGGCGAAGAAGATAGTAGATTCATAGAACAGATTAAAAACGAGAAAGAACAATGACAGAAACAGTGGTAATTTAAAGCACAAAATTTCCACAAAGTGGGGATACTATTTATACAGAAAACCCCGGCACTCCAACGGGGATCTTGTTGATGGTGGTGGTGGTGGTGATGATGATGATGATGATGATGATGATGATGATGGGGATGATGATAATGATGATGATGATGATGATGATGATGATGACGATGACGATGATGATGATGATGATGATGATGATGATGATGATGATGATGATGATGATGATGATGATGATGATGATGCCTAGAAGGAGAAGGAAGAATATAAAGACGACAAAGATGATGATTATGATGATGATGATGATGATGATGATGATGATGATGATGATGATGATGATGATGATGATGATGATGATGATGATGATGATAATGATGATGATGATGATGATGATGATGATGATGATGATGATGATGTTACTGCTGATAATGAAGAGGGCGACGACGACGAAAATAAAACGACCACGATTATAGGCGCGCCACCGTCGACGCCGTCTGCCAGTCATGATAAAAGCCAAAAGTACACTATGCATTAAAACGAGCTAACTATAATATCCTACCCAGACAAGCACGTGGGGAACCTGAACACAATCTAAATCAACTCAATCTGGTTTTTCGTAGCAGACAGCAAAGAAGTACAAGCGAACTCCCAAGAGAACTATGAATGGAAAACCTAAGTTTTGAAAAGCAGTGCACACGCGATCGACAGAATGAAAAGGACAAGATAACATATGCTCTGGGAGGGGAGTAGGAGACGGACATGGGGGAAGGGGAGGGGAGCGAGGAGAAAAATAGTTAGGGTGAGGTAAAGATGGGGAGGGGGGGGGGTAGGAGGAGGAGGGATGATTTTGCAGATTCGTTTTATTATACTGCCTCGAAGGAAAACTCCGGTTAAATTATTTTTTTAATAATAACCGGATGCGGGTTATGCAGTAAAAACAATAAGAGGGGAATATTAAAGCTATGAATTTTGTTCTTTCTGGAATGCACAGCAGATTGGTTTTGAAATACTGTCTCGGAGGTAAACTCAACTTTGAAAGAAGACGACTAGTTTAATTCAATGAAGGGATATTCTCCGAATACCCAACCCTTAAATATGCTTTGAAATACTGCAAATACTGCTCGGGAATTTTCCTCAAATGCCATGTAGATTCGCTCTAAACTACTGTCTGGAAAAGAAAACAAAAAGTAAAAATAAATTCAGAAAGCAAATCTAGGGTGTTGCTTGAAAACGGACTGTTTTATTTGCTTTGAAATGTTGTATGGAAGAAGAAATACAATTTTGAAACACCCTGTTACTAGTTAGTAATGCAGAATGAATGAACGAATACTTTATGAAGCCCATACATATCAGTACGCCAAAGGGCATGAATCATTCGTGGTGGGAAGGAGGTGGACATACACACACACACCCACGCACTTGCAATACATCAGAAATGGGTTCATTTAAGAATGTAGGAATCGGAAAGTCATTTTTTGATGGAAAAGGGTTAGGGCAAGGGTTAGTTGCAGCGCTGCAACTAGCCCTTACCCTAACCCTTCCCTAGAAAGTTGACCTATTTCGTCTCATATAGGCGACGAAATAGGTCGAATTTTGCTTCAAACTTTTCCAAAAATTCACTGTATTTTCTCCGTCCCGGATAGTGCACTCCTATGTACTTAAAACACTCTTATGCGCTACAACTGCACTCCCATGCACTTAAAGAGCACTCCCGCGCAATTAGAAAAAAAGTGGGTTCCTGGAAAAAAGTGGGTTCCAAACAAATAAACCCATTTGTTATTAGAAAAGACAATGTCTGCTACCCATTTGTGCGCTTTTGTGCGTTCCCACACACACACACACACACACACCCACACACACACACACACATACACACATTTTTGTAAAAACGACGTTCTGATGACTGTTATGAAAAAAACAGGGATTATTTTGACACACTTTCCATTTCTTTGACATTATTTTGACATTTTCAAATTTTTAAAGCTGTCCCTAACCCTTTTCCTAACCCTAACCCTAACCCTAAACCTAACCATAATGCGAAAACAGCACTAACTCAACGGAGCACTATTTTGACGTCAAATAGTACGGCCTTCCAAAAAAGTCGGAAGAAACCATGTGGAGTTTCATGTGTGTGTCATCAGAACGTCGTTTCAATCCTTTCGCACTGACTTTAGCAAATCAAATGCGAGATCACATATTGAAACAATAGCTTAGAAAGAAGAGAGTGAGAGACAGAGAGAGAAATATGTGTGTGTGCGTGCGTGTGTTTGTGTGTGTGTGTGGATCCAGTGTGTGCCAAATGCGTCCCAAAGGAAAGAAGTAGAAAATTACATTTAGGAAGATTGTCGAAAAAATGACGAAAGATTTGGCTTTGACCTGAGTTTTACAAATCATTTTTTTTTATATGCAGAGAAGAAACAAAACCCGCAGCAATTCTAGGAAGTTGCGAGAAAACGATGACCTGCAAATTGACTAAATATCCTTTCTGCAGAGAAAATGAAGTGTGATCAAAATATTGAGCTTGTGATCCTATCCTATCCTGTCGTCCCGTAACTGGGATGTCGTAGGGGCACAACAGATCGTTTAACCAGCGTACTCCATCTTTCTCTGTCCTCAGCAGCCATGATTGCTTCGCTCAGTGTCAAACCAGTCCATTCTCGAATGTTGACCTCCTACCTCTTTTTCGGTCTCCCTCTTCTTCTACCTCCTTGCACTGTGTCTTGCAGAATGGTCTTTGCAAGGCCTGATGATCTGGTGACGTGGCCATACCATCGGAGTTTCCGTTTCTTCACCACTGTGAGCAGGTCATCGTGTTGTCCAATGGCTTGTGTGATGGTCTGTCGGACTTCGTTGTTGGTGATGGGTTGGGTATAGGAAATGCCCAGAAGTCTTCTGTAGCACCTCATCTCCATGCTTTGTATTCTTCGTTGTAGATCTGCTGTGAGGGTCCATGTTTTGCACGCATATAGGAAGATGGAGATGACAAGGGAGTGCAGCAGTCTTACTTTGGAATGTAGACTGATGGTCCTGTCTTTCCAAATGGGCTTCAACCTCGCCCGGGCAGCAGCTGTTTGTGCGATCCTGGAGAGGACTTCCTGTCGAGACCCATTGTCTGATACAATGGCTCCTAAATATTTGGAGCTATGCACTCTGTTGAGGGATGGACCTTGGACTTTGATGTCCTTGTTGATGCCATTGGTGTTGTTGGTCATTATTTTGGTCTTCTCTGCACTTAGTTCCATTCCATAGGCTCTGGAGGTGGTGTCAAGCCTCGGTACCAGCTGTTCAAGTTCCTGTTCCTCTCCAGCCAATCCATCAATGTCATCCGCAAAACGAAGATTGGAGATTGCTCTTCCCCCTATGCTGACTGTGCCTTCGTGATTTGCAAGGGCATCTGACATGATGCGCTCTAGGAAGATGTTGAAGAGTGTTGGAGAGAGTAGGCATCCCTGACGCACACCGACTGTTGTTCTGAACCAGTTTCCGATGGCGCTGTTGTAGAGGACTGCACTGGTAGCCTTGTCATACATGCTTTTGATGACTTCAATAATTTTAGGGCTGATGTTTTACACTCTCATGGTTGCCCACAGAGCTGCATGCCACACTCGGTCAAACGCCTTTTTGAAGTCTATGAACACATACTATAGATGTTGTTGGTGCTGTAGGTATTTCTCGCAGATTATTTTGAGGTTTAAAATCTGTTCAGTGGTACTTTGCCCTGCCCTGAATCCTGCTTGCTCTTCAGCTATGATTTGTTCGGCTTGGGGTTTCCACCTGTTGAGTATTATTTTCAGGAGGACCTTGCTGGGATGGCGCATGCCTGATGAGGCTGATGGTGCGGTAATTTTCACATTCCTGAAGGTTACCTTGTTTGGGAAGAGTGATGACAAGCGACTGGGTCCATGGTGTAGGTTACTCCCTCCTGCTTGAAGCAGTTCCGCGGGTATGTCGTCCACTCCCGCTGACTTCCCCTTTTTCAGCGATTGCACTGCTGCCTCAACTTCTTCTCGGAGAATTGGGAGGATTTCTTCTTCTTTTCTGATCTCTGGACATGCTAGAACTGATGGGTCTCCGTTTGATGTGTGGTTGTAAAGATCAGAGCAGTACTCTGTCCATCTGTCCAAGACTTCTTGTTTTTCTGTAAGGCATATGCCAGACTTGCTTTGGATCGTGGAGACCTTGGGCTGTTTAACACTTGTCAGCCGCTTCACAGTCTGGTAAGCCTTCTTGCTGTTGTTCTTGTTCAGACTGTTCTCTATTTCCTGGCATTGATCTTCTATCCAGTTCTCCTTTGCTGTGCGCATGTCTTTTCGGATGTCATTGTTGATTTGTTCGGTAGGCATCAGCTCCCTGTGAGGTGATATAAATGGAAAAAAGAATGATAAATCGAATCGAGTAACCGATGTCGTTCCCAAATTGACTTCAAAGTGCCGTCTGAACTGAGTTTAAAGGCGAAAAATAAACAATTAAACAAAAACATGAATTGTGTCAAATGCAGCAAAAGAAGAAGAGAACACACGTGGACAGATCCTCTAAAACAAACAATGAAAATTGGCTTTAAAATAATGTCTGGCTGGAAAGAAACCCGATGGCAAATGATGGTCCAATGGGGATTTAAAACGCTTGTGGCTAGTGTTGAGATGAAACTTTTCTGTGTTCGATCATTCTTCTGCTACAAACATTGTTATTTATTTTCTTTCTTTACTTCTTATTTATTTTTATCACACATAATCTGTTTTTCTGTAAGCCTGTTTGTTGTTGTCTGTCTGCCTTCATTTGTCTGTTTGCCTGCCTGTATCTCTCTCTCTCTCTCTCTCTCTCTCTCTCTCTCTCTCTCTCTCCTCTCTCTCTGTCTCTCGTTTGTTTTTGTACTTCATCTATAGTTCTTCGAAAGTACTGGTTTATTCTAGTACATCAATAATGTCCTCTGTGTCTCGCTCGTTAGCGACTGTCCTTAAAGGTGTTCGAGGTTTGGGTGTGGTTTTTTTAAAATGGAAAACGCAACTATAAGATAAGATAAGATAAGATAAGACAACTTTATTATCTTTTACAAGAAATTACATTGTGGTGTACAATTACAATCAACAAGGAATAAACATCACAATAATAATAACAACAATCATAATGACAATGAGGATAAAAATGCACAGTCACATATGAATAGAATTACACTTATGCATGCTAACATTAAAAAAAAAAGTGAATATAGGATCTCTCACTACTGTCTATTACTGTGTGTGTACATGCATGTGCAAGCGCATGTGTGCGCGTGCATTTATGTATGTGTTTGCATATGAATGGGTATCCTCTATATGTGTGTGAATGCTTCCCTATGCGTTGTGTTTGCTTGTGTGTGTTTGTGTGTGTATGTGCTATATGCACAATATGCTTATAAAAGATCTAAGCCTCTGCCATTTGCTTTTATTCTTTGTTATCAATTGTTACTGAGAACAACTAATGGGAAGGAACACTGCCTACCGAAATTGTTTTTCATTGTTTGAAATCACTTTCTGGGTTAACCACAGCTTCTTTCAAACGATCCTGCTTTACCATCGCAATCTTTCCTTCGTCCGCTGGACCGAAAGCAGTAATCATGTAATGTGATGTAATGTAATCCTCTTACCTAGAAGTGTACTGTTTTTTTCAAGCCTTTGCTCTTACTGCCACCATTTTAAATAGATTATAAAACTGTATAAGTTTATTCGACTTCCCTCTCCCTGCACCCCGACAACACCAATGGCATTAACATTGGTATCAAAGTCCAAGGACAATCTCTCAACTCCGTGCACAGCTTCAAATATTTTGGAGCAGTTGTATCAGACAATGGGTCCCGACATTAAGTACTCTCCGTGATAGCACAAACAAGTGCTGCCCTTACAGGGTTGAAGCCCATTTGGAAAGACGGGACCATAAATCTGTACTCCAAGGTAAGGATGCTGCGCTCCCTAATCATCTCCATCTTCATATACTCTTGCGAAACATGGACCGTCACAGCAGACCTACAACGAAGAATACAAAGCATGGAGATGATTTCCTATACCCAGCACATCACAAACGACGATGTCCGGAAGACCAACACACAAGACATTGGACAACGCGATGACATGCTCAAAGTAGTGAAGAAACGGAAACTCGGATAGCATGGCCATGTCACCAGAGCATCAGGCTTTGAGAAGACATCATAGCTGAAAAACAAGCAGGATTCAGGTCAGGGCAAAGTACCATTGAACAGATTTTCAACCTCAGAATAATCTGCGAGAAATACCTACAGCACCAACAACATCTATTTTATGTGTTCGTAGACTTCAAGAAGTCGTTTGATCGAGTCTGGCATGCAGCTCTGTGGGCAACCATGAGAGTGTACAACATCAGCCTAAAATTATTGAAGCCATCAAAAGCCTGAATGGCAAGGCTACCAGTGCAGTCCTCCATAACAGCGCCATCGGAAACTGGTTCAGAATAACAATCGGTGTGCGTCAAGGATGCCTATACTGTCCAACACTCTTCAACATCTTCCTAGAGCGCATCCTGTCAGATGCTCTATCAGATCACGAGGGCACAGTAAGCATAAGGGGTAGAGCAACCTTCGTTTTGCAGACGATATTGATGGATTGGCTGGAGAGGAACAAGAACTTGAACAGCTGGTACAGAGGCTTGACACCACCTGTAGAGCCTATGTATTGGAAATAAGTGCAGAGAAGACAAAAATGATGACCAACAACACCAATGGCACCAAGACGGACATCAAAGTCCAAAGCCAATCCCTCAACACAGTGCATAGCTTCAAATATTTAGGAGCCATTGTATCAGACAGTGGGTCCCGACAGGAAGTAATCTCCAGGATCGCACACATAACTGCTGCCCTAGCAAGGTTGAAGCCCATTTGGAAAGACAGGGCCATCAGCCTACATTGCAAGGTAAGACTGCTGCGCTCCCTTTTCATCTCCATCTTCCTACACGCTTGCGAGACATGGACCCTCACCGCAGATCTACAACGAAGAATAAAAAGCATGGAGATGAGGTGCTACAGAAGACTTCTGGGCATTTCCTATACCCAGCACCACATCACCAACGACGAAGTCCGACAGACCATCACACAAGCCATTGGACAACACGATGACCTGCTCACGGTAGTGAAAAAACCGAAAATCCGATGGTATGGCCACGTCACCAGATCATCAGGCTTTGCAAAGATTATCCTGCAAGGCACAATGCAAGGAGGTAGAAGAAGAGAGAGACCGAAAAAGAGGTGGGAGGATTGCTGAGGACAGAGAAAGATAAAGTACGTTAGTTAAACGATCATCTGTGGTGCCCCTACGACCTCTGAGTTACGGGACATGATAGAATAGGATAAGATAGTCCTTCAAGGCACGGCGCAAGGAGGTAGAAGAAGATGGAGACCGAAAAGGAGTGGGGAAGACAACATTCAAGAATGGACTGGCTTGACACTGGCCATGAGGGCTGCTGAGGACAGAAAAAGATGGAGTACGCTGGCTCAACGATCATCTGTGTTGCCCCAACGACTTCCGAATTACTAGATGGGATAAGATAGGACAAGTGGACTTTGGATTGGATATATGATGTCATTTTATTTCTGTCAGTCTATTGTGTTTTTTTTTTCAGTTACAATCTTTCACCGAAAGGTATTTAGACAACCGTTAACATTAAAACTGTTCTTAATAAGACATGATTTACATTTAAAATGACGTTTCCGACCATGCAAAAGAAACGTAATTATAAGAATACACAAAATTACACATCAGTGATGCTGGAAATGCGATCATGACAATGATGACGTTGATGCTGATAATAATAATTCCTACTATTTTTAACAAGCTGATATTCACAGCCTATTTCAACTGACCCAAAGCCTTTAAGCAATAACTGAAATTGCGTTTGAAGAGTTAAAGTCGTTTCATCAAAGAAACGGATGAAATTTGAGCGTAGAAGAGAAAAATTAAGTGAAAATGAAAAACAGGAAAAACCGGGAGAAACGTCTTGGACAAATATTTTACGACTAATATTAGCAAAGCATTTTTTTTACGGGCATTTGGACCTACGTGCTGGACAGTATACCCTGATAATTCGTCCAGATGCGATGATGATGATGATGATGATGATGATGATGATGATGATGATGATGATGATGAAGATGATGATCATGATCATGATGATCATGATGATTATCATGATGATGATGACTTGTAGAGGTAATACACATAACTGCGATCGGTAGAAAGTATCGCCAAAACTCCCGCTAGCAGCAGGTGAATTAGTATTCCCCCCATCCCTTTAAAGTATACTTTGGGCTCGCTGCTAGCCGCGGATGCGAACCGCAGTACACTGTTTAAAAGTGATGGAAAGAGCGGAATATTGCTACAAGGGTTCGGGTAAGGGTTAGTTGTAGATCTAGCCCTAACCCTTGCCCTAACCCTTTTTTCTACAGGAAATGCTCTTTTTCCGTCCCAAAACCCCATTTGCCTTGTTGGATTCTTAAATTGTATGAAACCAAGTGAGGACACTGTCCGGCGTCAATAAACGGTTCGAAAAGATTCTCAAACGGTTCTTAAAAGACAGTTGACCTAGAAACAAATACAGCGTGACCTAATTCGTCGCCTAGAGGAGACGAAACTTACTTTTCTGTTTGTAGTCTTTCACCGACACTGTAACTGAGCAGGCTGCTAACCTCGCTTACCTCCCTTCAAGGGACAAGGGACATACTTTGGCCTGCTGCGCAGCCTGTGCCTTGAGTATACTTTCTTTCGATCGTAGCTATGTGCAATGGGTGGATTTGTAACAGTAACAAGAGTGATGAAGATTTTTTAATTGTCGTTTTTACAGTAAATTGGAGGCACGAACAATTGCAAAAAACAAAGAACAGCAGTAGCAGCAGCAAAAGCAACCTTTTACAAAATTGCACTTCTTACACAACTATACTACATTACCAGCAGTTTAAACGACCAAGGACAGCGGACTTGGCTATAAAGGGTCCCAAGACCACACATTTCAGGGTCAGAGATCCTTTTCATACATTCATAGTGATCATCACTTTACCCGGGAAAACAAAACAAATTAAGTCAAAACGTTTTGCATAGAAATCGGTAAATTCATTCGCATGTGTGCCTATAAACATCATCCTGATCTATGTTGATTTTAAATGGGTAAATTCGTTTGTTTGTGTGCCTATAAACATCATCTTGATCTATGTTGATTTTAAATGGGTAAATTCGTTTGTTTGTGTGCCTTTTAACAGCATCTAGATCTATGTTGATTTTAAATGGGTAAATTCATTCGTTTGTGTGCCTATAAACAGCATCTTGATCTATGTTGATTTTAAACATATAATCTCCGTGCAAAGTGTGTATAGTAGTATATGCAGAGTTGTTTTTTAGTTTACATAATCACAACGACCAGACGCCTAAAATACACACCTTAGAGATCGGCTTAAGCAACGAACACCTATCATGTTATCTTTTATTGTGGCAAACAATGGCATTTGCTAAGTAGGCCTACTAAGTACACTCATTGTCGCAAACGATGCTCCTAAAGCAATAACCATGTAATGTAATGTAATGCAAAAGATGCAAATATCTTTGATACAATGACTTTTAAACTCTTTTTCGCTAGGGAGCCAAAAAACACTCCAACAACAAAACGTATCTTTAAGGTATGCGTGTAGCTTATATTATCGATCCGTCTTGTTTAACAATCTGTCAGCACCAGAGGGTTAATTGATGTCCCAGCCAGCCAATTTCAAAGTGACGAAGGCGGCAGCGGAGCGCTGACGTTGCCCAAGGCCGGTCTTTGGGAGTCTTGATGTGCAGCCTTAAAAGCTGGAACCCAGCTATAAAGACAGAGAATATTACTTTACTTTGGCAATGCGTTATAGTGTTCTCTAACAAATAGAGAATCCAAGTATTTCTTCATTTGTTGTTGATATTGTTGTTGTCCTTGCTGTTGCTGCTGCAGTTTTATTGTTATTTAAAATAGATAATTAAGCATGTCGTAAGTTGCTGTTGTTGCGGCTGCTGTTGTTTTGCTGTTTAATAAAATAGAGAATTAATATTATTGTAAATTGTTGTTGCTGTTGATGATGCTGTTTCTGTTGTTGTTTTTTTGTGTTTTTAAGAGAATACAGTACGTCGTAAATTGTTGCTGTTGCTTTTGTTGTTGGTGGTGTTAGTTTGTTTGTTGTTGTTGAAAACAGCAAATGCAATATAGGTCTTAAGTTGTTGTTATTGTCGGTTTTGTTGTTGTTATTGCTACCGCTGCTGGTTTTTTGTTATTATAACATACTTTTTTTTTTTTAAAAACAAACGTCTCCACCCTATGTTAATAGACCTCAGGTAGGTTTCTTACAGACAGCACAGCAACCGTCTTCACCACCAGTAACACCTCCTCCACCACTACCACCATCAACATCAGCTGCAGCAGCAGCAAAGCCACCAGGCTAATCTGACCTTGCGCCATATTCCAATCCCACACACAATATTTTTCAGACCGACCGAAGCAGTTAAATGGGCGAAGCATGACAAATTAGGTGGAACCCGCAACCCCGGAAACACGAGCTCCACGCTCTGTCTAAACCAAATTCCGCCATGACAACCAAAGAAGAAGAAGAAGGAGAAGCAGAAGCAGAAGAAGAAGAAGAAGAAGAAGAAGAAGAAGAAGAAGAAGAAGAAGAAGAAGTAGATGATGATGATGATGATGATGATGATGATGATGATGATGATGATGATGATGATTATGATGATGATTATGATTATGAGGAGGAGAAGGAGGAGGAGGAGGAGGAGGAAGAGAAGGAGAGTGAGAATATTGGTTGCAGAGGCGCTGGTGCTGGTTTGGACAATAATCGATAATAATGAACAGGATGGTGAAAAGAAGGACAATTGTGGTGGTTGTAGTACTTGTGGCAATGTTTTTAGAGTTCGAGATAGTGATAATGCTACCGATATCGATGATTAAAAAAATAAACACTATATTGTCAAAGCGTCAGAAAAAGCCGCCAACATCAGCAAAGATAAAAGATACAGGCGCTCGAATCGGGATACGATAGCCTCCTCCCCATAGAACGCTTCCCTCTCAGTAGCTCAATATAAAAATACTGAAAGGGCTGCGATCAACAGAGAGGACACTATCGTATTCAGAAACGAGTGCCTGTGGATAAAGATGTCCCTGTAGCGTTTGTGACCCCTCTATTCTCTAGGCCAGCTTAATGAGGGCGGTTCCTATCGCCTCTCCCTCGTTGCTTTCCCTTTCCCCGGTTCTAAGCAGAACCTGAAGGAACCCATTCATTGCCGTGTGGACTGGCCTGTGTTGTGCGCTTGTTTCAATCTTTTTATTATTTTCCGTTGTTTGGTGATTGCCTTGCAAGAATGGCCACCCATTCAAGTACTAATGCACCTTTCATATTTCACTTATATATCCATATATCGATATAGATAGATAGATAGATAGATAGATAGATAGATAGATAGATAGATAGATAGATAGATAGATAGATAGATAGATAGATAGATAGATAGATAAATAGATAGATAGATAGATAGATAGATAGATAGATAGATAGATAGATAGATAAATAGATAGATAGACAGACACACACGCACACACACACACCCACACACACACACATACACACACTACAGGGTCATCAGTATTCTATTATAAATACCACAGTTACCACAGCGAGAAGAATGCCATGTAAATAACAACTTTCCGAGGAGAGGATCACATACCACGGAGAAAACCACAGGAATCTGCGGGAGAAGAAAAAAATCAATAATGTCATTGGTTAATGTCAAGGTACGTCCCCACAGCCTCACAATCCATTCTCCAAATGCACGGATCTGTTGCTAAGATAGAAACAAATCGACTGGTTAATAATCATTCACTTGTATGTAACGTGAATATAGCATTTAACTTTTTTTTATGCGCTAATATCTTAAACTTAAATACAGCTTATGGTTGTGTTATGCATTTTTTTTTGTTTATTATGACTGTTTATTAGCGCGAAAACTCAGTTACTAGTATCATGAGATACTTGAAGTTAACACGTGTTCTGTATAATTTACAGAGATACCAGTAGTCCACAGTGTAAATTAATAAATATCAGTATTTGTCACGCCTTCCTAGCGCCAAAACTTGATAATTACAATTTTCGCGTAATAATAATAGCTATCGAGAGAAATATATGAGATAATTCCAAATATCACTAAAAATTACGTTTGTTTGTTTGTTTGATGTGATAGGACAAGTGACTAAAAATTACACATAATTATCTTTACGTGATCATGTTTAATTTGCCGTTTTGGCTCTTGCAATCCGCCTGGAAATGCGCCAAAATCGAAAATTGTATATTTTAACTGGTAATTACAATTTTAAGTGTTAATTGTAAATATGTCGGGTTCCACGGAACTGTTCGTTTTTGTCTCAACCATACTACATATATGCATACGTAATGTACAGGGTGTTCCAAAAGTCTTGGGCACATTTTGACATTGAATATTTCCGAAACTATTAAGGATATAAAAACGCATCTGGTAAATTCATAAAGCTTGTAATCTCAATTTTTACATGGAATGTTCAAAGATGTTCAATGTGAGCACCCTTGGTCACACGACACACATCAAGCCGATAGTCAAATTCTTGCCAAACGCGTCCCAGCATTTTCTGGTTGAGTGAACGCCATTAATGGGTCTGAAAAGAAATTAAAAAATTCAACAGCTTTACAAAAAACTTAATGCAATTAGCTTTAAAATGGCACAACTTTTATCTTACTACCATTCATAGTAATTGAGATATGGGGACTTCAAATGTGCCCAAGACTTTTGGAACACCCTGTATAGTGACCAATCAACGTAGTCTTCCGAACATCCGCTCTTTCACCACGCTGCAATCTTGTGCAATGGAAGGCACTGTTCATGAAAACGGTAAGCAAAATTACATGCTTCTTGTCTTTTCTAGTATTCAATTATTTACGTCAATAATATAAACTTTTTAACCGCAATTTAATGCGGATGTGCATGCGAGGTCCGATGCGCGATGCGCATGCGCAGGCCCTGTTCACAGCAAACTTAGGTGTTGGCGCTACTAAAGCATGGCCAAAACTAAACATTGGTAATGAACACTGTGGAGTACCGGTATCTCTGTGAATTACACAGAGCACGTGTTAATTACCATTATCGCTCATACTTGTGACTGCAGGTTTTGGCGCTAGTAAGCCGCCATAACTTAAACATGATCACGTAAAATTTGTAATCATTATGTGAAAATTGTAATTATTAGGTGATAATTACAATTTCCGTTGTAGGCGCATTTCCCGGCGGATTGCTAGATCCAAAACTGAAAATTAAGCAGGATCGCGGAAAGATATGTGTAATTTTTAAATGATAATTGTAATTATCACTTGATACTAATAATAATCTCATGATACTTGTAATTATCCTATCACATTTGTAATTATCAGGTTTTGGCGTAAATAAACCGTCATTTTTTATATCTTATACTCATTGCATTGAGAGTTTAGCAGCTGCTGTTCAAGGGCCAATGTGCATGTAGGCCCTACATGTGTGTGGGAGTATGTGCGTATGGATGTGCGTGCATGGATGCACCATGTGTTGAATCAGAAAGGAGAGAGCGAGAGAGTGACATACAGACAGAGAGACAGACAGACAGGGATAGAGAATAGAAAAACACAGAGAGAGAGACAGGCATAAAGACATAAAATAAAGAAACACAGAGAGAGAGAGAGAGGGAGAGAGAGAGAGAGAGAGAGAGAGAGAGAGAGAGAGAGAGAGAGAGAGAGGTGTCTATGAATCGTGTATGCATGGACTATTTTATTTATATTGCTCATTTATTTGGTTTATGGAAAATGGATTCTTCAAAGTGTGTACTTTCATGACCTATACCAAAGGCAAATTTTTGGATGTATGTAACGTGAAAATTGAATAATACATATACATTGTGATTTATTGTATTGTATTGTATAATAATACTAATCTTTACCTTTATTTAGGAAAGGTAACAAAGCGGTAATAGAAAATAATGAACAGTAACAATACCGACACTAAGAAAACACGAAAATGTAAGTGAAGCAACTACTTCTTCTGTAATATAAATGATGTATATGCATGTCGTACACACACACACACACACACACACACACACACACACACACACACACACACACAAAATAGCATACACATTTTGTTCGTAATTGAATTTCGGAGGAGCGGGAAAGTGACAGCACTCCAGAACAACACTGAACGCTGCGAAACAACTAGAAATAGGCCTACCTCATGCAGCAAAGGGACCTCACTGAACAAACACTTGATTACTTTCCCTTGTGCAAGCTCACGTGGTCCGGAAATTGCGCAGACACGCGCGTCAAGATGGCGTGACCCTGCAAACTTGCTTGAAACTACGTCGTTTATCCGCGCTACTACTACTTGCACTCCAGAGGCATCCTATCCAATGTAAGGAGAAGAGTGAGATCAAGTGCAAATAACGATGGACAACTTTGACTATGAGAATATTCCTCTGAAGCTTGTCAGCCTTGTTCATGGGCTTGGAAGAAGTGTTAGGGTTTTATAACGTCTGCTCTGCAAGCTGGTTTGCAAGGGAAGACATCGGATGTCTGAAGTTGATGTCACACTTCATTTTATTAAAAAGTTAGCCAAGTTCTTTTTGATTAGGAGGAGAATGCAACATCAATTGCGAAGAGCACGGCAGCGAAAGCTTTTAGTATCGTGGAGTCACGCAAAACTGCGTTCGTGCTGGGGTAACAAGTTCAGTGTAGATTGTGGGAGAGCTCTTGGAGTCATGACGATATCTACTCGCCCTACTTAGTGTGCATGTACTGCTGTACATTTTGTACATTTACATCCGTTTCATAACTGTGATTTTTAAGTTTAAGACTTGCAGAACTAGTGAATGCGCCCATCCTCGCACTTCCTACCTTCAACCCCATCCATCTGCTATGCTGCAATTATATTTTGCGATTCCAATCGTGGTTTTGTAGTACTTCGCCGAAAGAATTCAAGCTTGCAAAAGTCGTTCCACTACTTAAAACCCGCGGAAACACCGAACTGAACAATTTCCGTCCAACATCTATTCTTTCTGTTATATCAAAACCATTAGAAAATACATCCACCACCATCTAACCTTACACATTGAACGTTTTAGTTTGTTTTACTCATTTCAATCTGCCATAGGGCACTCGTCCGTCTGTGTGATACATGGCTGTCAGCCTTTAACAAGCGTTAAATGCCTGTGGCAGTATTTCTAGACTTCAGCCAAGTTTTCTATGTTTTTGCCCACAAAATCTTTATACAAAAACTACATTTGTATTTTCAAAACAACAATACAGTTAATTTTATATCATCGTTCTCCATGGAAGGCTATGTCAATGGCCAATACTCTCAAATGGGAGCAGTAACAGACGGAGTCTCTCAGGGTTCGGTTTTCGGCCCTCTTCATTTTTGCATATTCATTAATGATCTACAGCTTTATATCTCTGTGAGAAGAGACTAGATTTACACCGCACTTTAAGTTCTTGCCTTATTTAGTCAGCTGTAACCTTAGTACAGTAATGTTACTCTGCAAAAGACGACAGAAGTTTGCTGTGGGCTATACACTTTTCTATGCTGAAGCTAGAGCAGTAGGTAGTGACCTCATCCAGCTTACGGATAGCAGTAGTACGGCCAATCCGGACAGAGGACGCTTAGGTAGACCAGTTCTACCCAGTTTGGGCCGACAGCTAGGTAGATTCATTCGTGTGGTAAACTGCCAGCAAGACAGAGCTATGCTCTAAGGGATCTCTCAAGTTGAAGACTAAAAAGCAGGAACTGTTGAAACTTTATTCAACCAAGTTAGCCACGGCCTGACATTGTGAAAAAGGTAAATGAACATACTTTTGTTTCATCGTGATGTATTGATATTATTGTTGAATTATGTTTGTGAAATTTGCCATGTTTAACATTGAATTGTTAGTCCAACGTTGCGTGACCACGTGGCGAACACGACCGGGTCGACGCCATGTTGTAAACCCTACGGACCCACTGTTGTTTAGCCTATATGTATTCTTGCAGACCAGTGGCTTTACCAGAGAATGTGTATAATATTAATGATTTCTCTATGTGTATAGTTAGCCATGATTTATATTTATATATGTATAGGAATTAGAGTGGAGATTCCAGTGGACCACGGACCTAGCAGAATGTTCGTCGCTTATATATATAGATATGTGGATCTAATCACTGAGGGCTACTTCGGCCTTCAGTGAGACGCTCTGCACACACCTAGTATACACGGTGGTGCAGAATTTCGTCCCATATGTTACATGTACAGACGAGCAGGCATCGTGGGCCCGACCAGACGAAAGACAAGAAAAAGTCTTCACTGAAAGTCGGCCTGCCTAGACTTCTCAAGCAATGCGCGACGAGAGCCCACCAGTCTAGCAACAAAGAGAAGAATCCACAACAACACAGCTCATCAACGAATCAACCACAACACAGCTCATCGAACAATAGCTAAGTGACTTTGGTACCAGTGCACCAAAACTGTTAGCTAAGGACACCAATAGTCCATTCTTCCAGAACTCTGACCCTTTAAGCAGAACGCATCAAGTGCCTGATGATGAACCAGTAGCTGCATAGAATTATCAAGGAGCGAAACATTCGAATTGACATTTGAACTTTTAAGTTAGTATCGTACTTAGCAGATCTTGTATAGAGTAGAGGAAATAAATGAGTGATATTTACTGTTAACAAGTGGTTGGACTACCTATGTTTCATAGCCGTGTGAGAGCTTGTGTGACAGTGATCTTTTACCATTTTTCTTTCTATCTCTGTAAACCCAACCTAAACACAGACCGAGGTAAACTTATAAATGTATTAAGTTGAGTCACAGGGAAATTTACTAGCGATCCCCATCGACGAAGGCCGAGTGGGTAATAGCATTCCATTGTGCAGAGCCCAGCAACAATAGACCCACCGTCACAATCTCCAACACAAATGTGTCATGTGATCTCTTCGCGGATGACAGTTCATTTCGCACTTGCTCTCCTAATTCTAACCAAATAGAGCCTGACCTTCAAGAAAGTCTAACCGATGGTGTCAAAATGGTGCTTCCTAAACAAAATCATTCTCCACCCACAAAAAACCAAAAGCATGTTAATAACCTCAAGACAAAAACACCAAAGAGCCCCACTCGATCTAAACCTTATACTAAACGACAACCCAATTGAACAGGTTAGCTCTGATAAAGTCTTAGGCATAACAATAGATGCTGAATTTAAATGGCGAATCAATATTAATATTAGGAAAACCGTAGCAAAAAATGTACATCTTTTTCGTAAGTTGAATTATTTTATAGATAGTAACGCAACCAAACTATTTTTGCAGCCCACCGTTTGTCTCACATCAACTATGCTGCTCAAGTCCATATCCTATCCTAATGTATCCTATCCCATAACTCGAAGGTCATTGGGGCACCACAGATGATCGTTTAACCAGCGTACTCCATATTCCTCTGTCCTCAGCAACCCTCATGGCTTCGCTCAGTGTCAAGCCAGTCCATTCTCGAATGTTATTCTCAAGCCTCTTTTTCTATCTCCCTCTTCTTCTGCCTCTTTGCACCGTGCCTTGCAGGATGGTCTTTGCAAGGCCTGGTGTTTTGCTGACGTGGCCATAGCATTGGAATTTCCGTTTCTTCACAACTGTGAGCATGTAATCGTGTTGTCCAATTGCTTGTGTGATGGTCTGTCGGACTTCGTCGTTGGCGATGTGCTGGGTATAGGAAATGCCAAAAATTCTTCTATAGCACCTCATCTCCATGCTTTGTATTCTTTGTTGTACGTCTGCTGTGAGGGTTCAAGTTTCGCAAGCGTATAGGAAGATGAAGATGTCAAGGGAGTGCAGCAACCTTACGTGTACCTTGGAGTGTAGATTGATGGTCCCGTTTTTCCAAATGGGCTTCAACCTTGCCAGGGTAGCAGTTGTTTGTGCGATCCTGGAGAGGACTTCCTGTCGGGACCAATTGTCTGATACAATGGCTCCAAAATATTTAAAGCTATGCACGGTGTTGAGGGACTGGCCTTGTCAGTGTTGATTCCATTGGTATTATTGGTCATAATTTTGGTCGTCTCTGCACTTATTTCCATTCCAAAGGCTCTGGAGATGGTGTCGAACTTCTGTACCAGCTGTTCAAGTTTTTGTTCCTCTCCAGTCAATCCATCAATGTCAACAGCGAGCGTTGTGGCCAAGTGGGCTAAGGCGGAACTAACTTGCCTTGTCCACAGGCGAGAAACCAATGGCGCCTGACAGGTGTGGGTTCGATCCAGCATCTGGGCGTTATGTTTCTCCGAATATTATTTACTTTCGGCTCGAGCAACGTCTCGGGGGGTTTTCTCCGGGTACTCCTGTTTGCTCCCCCAGCAAAATTTGAAAAATCACAACTAATTTTAGGTAGATTGGGTTTGGGCGCGCCACAGGCTGCGACTACGCCTTCCCCAGGGGAGGCGGCCCAGAATTTCCCGATAAAAAGGGACAATGAAGCATTTTTTTAAAATCCTCAAAATTGTGGTTGGAGATTACTCTACCCCCTATGCTGAATGTGCCTTTGTGATCTGCAAAGGCATCAGACATGATAGGCTCTAGGAAGATATTCAAAAGTGTTGGAGAGAGTCATACTTGATGCACGCCGATTGTTGTTCTGAACCAGTTTCCTATGGCGCTATTGTGGAGGACTGCACTGCTAGCATTGTAATACAGGCGTTTGATGACTTTAATAATATTAGGTCTGATGTTGTACACTCTCATGGTTGCCCACAGAGCTGCATGCCAGACTCGGTCAAACGCTTTCTTGAAGTCTACAAACACATAATATAGCTATATATATATATATATATATATATATATATATATATATATATATATATATATATATATATATAATATATATATATATATATATATATATATATATATATATATATATATATATATATATATATATATATATATATATATATATATATATATAGATGTTCTTGGTGCTGTAGGTATTTCTCGCAGATTATTCTGAGATTAAAAATCTGTTCAATGGTACTTCGTCCTGCCCTGAATCCTGCCTGTTCTTCAGCTATTATTTGTTCAGCTTGGGGTTTCAATCTGTTGAGTATCGGCATTAGGTCAAGGACAGTCTGCAGATGTTCATTGAAATCCTCGACTTCTCTGTCGTCATAGTCTGATGTTGGGGCATTTGATTGGATGATGCTGGTGTTGAAAGAGGCTGGTCTCAGACGGATTGTAATGAGTCTACTGGAGACTGGGCGGAAACCTGTGGGCTCGGGCACTGAATAGAATAGACCCAACTTTTTCCGGCGTAAGAGGCGACTAATAGGGGTGTCACGAAGTGAATTGGTAAATATCTATATTTTTGTATCCATCACGTATTTATATATATATATATAGTTAGTACACAAGCGACGGCTGTTGACATAGACTCGTGGTGTATGTGTTCGTTTTCTATCCTATCTTTGGCCGGTGCTTTCCAAGGATCTCCGTGGCGGCATCTGTCACAGCTGAGTTGAAGGTGGTGGTCATGGTGTTGACATCTACTTCACCAGCTCCCAAAAATGAGCAGTGGTGAAAATTTCCCTCCTATTGTGGCCTGAAATATTTCTGCCACCTCCGGGTCTTGCAGTTTGTCCAGGTCGAACTTCAGTCTAGTGCACTTTGGTGTGTTTACTCTTTTCAAGTGGAGCCGGAAAAACATCATCCCGAGATCGTGGTCACTTCCGATGTCTGCTCATGAAAAAGTGTGTGTCCTGCCAATGTTGTTGCTTGATCTAAAGCGTTTCTTGACCATGGTGTAGTCGATCTGGTTGTTATGCTCCCCGTCGGGACTGTGCCATGTTCATCATTCTGGATTTTTTGTGGAGACTATTGTGTTTGCCAGTATCAGATTATTGTGTCTGGCAAACTCCAAGAGTCTCAGATCAGACCCCTGTCATTGGTTTCGTTGTTGCAGTGGTGTTTACATGTGTCTCCCCTGTTGTGGTGCTCATTTTGGCCAACCTTGGCATTCCAGTCGCCTTCCACTATGACAATGTCCTTCTTCGGCACTTGGTCAAGGACAGCCTGTACATTTTCATAGATTTTCATTTTCGTTTCCTAGATCAAGAATATCTCGGTGATGAGGCACGGCTATATGAAGACTGTTTGGAGAACAGAAGATTGTTCTCGTGTGTATCTGAGGGTGGCTGTGATTGAATGAAATAAGACTAGGATAGGGTGTAATAATGGAATAAAAGACTGAAAAATGAAGGGTAAAGGCTTGTTTCGTGTGATGTGGAAATACTGTGTAACTGTTTAGGCTACTTCTATTTTTTTCACTGTGGTGATTCAGGATTCTGTTCAGGACAGACACGGTAATTTCAATATTTATAGAATATGATTTACTTTTTAAAAATATAATATTAGTAAATAATTTCGTAAATGCATAACATATTTTCATAAATTCATAGATGTACTTTTCTGTCAGACCGGGAACAGGATTGCTTCATATATAATATTAATAACTAATTTCGTAAATGTATAAAATATTTTCATAAATTGATAGATGTATTTTTCTGTCAGACCGGGAACAGGATTGCTTCAGAGAATAATAAAATCGTAGTGTAGTTTAGCTATTTATTATTTTATTAATTTAGGACCTATAGTTTTCTTGAATTCCGTTTTAACTATTATTCTATTACGTTGAGTGAGAAAAAAGATAAATATAAAATTAGCAAAACGTATATTGGTGTTGTGTTCAACTGTTGTGTATTTTATGCCTTGAGTTTTCTAGTGTATCTCTCTGTCTCAACTTGTGTAATTGTATAAGAAGGGTCTTTTGATGAATGCGTGTATGCGTGATATTGGAAAGTTAAAAACCGTTTACAAACTAACATCAAGTTTGTAGGGATCTTCTAAGAATAAAGCTAATTATTTCATAACACGTACTGGAAATTTATGACAATGGGTGATGCCAGTACGGCATCACTGGGCGAAAGTCTTCTACTCAGAAGTCACCTGCCAGGGCGGAGGAACCTCACATTACTATAGGTTGAAACGACCACGTGCTTGGGGCCAAGGCGAGCCACACTGTACTCGTAGATTTCAGCTGTGGCCAACAGCCTGGAGAGGAATGGGCTTCACCAGGTCTTTCTTGCCCAAGGTCTTTCTTGCCGTACGATGAAAAGAACCACTTACTCCATACCGAATCGGTTGTCGCCCGGGTCACCAACGACTGTGTCTTCCGTTGGCCACCAGGACGGAGGTGATCAGTGGGTTACTGATGGACAACTTAGCAAGATCCGCACGAGATACAACGTCGTCATAGGAAACTGGAATGTCAGGACCCAAACTGCGGAGTGAAAATTAGAAAAACTAGCCCACGAGCTGGACCACTATAGATGGAACATTTTAGGTATCGGCGAATTGCGCTAGAAAGGCCTAGGTGAAACAATGACTGACACAGGCCACAAGCTTATTTTCAGCGGGAGAGATGACAGACACGAACACCGCGTTAGATTCTTGGTCCACAAAGACATTCTAGCCATCGTCATAGGTTGCTTATTTATGTAATTCTTATAATTTGTTTATTGCTTACTTCTACAATTGTATGCATGTTAGTGTGAATGTGTGTGTACATGCGTGTGTGCGAAGGACAGGTTATTGGAATAAGTCCATAGCTAAAAATCTTAATCCTTCATGTCAATCAAATTTTCAGACAAAGTCTCTCTCTCTCTCTCTCTCTCTCTCTCTCTCTCTCTCTCTCTCTCTCTCTCTTCCCCCCCTCCCTTTCATGGAAGTAAAAGAAAAATGCAGGCTCAATTTTGTGTAATTACAGAGGAGAAATTGGAGCACTTTTTTATGATATGGGGTTGTGAGAGCCTGCTCTTCTTCTTCATTCTTTCTTTTCTTCTTTTAATTCTCTCTCTCTGTCTCTTTTTCTCTCTCTCACAAACACACTATATCATTCTCTCTCCTTTTCTCGATCCTCCATTCATTTTATAACGTTAATAAATCTCTCCATTTCCCCTCATCTCACTCTCACCTAACCTCTCTTTCCCCTTCCCCTTACATCCTTTTATTTCAGATTCTTTGGCTACATCCAATGTCTGAAAGGAGAAAGACTGCGAGAAAAAAAAAGAAACAAGAAATTAAGTGGACCTAACTGTCCCAAAGTAGCCTCCACCCCCCTCCCCCCCCCCCTCTCAAAAAAAGAATCTCTATAGATCGCCAACCATCTTCCTCCGTCCACCCAGACACTCCTATTCCCACAACTCCACAAATCACGGCAGGGTTGAGTGATTGACCTCTGAGGAGTAGAACAGCAAAGTTTGCTGAAGCAATAGAGGGGCCCTTTCCCTCTCCCCTTCCCACCTTACCCTCTCCCCCCACTTTCGCCTCTACCCCCATCTTCTCCCAAACACCGATCTCCAGTCTGTCTTCCGTGTGTGTCTGGATGTTAATAACAGGCCTAAATGGTCAGTCATTGTCAAACCCAAACAGAGTCCAGGTGCTGGACTCGACCAGTAACAATCCTGACATGGCAATCGCAATACACACTTGTAGAAACAGTGTAGATATATAGTGCAGTTTTATTATAATTTTTTCTGATGATCAAAATAGATAGATAGACAGTCAATGTTTATAGGGTCCAGCGGACTGCCAATAGCCGAATCAAGACCACCATGATCAAAAAGTAATTTGGGGTGACGTACAGTACAACTAGCTTAATTGGGTCACAGGAATAAAGTCGAATATACATTTCGTCCTAAGGTCGGATCGTACCAAGATCGAAAGCAAAAATTCGGAATATATATTTTCGCCTAAGGTCGAATAATAATATACATTTCGTTCTAAGTTCGAGAGTGCTCATCTGGGCCCAAAGTTGAATCTACATTTCAGCCTAAGGTCGAATATAATTTTCGGCCTAAGGTCGCTCGTCCCAAGGTAGAATATACATTTCGTTTTAAGTATTGTGTGTATGAGTGCGTGCGTGTGTGTGTGCGTGAGAGAGAGGGAGACAGACAGACAAACGCTGGACAGATACAGAGAGCGAGAATACGGAAGCTGACAATTCAAATACAATATCAGGGTTATTATTAAATTATTATTATTACATCTGATATGAAGATACTAATATTAAAATGTACCTAAATGTAAAAATAAAGAATCGCCAGATGATTGGGATGATCCGCAGGAGCCCTTAACCACCTCTAACCCATTCTGGACACCCTGATAAAAGACAAGACTGTCGACCTTTTAGGACCAAATGTATATTCGATCTTAGGCCAAAATTTACATTCGACTTTAGGCCGAGCTGAACACTTTCGACCTTAGGACAAAATGTTTATTCGACCTTGGGCCGAGCTCAGCACTTTCGATCTTAGGCTAAAATGTATATTCGACCTTAGGCCGAGCTGAACACGTTCGACCTTAGGACAAAATGTATATTTGATCATGTGGGTAAAATGTATTTTCGACCTTAGTATTTATTCCCGTTTAATTGAGGTCTTACTAAGTTAGAGAAATGTCGTTAAATATATACTAATGGTACTCAAAATCTAGATGTAAGAGTGGAAAAATAAAAGCCGTAAAACGGGTTTAATTGGGGTCCTATAGTCCTAAACCAGGAAGGTAAACCCTGCCGATCTGTCATTTCAAAGTCATTTAGGACCAGTTTATAATCATGAGGGTCAAAATGAGTGGATTGAAACTGGTGTAATTTGTGTTATATCAGGTCAAGGCCTTATGGAGCAACATAGACTCAATGGACTTGCTTTACTGAAAGTGCACAGGGATGTTAATATTGACTTCAAAGAGGCAGTGAACTGTTTTGCCAGAAGATACAATTCACAAATGGTACTAATGCCGAGGAACCTAGTGCAGCAAGACTGAAAGTGAAAGCAGGGCGGTGATGTTCATAAATTACAAGGTAAAGCTTTACACTGTTAACGATCAACAAAATGTAGTGAATAATAATAGTATACAAAACATCTCTGCTGATAAATAAATGTTCGTGTGTGTGTTTTTTTGTTGTTTTTTTAAGGGACGGGCAGATGATTATTTTTGTACCCCAGAGTTTGTCAGTTCAATTTGTTTAAAAAGCTCAAAGTCCCAGACCATCATAAATGGCTTTTTCAAGGTTCAGATTGCACCATTTTGCATCCTACAAGGCTCGGCGCTTCGCGCCTTCGCTGAATCTGTAACCCCCCCCCCCCCCCTCAACTTTTCCCAGATCCGGCCCTGAAGGGGAATGGGTATATTGGATATTAGAGGCTTCTAATATTATAAGGTATTAATAGACTACAATCTGAGAGTTTAGTGCTATCATTATTATACGCACTTCATTGAACTTGATTTTGAAGTAATACATGCACATGCACATATGACGTAATGTACATTTGAGTGTCACTGAGCATTTCCCAAAATCACAAATTGACATCAAAAATTGCATTTAATGGTAAGGATCACAAACTGCAGATAAAAAAATGTAATCAGTCTTTATAAAGGGGGAAGGAAAGATAAATGGACAGGGGAGCGAAAAAGGGGGGGGGGGCGGAGGTGGCGAAGGAAGGAAAGGTGGATAATCATTGGCCAATTCTCTAAATCACAGAGCGCCACAACAGAAGAAGAAAAAACATAAAATGGAACGGGCGGAGGTCCAACGAAACTCGATCAATTGACTCGTTAACAGTGGTAGTGGGAGATTGAAAGAAACAAATAAAAGAAAAAGTCAAGCGCTTGCTATAATTTCTATATTCATATCTTCTGGGTCTTTAGCATCAAACTCCTGTTGCCCACTATTGTGGGGAATTTGCAGTATGCCTATGTGAAACTGGTGAAAGGAAATGAAAGTTTATCATGTAGACCGCTGTACGCGAATCTGAAGAACAATGTGCGCATGTTTGCATGCATCCGAGCGGATTGTGTACAATGTACAGCCTCCTTTATAACTCCAAAGATTAGCCAAGCGCACGCTTATGCAAATGAGGAATAAAAAATAGGCGACTTCTTATACTATGTACTCGTTCTTTCAGAAACCTATAAAGCTCACATGTTCCTTTCTCTCTGCATGTTATAAAGCAAAATACGTGTATGTAATTACGCCTAATAAAATACAGGAAGCAAGACAGCCTTCGACAAAGAGTCGCTTAATTTTGGGTATTCCGATACACTCAAAAATTACACGTCGTTTATTAGTTCGTTCATTTATTTATTTATTTATTTATTTACATAGTATAACATCTACCTACATATGATATATTAGGCAATCGTTAATTAGAATGATGAACAATAGATGATTCATTAGATGTCTCCTTAGACGAAAATCATGCAGGTCATGTCAACTTGATCCCGGTGCACAGTTTAGTTGCTTTCCTCAAGCGTGGGCAAAACCAATAGGAATTCGCCATTGCCACGGGGGACAACAAGCGCCTCTTCGATCCTCCCTGTGATATCCTCTCTACTTCTCAATGACCATTTTAGGCCAGCCTGACCCTCGTCCAACATAGAACAACAATAGAGAACATTAAAACTGTTCGTTGTAGGCTAGGTGTTTCAGATGCTGGATTACGAAAAATCATGATAAAATAGTCGTTGGAAAGAGAGAAGGAGGATGGAAGGTTGAAGGTAAGGGGGGTTGAGAGAGATGAGGATGGAGTTCATGTATGAGACAGAGAGAGAGAGAGAGAGAGAGAGAGAGAGAGAGAGAGAGAGAGAGAGAGAGAGAGAGAGGTAGGATGGGATGGGGACAATGTGGGTGTATGTGTGTGTTATCTATCTATAAATATATATATTCTATATATAACTCTTTCTGAGAGAGCTTGTTTTACAGTGAAAGGTAATCAACGACGCAATTCACCTGGTCTGGTAATAGCCTCGTGCGTCTATCTAGAGCCATTTGTGCATTTGACCTCTCACCCCCCCCCCTCTCTCTCTCCCTTTCTCTGTCTCTCTCTCGTGTGCTGTATCTCTCTTCCTGTCAGTCTGTATCTCTCTCTCTCTCTCTCTCTCTCTCTCTCTTATATATATATATATATATATATATATATATATATATATATATATATATATATATATATATATATATATATATATATATATATATATATATATATATATATATATATATATATATATAGACTAATAGAGAGAGAGAGACAAATGCACAAATGGCTCTAGATAAACGCACCAGGTTATTTACCAGACCAGGTTGAGGTCCGATGCCAGTGGTACACTCTGTTTCAAAACCAGACCAGGTGAATTGCGTCGTTGATTACCTTTCTCTGTAAAACAAGTTCTCTTAGAAAGAGTTACCGTCGTAACAGTAAGACTAGTGCATGTGGGTGCGGGCGTGTTTAGGATCGTACCTAAAAGCTTACATGCTTACACATATGTGCAAGCCTACGAAGACACTCTCTCTCTCTCTCTCTCTCTCTCTCTCTCTCTCTCTCTCTCTCTCTCTCTCTAATGAACGAGAAAATAACGCGCGCGCACACACACACACACGTTAAACAAATGCGGTAATCACACGTTCACGCACAAATTGACTCTTCATTATTGCGAAAGATCTCGCTAAATCAACATTTCTGCTAGCTCTACCGATGCTAAGCCTGATGTTGATCCAGGGGACGATACCCCGCACGTGCTTGAATCTATAGAGTGGTAGAACGAAGAGTTCTTTCCCTTCGGCTTCTTTTCCTGCCTTCCATTCACTCTCTCTCTCTCTCTCTCTCTCTCTCTCTCTCTCTCTCTCTCTCTCTCTCTCTCTCTCTCTCTCTCTCTCTCTAACTACATTTCTGACATTTTTTCTTTCTCATCACCTGTTCACACTCCCACCGAGTGGTCTAGTGGAGGTAGTAGTCATCGTGGTGGCAGTGTGCATGTGTGTGCCAGGGTTTGAGTATAATTATGTTATACAGAAGCATCCTCCGCCAATTCATACTGACCACTTTACGGTGTACAAATGAAATTAAGACTACTCTACATTCACAATTCAGGTTTATTTTTGTGTGCACAGCGTTCGCATGGCGCACCGTTGACCCAGGTTCAAAACTTGTGGTGGGCAAGAAAAAAGGTTTCCATTTTCACTGTCCATCTTTGCGGTATGATTGCTCTGGTGGTTCATTGTTGATTTAGATGGTTGTCCCCAGTCTGCCGTATTCTCAATGGTGGTGCGGAGGTTAAACTTCAATGTTCATTCAGGACAAGTTCTTTCTTTTTTTATATATTTTTTTATTTTTTTCGTTTTAGTGTTTATATTGCATTTTATTTTTAACGTCCGTCTTCAGTACCAAGATCTTGTTAAAAAAAATACATATCAACGTTTAATCCTGCCGGTATTATTACTAACTGTAATATTATGCTTATTTGAATATTATGTCATAATAATGTGTCAACATTTTGATGTTCTTGAATAATGTTATTCATACATGTCTGGTTAGGCATGTTCTTAGAATTTTCTTATTTGGACGGTGACATTATAATGTCTTTCCAAAAAAAAAAAAAACAAAAAAAAAACAACAACATCTTAGCTTGTCTGATAATGAACTGAGGCTGAAAAATTGCATACATTATATCGTGTAATTACATAGGAAATTTGTTATAATTGTGATCATAGTATGCGATGTACTTTAAATATTATGATGTAGATTTTTTTTTTTTTTTAGAAATTGTTGGAGTAATAATGTAAAATTAATATCAGTGCAAAAGGCAAGGAAGTTCTGAAAGGAGCATTAGATGTTGAAAGATGTCGCAATCAATTTTGATTGGTGTTTATATGGTTTTCTATTTGAAATAATAATGTATTGTATCGTATTTGTATTAAATTGTATTGTATTGTTTTATTTGAAAAAAAAGTTCATTCAGGACTATAGTTGATTTGCTTAACCAGAGAACACGAAATGATACACACGCTTACAATCTTCATGTGTAAGCTATACAGTGCTTGGTGTTTGGTGTAGTATCACCATGTACTATTCGACATTTTATTTAGGTTTAACCTGCACCGTTATGATGTCACTGTTGTACAGGTTGGTTAAGTGTATTAGGTGATTAGGCAAGTGAGACTAGCCACCAAGAACCGAAAAAAGGACTTTCATTAAATTCATATGATAGCAATAATTGAAACAATGAGAAAGAAGTGCTGCAAATTGTAACAACTTATACTTCAAAACAATAATATAGAATTGTATAAAGTCAGGCATTTCTGCTTACATTGATACAAAACTTGGAAAATTAATCATAAACCTTATATATACAGATAGTTTACTGCAGTTTGTTTCATTATTTAGAACTTGGCGAAGTCTACGAACGTATTGAAGGCACGTAAAAAAAAAAAAAAACTTCTTTCATGGAAAATAGATACAGCATTGGTACAAGCTAAAAAAATGCATTAAGTTCAAAGACTTTACATTTACAAACTATGGCTAACTTCGGCCAAGACGACTTTGCGATGGACATGAATTTTTGAGCCGTGGGATGTGGGGCTGCGGAGGAAGCACAGAATTTCTTCCGGCCTTTTCCATTAGCCCAGCCTGGCACTCGCTACGACCCTGATGAGGAATATGACGTTCACATACAACCAGTAGCAGAACCTGACGATCGCCGCCAATGACCAAATCAGGTTGACTTGTCGTTGGGATCGGCTTCACTGTTACTGGTCTGTGTGGGTGGGGATGGTGTGTGTGGTTGTAGGTGTTTGTTGTGTGCGTGCGTGTGTGTGTGTCCTTTGGGGTGAGTCTGTTTTGCTTCAGCATTCCTTTCTCCCCCTTCCCTCCCACCCTCTCTCTCTTCACCCCCCCCCCTCCCTGTCCCGATCTCATCCTCTCATACCTCCATGTACCCTTCCCTTCCCACACGTTTAACTCCTCTTTCATTATTTCAGAATTATTATCACTATTTTTATGTTTTCATTTTAATTATTTTTCCACTTATATTTATTAGCTTTTACACTATCTGTTGCATTTGCATTTACTTTTAATCTTAAATTTTGCTCAGGTTATTTTAAAACTTGCTTTGAATATTTTGCTATCACTCACTAACTGTTGCTTCTACTTGCCTCCTTTCTATCATTTCTTTCTTGTTGGAGTTCTGTTGGGAAGTGTTGTTTTGTTGTCTTTTGTGTTTTGTCCGCCTGATGAAGAGCTTGGCTCGAAAATTTGCATTGTCTTGTCTTTGTCAACATTAGCATTCCGTGACTGCTATGTATAGGCCAACATTTGTTTCTCATTATTGTAGACTACATTTTGAATGCTAGCCGTACTCGGTGTTTGTCCATTCCCTTTCTAAATGTCTGCAAATTTTCTTTGTTCTCAATGTTCTTTATTTGTGGATGGAAGGGAGGGAGGGTGGGGGGAATTATTTATGAATTTGAATTTGTTTTAGATTTGATTGATTATTTTATCTTTTTTCTTTTAGTTTGTTTATGGGGTGTGCGGGGGGAGGGGGACTTGGGGGGTGGGATGGAAGGGGGAGGGGGGTAAGGGCCTGGAGGCCTAACTTCAACTTTCTGTAAGACGCAAAATAACATTTATAAGTACTTCGTTCTTCACAGGTGAAGTTGAAAGTTTTTTTTTTTTTCCTTTGTGTGTTTCTTAATCAGTGAATTGTTACAAGGGAATGAATGTATGTTGTTAAAAGTGTATGTGTCTGTTAGTAGTATGATGATTTCTATAGTTTGATTAATTAATTACTTAATTTGGAAAATATCTATGATGTGCGCATGTTAGATTTTGTAAATTATTTATGTTACACCAGTACATCTTATGTTAATCTGATGAATAAAAATTGATGCAACAACAACAACTCAATGTTCACACTTTCACTGCGTGGTGTAGTGGTGGTGGAGGTGGAGGTGGTGTGTGTGTGTGTGTGTGTTTGTGCGTGTGTGATTGTGTGTGTGGGTGTGTGTTTGTGTGTGTGAGTGCATCTATAGCAGCCTCCTCGGCCAATTCATATTGACCGCTTCACTGTGTGCAAGCGCTCTACTTTCAGTTCAGGGATACTTTTGTTTTCGGTTTCCTCTATCGATGTGCTGTAGTCTATTTTTAGTTGTGTTCTCATTGGCGTCGCCCCGTATCTTGCTTGCTGTGTTAACGCTCAAGGCCTCTGGTTAATTTTCTTACCCAGAGAACAGGAAATGATAAAACATGTTGTGCAAGCTTTATACAGTGGTGTTAGTTGTGTACAGTATCACTATGTAACATTCAATATAATTGTTGGGTTTAACTGCACTCACGGTTATTTTGTGGGTGCTGAACAGTTTGATGATGTGTACATGTATTCATTATGGCAATGAACAGCTGTTATTCTGGCCTGAGCATGGAACGTGTGGTTTGTGAACTATATAATTGTGCATGACGCTTGTATTGTAGGGATCTTTGCATAATATTTGCGAATGCTTCGCTGCTTGCGAATGAGTTCTGACAGACGGCTGTGCTTTGCCAGTATCTTTGCTAAAAACATTTAGATGTGTTTCAGAAGTGGTCTGTTGTTTCTGCTTGGATTAGAATGCAAGAAATAATGAGCAGTACAAACACATAACACAAACTGAAAGTAATATTTCGGATTTGAGATCAGATACTACAGGTAATGAGTTGTGTCGTTTAAGCCTTCAGTTATGCAGCGTGCTCGGCCTGGCTTATCTATTACTGATACATATCGATTGAATCATAGTAAACCAGCCATTAAAATGGCTTATGAAAGTTGAGTAGGCCTAGGTTTTACGAATAAGGTTATGTTATGTGTTTATCAGTTTATAGTCCCCTCTCTTCCCGTAAGGATTTTCAGAGAGGAGACTCTTACGAATAAGGTGCACTGCAATAGGCCTATAAGCATTTGTATCTTATCTAGTTCTAGATACTTTGGGTATCCAGCTTTTGCGCTCAGACCACACGAGTATAGACCTATATAAATCGACTCAACAGCACTGCAGATTTTTATGCCTGTCAAACGTGTGCAGATCAGAAAACTTCATGCGATATAGGACTAACACTGTGTTAATGTAGGCCTATAGAAAGGGGCGTTAAGATAGTGTGCGTAGATTTTCAATAGATTTTCTTCCTTTATTCGTTCAGCGTTAACATTGTGAGTTTAAAACACACACACACAGTCAATAGATTTCCTTCCTTTAATCGTTCAGCGTTTACATTGTGAGTTTAAAACACACACACACACACCCACACCCACACACACACACACACACACACACACACATTCGTGTATTCATGTTTAAATGGGGTCCTTTGACCTAATTCGCCGCCTAAGAGGCAAATTTCTTCAAAAAAGACACCTTTTTGCCAGAAGTTTGACCTAATTCCTCTCTCCTAAGAGACGAAGTAGGTCAAGTTTGTTCAAAAAAGCACCTTTTTCGCAAAAAGTTTGACCTAATTCCTCGCCTATTAGGGACGAAGTAGGTCAAGTTTGTTCAAAAACACAGCTAGGATAAGGAACTTTCCTCGACGATTAGGGTAAGGCAGTGCCTCGACGATTAGGGTAAGGCAGTGCCTCGACGATTAGGGTAAGGCAGTGCCTCGAAAAGGGTTAGGGTCAGGGCTAGTTGCAGCGCTGCAACTAGCCCTGACCCTAACCCTTTTTCGAGGCACTGCCTTACCCTAATCGTCGAGGCACTGCCTTACCCTAATCGTCGAGGCACTGCCTTACCCTAATCGTCGAGGAAAGTTCCTTATCCTACCCGTCTGGAAGATGCACTACAACTACACCAGGTCAAGTGTACTTGTAGTGCATGTGCACTACAACTACACTTGACCTGGTGTAGTTGTAGTGCACATGCACTACAACTACACTTGGCCAAGTGTACTTTAAGTGCACATGCACTACAACTGCACTTCGAGAAGTGAACTTTAAGTACACATGCACTACAACTGCACTTCGCGAAGTGAACTTTAAGTACACATGCACTACAACTGCACTTCCATGCACTACAACTGCACTTGCATGCACTTAAAGAGCACTTGCGAGCACTTTGAAAAAGTGGGGCCCTGAAAAAAAGTGGGGTCCTAGCAAAAGACCCCATTTATGACTAAATCAACACAGTCGAGTCCCCACTTTGACATAAATACACGTGCACACACACACACACACACACACCTACACCCACCCACACACACACACACACACAAAACCTGAATTGCGTCACTTACGAAGGATGAATAATTATTTTAAGAGCTTGCTAATTTTCCCGTAGCTTTTGAGAGCTAGTCTAGCCTACTTGCTTTCTGAGTGCTCATTGCTGTTGCAGTATAATATATTATTTTGATGGATTGGTACGTTTTGAACGAGAGTTTAAGTATGTTTTGATCGGTCAAGTGGGATTTAACTGCCAACAACCGAAAAAAAGTGTTTTCATTAAATTCACGATAGCAATAATCGACACTACAGGAAGGAAGTGAGGCGAATTGCAGCATATCAAAATAATAATAATAATGGAAACGGACACAGACAGAACCCTTCTACATTAGGACAATTGACTGCATTTTGGTTTACTTTGATACAGAACTTGGCAAAATCAGAAACCTTCTACATACAGATAGTAGGTCACAGTAGTTTGTTTTATGATACAGTACTCGGAAAAGCCTACAAACTTACTGAAGGCACTTTACACAAAACCTACTGCTTGTATGGGAAATAGATATTGATTTGGTATAGGCTATAAACTAATCACATTCCAAGACTTTGCATAAGCAAATATGGCTAACTTCGGCCACGACGACTTTATAATGGACATGATTTTTGAAACCATGAGACGCAGGGCACAGGAAGCACAACATTACTTCCCGTCTTTTCCATTTCCACAAAATCTCTTTGGCGAAGAAGTTGCTGAGGAAGATGACGTTTACATACCAGGAGCAGGAGCTTCTCCTTTTGTAGCAGCAGCGGCAACTCATTCATCAGTAGGAGAAGCAGCAGCGGCA
Source organism: Oncomelania hupensis (assembly GCA_036898135.1). Taxonomy (NCBI): domain Eukaryota; kingdom Metazoa; phylum Mollusca; class Gastropoda; order Littorinimorpha; family Pomatiopsidae; genus Oncomelania; species Oncomelania hupensis. The sequence continues at coordinate 87,880,435 of CM072512.1, forward strand.
GCTGCAGCCAAAGGTGCCTGCGTTCCTAACGGGGCGTTAACATCTGCGCACTACAGAGTCATGCTGCACGCTTTCCAAGAAAAAGACGGTCCTGGGGCATGTCCCGCCATTTACTTTTCCCAGGGCACCCACATCTGCTCCGCCAGCCGACAAGGTAGTCTATGAGCTGAAAATACTCTGTGTCAATTTAATTAAACAAGTGATTTTAAGATTTACAAATAAACTAATGCTAAAGGATAAAGACATGTAATACAATTTCATACATTCTTCACCTACTTTAAATAAATAAGAATATTAAAATTTTAAACCCCAAACTGCACCTAAAGATTATCATTATACCTAATGAGTGATTACATGTCAAGCATTGTCTTACATTCATCCCATATTCTGAGTCTAACCTGAGTCAGAATATCTAATTCTAAACTGCGCTTTAACCCTTAATTATAATCTTATCTGGCCTTTACTAAAAATCTACATATAGGTCTGACCTTAAATATTAACCATAACCGTAATTATTAATAGTATGGAGTTTGAAAACTACTAAGACTTAATCAGGCTAATGGCAGACTTCAATGAGAGAATCCATGAGAAAATAAAATAAATCAAATCCAATGTTCCATGAAATTCATAGTCGAATCTAAATTTCATTCTATGGCTATCATTTTTCTGTAGCTCTCCTCAAAAGATAAAAATGTCAATCGGCCAGAGGAAGAACATATCTATATATTATTGTTATATAGTTGGACCTGAAACTGGCCTGAAAGGCAATCTATCTATGATGAGAAGACCAAAAAAACACGTCACCTTAATAAAAGATCATAGGTATTTGATTCCAAACAGGTTTAACAGGAATGGTCAAGACGTTCATAGAGATTCTGGACATGCCAGTGGACACGAGGGACATGTTTGGCCGCTCCGCACTTCATATGGCTGCAATGCATGGACACATGAACCTGGTCCGGTATTTGCTGGACAAAGGTGCTGATGTGGGAGCCAAGGATTTGATTGAAATCACACCTCTGCACCTGAGCTCTTGGAACAACCACATCGATATTGTCAAGTACGTGAACAACGAGGATTTTTGTTCTCCTTAAAATCTCTAAATTATACATTAATTTTTATACTGCCGTCTGCTTTTCAGCACCCGTTCGTTCTGATGTTCTATATCTCATTTGCTTGATCGTTGTTGCTTGATCGAGCACGATCTCGTTTAACTTGGCGACCGTTCCCGGCAAATTTTCTATCAGGATTTTCAGCTCACTTAGTGTTTGGCTCTGGTACTGGCAACTCTTGCAGTCCAATTTAGTGTTGACCGCGATGTCTGCAGTCAATGTTGCCGGTTCCACCTCCACTTGAAGCTCAATCTCTTCTTCCATGGCCACCTCTACCTCCACTTTCTCATTCTGCCTTCGTTTCTCACGTCACTGATCTCCTCGCTGTCATTTCGTTAGCACTGGTGATTTTACCGATAACCAGAAACATGTTGGCACCTAAATTTCGACAGTTGTTGCCATATTGAGACCGGAAGTCACCTTGCATTTGCATTTGCAATCGCCCCTGCCTCATGGTTCATACGCCGACGCAGTAAGATTGGCACCATCGACTTTGAGCGGAAGTCAACTACAGCCCTCGCAGATATCATCTCTTCCCCCTAAAACCAATGTGGTTGGTGAAAAGGGCAGGCATAGAAATGAAGAAAAACACAACAAAAATTATGTCGATTTTGACATTATTGGTGACGTCAAGTCCTCGTCCTGTGATGTAAGATCAAAGACATGAAGTAAACAAGAGTATGAGGATGTGATTGCGATCGTACATGATTCTGTTTTGAATGGCGTTCAAGCAACCCGATTTGGCCAGGCTTTGAAGTCATTAAAACTAAAGTGTCGACCACTGGAGAAAGTAATTGGGGCACTGCCGCGGATTCAGAAAGGTGTCAACACTTTTTTGAGGGCAAACATGATCCATGTGGGTGTGAATGATTTGAATAAGAAGGATCCCAAGTCTGACAGCAAGGAAATCGTAAAGACCGCCAAGACCGTGGCAACACAACATCCTCGGGCCAAATTTAGTGGTAAGAGTGCGGCAATAAAGGATACGATTCTTCGCTCCAAGAGAGATGTGTTTAATGCTCCAACAGTCTCAGACCTTCTGGATGAACCGAGTGTTGTGGCCATCTACGCCCTCGAAGACAATTTGCACCCAAACCAAAAATGATCTAGTATTTAGCTGAAAACTTTGGCAGATTCCTCCATAGCCTTCTGTGGAAGAAACCAGGCCGTAGGAGACTTGCTCGGCCCTACCAGGCAAGTGACTGCCTCGGGTACTATACCTGTGGCACCCATCTCCCAAGCCAGTGTTTCCAGTTCAGTGGTAATAAAAAAAGTGTTGCAGCTGTGACATTATTTTACATTTGCTGAAGAAATTTTGACATTTTAATTGCTAAAACTGTTTGTAATCAAATGTTCAATTTGTTTCCCCTCTTCAGTTTTTGATTAATTGAATAACTTTCTATAAATGAAAGGAGAAAAATTGTCTATATTTCAGTGGAACTGTCGATCTACTGCCACAAATGTACAACATTTACGTGAATATTTGTCCAAAAATGATCATCATATTATAATCCTTAAATGTCAGCAGCCCAAAATTGCCAAAGCTTCGAGGTTTCTACTACCAAAAATACAGTCCGCCAATGTCATCAGGAATGATATGGATTATGTAATGAACACATCTCGGGTTCCTAAAAATGCAGACGGAGTTTATGCAGCTTGTATTAAACTTAAAGTTAACAAAGACTTGTGTGTGAATATTTGCTCAATCAGATACATTCCCAGAGGGCCTAGCGATAATAATACTGATTGGGATAATTTTATTACAGACTCAGAACTGTGGATAATCAATGGTGAATTGAATGCTCATTCGCCGATTTGAGTTACACAGTATGTTCATATTTTAAACATACGATTTACAGAGGCCACTATAGACTCATTTTATTAAATGATGGACAAGTCACTCGTATACCAGATGTGTCAGCTCGTAGACCGCCGGCAATCGATTTTATTATTGTTTCTTCTAATTTAGCTGTTAATTGTGAGTGGGATGTTCAATCTGGTTATATAGGGTGTGATCATCTGCCTATTTTAACAACTTTAAATAGCATTGTTGATAAACAAGCAGAAGTTGTTGTCATTCCAAAGTACATCTACGGTCGAGCAGATTTGGAATTAATTAAAACTACATTTTTGTCTTATGATACACATTTTATTGAGGGTGATGATATTAATAATGTATACACTCAATGTGTTAACAGCATTTCTCTAGCAGCAAGAAAATTCTGTATAATAAAAACATAATAAGAAAACACAAAATGGGGACATATGGTGGAATGATTTTTTTCAAGTTTTTCTATTTTATTTTTTACTTGTTAACTGCTGTGTCACAAACTTTATTCCACCAAACATTCCCGTTTGTGGTTATTAATTTTCTTTATCGATCTTCTTTTAGGAATTGAAATACTTGCTGCAAGGTGACATTTTTTCAGTAAATTGGGAATATACACAATTTACATCCTCTACATTTTCAAAATCAGTACTATATCAATAAAGATTTAAACAAATCCCAATCTGCTCTGTCATAAACGTACTTAGGAATGGCATCTACTATATGCGTTTCAACAGGATTATTTAAGGTTGCCACCATTGGCAATTACATAGAACATTCCACTCACAGTCAATAACAACATCTGGAGAAACCAGAGTTAAATCAAGCGCCGCAGCTCGGTGAGTTGAAACGACAGGGATGCGAGTTACTTGCCCATAATTCAACAAGACCAAATTAGATTAAATAATAGCATGAACAAATTTGATATCTGATATATATTTACAGTCATTGTCCCAGACTGGCGAATGAGAAATAAAATCTCAACTAATTATCCCATTTTCTGAAGCACCAACAAATCATCTCCAATAAACCGTATTGGCATTAGGTCCTTTTGGATAATATATTGACGAAATATTAAGACTGAATTATTTTTTACTTTAAGTTTAACACAAGCAGAAAATATATCATTTAGCTCTTTTGGTATCGGAGACGGTTTCAAAATGTAATCCATACCTTTCCTTAATAAATAACTGTGTTCCTGCTGAAATTCGTTACTGGTGGAAAGCAGAAGCCTTGCAACGTTGCTAACTTTTTATAGTTGACATTTAATGATTGTAAAGATTCCACATGATGATCGTTTTTTAAAATAGGTTCATGTAGATACTGTAAATTTGTAGCAATGGATCAGCAATTCCACTGAAGAATAGACAATTTGTTTTCTTTTTGTTTCAGATTAGAATGTCAAGAATAAAAATATCAAACAATAACAACTATACGCAAAGTTGAGTTCTTGAGATGTTGAAGAGTGTTGGAGAAAGTAGGCATCCTTGACGGACACCGATTGTTGTTCTGAACCAGTTTCCGATGGCGCTGTTGTAAAGGACTGCACTGATAGACTTGTCATACAGGTTCTCGATGACTTCATTCATGTAAACGCTGATTTTATACACTTATATTGTTGTTCTGAACAAGTTCCCGATGACTTCAATAATTTTAGGGCTGATTTTGTACACTCTCATGGTTGCTCACACAGCTGCATGCCAGACTCTGTCAAACGCTTTATTGAAGTCTCAAACACATGATATAGATGTTGTTGGTGCTGTAGGTATTTCTCGCAGATTATTCTGAGGTTGAAAATCTGTTCCGTGGTATTTCGCCATGCCCTGAATCCTGCTTGTTCTTCACTTATGATTTGTTCAGCTTGGGGTTTCAACCTGTTGAGTATTATTTTCAGAAGGATCTTACTAGGATGGCTGATGAGGCTGATTATGCGGTAATTTTCACACTCCTGGAGGGTATCCTTTTTGAGAAGAGTAATGACAAGTGACTGGGTCCATGGTGTAGGCCACTCCCCATTCTGCCAGATCTTGTTACAGATAACAGTGACGACGTAAATCGTCGCTTCTCCTCCTGCTTGAAGCAATTCCGAGGGAATGTTGTCCTCCCCCGTTGACTTCCCCTTCTTCAGTGATTGCACTACAGCCTCAACTTCATCTCTGAGAATTGGGAGGATTTATTCTTTTTCTCTGTTCTGGAGACATGCTAGAACTGATGGGTTTCCGTTTGGTTTGTGGTTGTAAAGGTCAGAGCAGTACTCTGTCCATCTGTCCAAGACTTCTTGTTCTTCTGTGAGGCATATGCCAAACTTTGAGTCGTGGAGACCTTGGGCTGTTTAACACTTGTCAGCCGCTTCACAGTCTGGTAGGGCTTCTTGCTGTTGTTCTTGTTCAGACTGTTCTCTATTTTTGACATTGATCTTCTATCCAGTTCTCTTTTACTGTGCACATGCCTTTTCGGATATCATTGTTGATTTTTCGGTAGGCATCAGCTCCCTGTGAGGTGTTCTTTTTCTTTTTCATCCCTCTTCGTTTATCACATAGATCCAAAAGTTCAGGTGTGATCCACGGTTTCCTTTTTGGACGGTATTTGCCAAGGATCTCAGTGGCGACATCTGTCACAGCTGAGTTGAAAGTTGTGGTCATGGTGTTGACATCTACTTCACCAGCTCCCAAAATGAACAGTGGTGCAAATTTCCATCTAATTGTGTCTTGGAATATTTCTGACACCCCCGGGTCTTGCAGATTGTTCAGGTTGAACTTCAGTCTGGTGCACTTTGCTTTGTTTACTCTCTTCAAGTGAAGCCTGAAAGACATCATCACAAGATCGTGGTCACTTCCGATGTCTGCAACTGGAAAGGTGCATGGCCTGCCCATCTTGATGCTTGATCTATATATATCTAGGAATATGCCATGTCCATTGTCTGGATTTTTTTGTGGAGACCCAGCGTGTTTGCTAGTATCAGATTGTTGTATCTGGCAAACTCCAAGAGTCTCAGACCCCTGTCATTTGTCACTTTGATGCAGTGGGGTCCACATATGTCTCCCCAGTTATTGTGCGCATGTTGGCCAACCTTGGCATTCCAGTCGCCGTGCACATGACTATGTCCTTTTTCGGCACTTGGTCACGGACAGCCTGTAGATGATCTTAGAAATCCTCGACTTCGCTGTCGTCATAGTTTGATGTTGGGGCATAGACCTGGATGATGATGATGATGTTGAAAGAGTCTGCTTTTAGACGGATGGTAATGAGTCTAGTGAAGACTGGGCGGCAACCCATGACCGTGGCTAGACTGTCTTTGTGGACCAAGAATCCAACGCCGTGTTCGTGCCTGTCATCTATCCCGCTGAAATAAAGCTTTTGGCCTCTGTCGGTCGTTGTTTTACGTAGACCTTTCCAGCGCAGTGCGCTGATACCTAAAATGTTCCATCGATAGTGGTCCAGCTCGTGAGTCAATTCTTCTAATTTTTCCTTCGCAGTTTTGGTCCTGACACTTCAGGTTCCTATGATGATGTTGTCTCTCGTGCGGATCCTGCTAATTTGTCCATGAGTAACCCACTTACCACCTCCGTCCTTGTGGCAAACGGAAGGCGCGGTCCTTGGTGACCCGGGCGACGACCTATCCGGTATGGAGTGAGTGGTTGTTTTCATCATATTGGGCAAGAAAGACCTGGCAGGGCCCAATCCTCTAAAGGCTGTTGGCCACAGCCGAAATCCACGAGTACAATGTGGATCGCCTTGGCCCCAAGCACGTTGTCGTTGAACCTGCAGTAACGTGAGGTTCCTCCGTCCTGGCCTGTGACTTCTGTGTATAATATTTCCGCCCAGTTAACCTGTGCTAACATCACCCTTGTTAGTCGCCTCCTACGACACGTCGGGAAACATTGGGTCTATTCTATTCATTGCCCAAACGCACAAGGTTTTATGATGTATGCGCAGCATATGCTAGAGTATGGCATGCGAGGTTGTTATATAGGTTGAAGCAAATGGGTTATCTGGCCGTGTATACAGTTATATTAGAGCGTTTCTTATAGGGCAAAAAAAAAAGCGTGAAAGTTGGTAATTCATAATTATACTTTACATCACGTAACAGATATGGGAATTTCACAAGGTTGGATAGTTTCTCCGATTCTTTTTAATATTTAGTTACTCATTGCTTACATGGTCCAGCAGAGAGCAGAATCAGGACCACAAAATCAAGACCACAACTTGGTCAAAAGAGGACTCACCCTTGATCCGTATAAAACATCTGCTAAAACAACCCTAGTGGTAACACTGAAGGCACTCCACCAGCCGGTCACTTTACAATAAAGGCATCGCACGCAGGGGACGCTGAGGCTATACTCTAATTTATCGAACCCTCGTATACGATAACAAAATAGAATATACACGTAATAATAAAATATCAACAAAACACAATGTCTACATTACTAAATAATATCATAGGAAGCCTTAGTGAACATTTGGCAGAAAGCGTCCAATATTCCCAAGCTGACCAAACAGACCTCATACACAAATGAGGAGTTTTGGAAGAGTTTTCAAAAAACAAGGTAGGTAACTGGTCAAGCAAAGAAGATAATATAAGCCTAGTAGCTTGATAGAATAGAGTAGGAATGAGAAAGAACAAAGGAGAGATACAGCAACAGTGGGAATTTAAAGCGCTAAATTTTCCGAAAGTGGGGATACTATTTGTACAGAAACGTCCAGGACCCCTAAGCGGTGTCTTTTTAATATTTTAATGTTTGATTTACCTAAGGTTGTTAGTAAAAGAGTTTTACTTGTTTAACATGCAGATGATATTGCCATCTGGATGAAGCCTCATACACAATGTTTTGGAAGAGTTATCATTAAAAAAAAAAAGGTAGGTGACTGGACTAGCGAAGAAGTAGTATATTAGTTTGATAGAACAAAGTAGGAATGAGAAAGAACAAAGGAGAAATACAGCGACCATGGGAATTTAAAGCACAAAATTTTCAGAAAGTGGGGATACTACTGTTTATACAGAAACCCCCGGCACCACCCGAGGGAGCAGGGGTGTATTTAATATTTTAATGTATGATTTAAATAAGGTTGTAAGTAAAAGAGTTTCACTTGTTCAACATGTAGATGATATTGCTATCTGGATGAATGCAGCCTTAAAAAAGAAGACGTATATCTATGAAATAAAGCACATCACTAAACACAGCAGCTCAACCAATGCTTTTCAGATTTTGAGGTTAGCTCAGCCAGGCTAGCTATAAAAAGCTTCGCCGATGCTTCCTTCGCTGGTTCGAATCCCGGATTGGTCAACGTGTGATCATATTATTTTCCCCTTTACCACCAACTGGCCCGCTGGTGTCAGTATAAATCGGTCCAGTAGTCACCTATATGCGAAAGTGTCGTGTGACTATAATCTACATACAAACTTCCTTTTACTGGAAGGGGGGTGCAGGCAAGCTATAAATAGCCCGCAGCAAGCGAAACGCGGAGGCACTGAAAAGTGCTGTTCACATAGGAAGTGAGCTGATGTGTAAATTATATCAAATGGAAATTAATAATATTTCAAGTTGTATGAATATCAATGGACTGGAACTCTGAAGAAAAAAGACCAGTATGGTTTTGTTTTAAAATTGGCATGAACCTAGACGATTACAAACAATTTAATGTTCAAAATGTGGAACTCAAAATAATATGTCAAAGAAGTTAAATTTTTAGGTGTTCATCTAACCTCTAAATTACACTGGAACAAGCATATCGAGTATTTAATGCAAAAGGTGTGAAAAGTTATAATTTGATAAAAATCACTGGTAAACAGCTTTGAGCCAGGATTCCAAAACCTTAGTGCATTTGGCATGTTCACTTTTTCGATCCAAATTATCATATGGATAGGAATTTATTTTTCTGCTCCGATATGCTACATTAAAAGATTACAGAGTTTAGATAGTAAAGCTATCAAATTGGCGCTTGGTGTTTCAATAAATACCTCTGAAGAGTCCGCTGGACCTTAAGCAATAATCATGTAATGTAATGTTTCCAATAAATACAAAAACAATATATGCATATGAAACATCAGGATTGTCCCATTAGATGATTGGAGAAAATTGATTTGTGTTAAATATGTATTGGAGCAACGGCAGTAGATAATAGTACCAATGAGGAGTTGCAATTAAGATCAGACATACATTTTCCAAAGCAAGCGCAAAGAATTAAATATTTTCAAACTATAGCTAAATATACAAAAAAATTAGTTCACAAATACATTGAAAATATAGATTTTATGAATAACAATATTCCTGTATGGGAACTTGAGAAAGCAAATTATAATATTTATATCACAGCAGAAAAGAAGAACCATAATACAGAGTTAATGATATCCGATATTCGCGATCATTTTAATGATTTAAATGATAAAATTCTCAATTATAAATACATACTGATGGTCCGGTACTAAATTATAATATTTATATCACAGCAGAAAAGAAGAACCATAATACAGAGTTAATGATATCCGATATTCGCGATCATTTTAATGATTTAAATGAAAAAATTCTCAATTAAAAATACATACTGATGGTCGGGTACTATAAAATGGTGAAAGTGGTGCAGCTTTTGTTATTCCTGATGTTAAAGTTATACAATCATACTATTTAGGAAAATGATTTTCGATTTTCACTGCAGAACTGATTGCAATACGAATGGCTATAAATCCTATACTATCCTATCCCGCAACTCAAAAGTCGTTGGGGCACCACATATGATCGTTTAATTAGCGCACTCCATCCTTCTCTGTCCTCAGCAAGCCCCCTGGCTTCGCTCAGTGTCAAGCCAATCCATTTCCGAACGTTGTCCTCCCACCTCTTTTTCTGACTCCCTCTTTTTCTGCCTCTTTGCTCCGTGCCTTTCAGGATGGTCCTTGCAAGGCCTGATGCTCTGGTGAGGTGGCCATACCATCTGAGTTTCCGTTTCTTCACCACTTTGAGCATGTCATCGTGTTGTCCAATGGCTTGTGTGATGGTCTGTCATACTTCGTCGCTGGTGATGCCAAGAATAATTCTTATGTAGTACCTCATCTCCATGCTTTGTATTCTTCGTTGTAGGTCTGCTGTGAATGGTTATAAATAAAATTTCTGATATTCCTTTAACTTTATTTAGTATTGTAATATGTGTCGATTCCAAATCTGTTTTAGAGGTGCTGAACGCAAATAATAATAAAGAAACTAAAGAGATTATATTATAAATCAAAACCTTAGTTCCTAATCTTATAATTAATGGTACACAGGTAATTTTGTATGGGATTTTTTCACATTGTAGTTTTTTTTTTAATGAGTGGACTGATCGAGCTGCCAGAAACGGGGCTCCGAATATTAATGCAATATCTTTACATGTTTCACTGTCTATTAAAGAGGTTAATTGAAAAATAAATGAACAAACATTATAAATGTAATCAGCAGTATGAAAAACACTGTGGAATTTCTAGGTCTGTAGTGTTAATGGCGTTTAGAATATATGTCAATGCTATAAGGACTAAGTGTTGCAAAAATGTTAAATGTGTTTGCAACGAAACATTGAAAGATTTGCTTTTTGAATGCAATAATTTAAGAGGCCTAACGATGTACCATCAGTAGGCAGAATTAGTTTTGACAATTGCATTATTTTAGCAAAAAGGTTTATAGTTTCTTCTGTTGTTTGTTTTCTCTGTTAACATTAGTGTATCTTACTTAATGATGCGTCAATAATATTAGTTATACCGTATAGTTCTGATTGCTCTTTAATATTTGTTTTTTAATATTTACTTATTTTCTTTTTTTTATTTACTTTTTTTTGTTTGTTTTGTTCTGTTTTGTTTCAACAGCTTTATTGTCTTATCATTTTGATGAAAAAGAACCATTAAAACAACTGAACTGAACATTATTTTTTTTATTTTCCAGCTGCATTAAAAGAAGTATTTTCTAGGGTAGTTGTTGCGAATGTCTGTATGTGTGAGAGTTTAGCGGTAAATGTAGCTATGACAGACTGTGAACAAGCAAGCAACACTAGAGATAGTTGAGAATACGCCTGTGTGGTGAAAGTTTTGGTGAATAGTAAAATAATAGTTTAGTTTTATCATTCCTATGTGTATGAGGTAGGAATGCGTAGAGTGCGATGTACGTGATTGTAATCTAGTCATTTTTAATTAAAAAGCTGCCTAAATGTTTTCAATATCTTTGAGTAATACAAGAAGTGTAAAGGGGGCGAAAAGGAACTAGAATAATCAGTTACATTTAAAGGATGATGATGACGACGATGATGATAGTGCTGATGATGAGGATAAGGATGATGATGAGGAGGAGGACAAACAAGGAAGCTTTGGAGGAAAAACAGGCCAATGATAATGTGGTGGTGCTGCTAAATTTGCTTAACCTGTTTTTATTTTTGTTGTTGGTTTCCGAGGTAGCAACCATAGTAGTTGTTGTAGTTATTGGTGTAAATGCTTGTTGTTGTTGATGATGATGATTTGTTATTTTTGTTGTTGATTGCTGAGGTAACAACGATAGCAGTAGTGATTGTAGATGTGAGTGTAAAGGCTTTTGGTTATTGAAGATGAAGATGATGATCGCTGTTGTGCTATTAATAATGATTAAGATTACGTGTATCAGGTTTCTGGTAGAGCGTGGGGCGGACGTGAACGCTGTGACAAAATCAAAAAGAATTTACGATAAAACGCCTCTACATTGTGCGGCCGAAGGGGGCAGCCCAGATTTGTGTCGATTCCTTATCAAGAAAGGTAAGATTATTTATTTAATTTATTGTATTTTAGTTTAAGTGAATTTGATTTGATGTGATTTCATTTGATGTGATATAGCGTTTTATACCGCTAACACGACCTTGTACAATAGCATGCACAACGCAAATGAACGAACTTTGCTTCTCTACGAAACATGAAAGTGTGTATTGGACGCACAGCAATTTTAATGGTACTGGACGCAGTCAATATAAAATTTCAAAAAATAAATATTCGATTTTCTTTCCGTCTTCCAATAGCGATCTCCCTGCTTTTACACCACCTGTTTGAGTGATGGGTGTGTATTTGTTGTGTGTGAGGGTGGATGAGACAGGTGAGCGTGTATGTTGGTACAGATCGCCGCGCTTTGAGCCTGATCGATTTGGGGAAAAGCGCGTACATAGCATCCAGTATTATTATATTATTATTATTAACTAGTGGTTTTTGTACCCTGGCAAGCCAGGGTACACATGATGCTGTTTAAAATGTAGACATAGAGAACTTTTGTCTGCGAGTTTCATTTGGACGAAGATACCTCCCCATATCCCCCTTGATACCTCACCATACCCCCCCCCCTGATATCTCCCCGTCCCCCCCATGATGCCTCATCATACCCCCTTGATACCTCCCCGAACCCACTTGATACCTCCCCATACCCCCTTGATTCCTTCCATACCCCCTTGGTTCCTAACTGTACCCTCCTTGATACTTCCCCGTTGATCGTTTCGCAGGTATGGATGAAAGGAATCGACCATCACCATACCCCCTTATAGATACCCGTATCCCCGTTATACCTACCCATGCCCCTTTAAACCTACCCGTAGCCCCCTTTTACCTACACGTACCACCCCATCCCGATCCTTGGTAGTAATAATAATAATAATAATAATAATAATAATAATAATAATAATAATAATAATAATAATAACAATAATAATAATAATAATAATAATAATAATAATAATAATAATAATAATAATAATAATAATAATAATGAATATAGAATAATACAAATAGAAATCAGAAAAAACACCAAGGTTTTAAAATAAAATTTGATATAAGATAGTATAATTGTTATTATAAGAATAATAATAATTATTATTATTAGTTTATAAGTAGTAATAATAATAATAATAATAATAATAATAATAATAATAATAATAATAATAATAATAATAATAATATTGAATATAGAATAATACAAATAGAAATCATAAAAAACACCAAGGTTTTAAAAGAAAATTTGATATAAGATATAATAATAATAATAATAATAATAATAATAATAATAATAATAATAATTTATTATTATTAGTTTAATAATAATAATAATAATAATAATAATAATAATAATAATAATAATAATAATAATAATAATAATAATAAATAAAAGGTAAAAAGCCTAAATTAAAAAGAAAAATATCCATATTTTAGTGTACTAAAAAAAAAATAAAAAAATAAGGGGCCGGGTGAGATTTGACCTTCGGTCGCACTGCACGGTAGGCAAATGGTTTTACTAACTAAGCTACTAACGCTTCCTAGAAATACCATCAATTTTTTGGTCTATATGGGAAAACATGCTGAAACCTCAATTTGATTTTTAATGGAAGCGCGCGGAATGAGACTATTACAGTTTGTGGACATTTTGTTTATTTTTTTATCTCAAAAACGGTTAAACGTTCGGTAAGGAAATGTCGGCTAGAACGATTTCGCTGGTTTTGAGCACACAGCAGGCCTACTACTACTACTACTACTACTACTACTACTACTACTACTACTACTACTACTACTAATACTACTACTACTAATAATAATAATAATATTGAATATAGAATAATACAAATAGAAATCATAAAAACACCAAGGTTTTAAAAGAAAATTTGATATAATAATAATAATAATAATAATAATAATAATAATTTATTATTATTATTATTATTATTATTATTATTATTATTATTATTATTATTATTATTATTATTAGTTTATTAATAATAATAATAATAATAATAATAATAATAATAATAATAATAATAATAATAATAATAATAATAATAACAATAATAATAATAATAATAATAAATTAAAGGTAAAAAGTCTAAATTTAAAAAAATATCCATTATTATTATTATTAGTTTATTAATAATAATAATAATAATAATAATAATAATAATAATAATAATAATAATAATAATAATAATAATAATAATAAAAATAATAAATTAAAGGTAAAAAGTCTAAATTTAAAAAAAAATCCATATTGTAGTGTTAAAAAAAAAAAAAAAAAAACTTAAAAAAAAAATGGCCCGCGTGAGTATCGATCGTGGGTCGCCCGAAACCGTAGGCGAACGATTGACCCACTACGCTACCAAGGCTTCGTTGAAAAATCATGAATTTTTTGGTCTATATGGAAAAACATGCTGAAACGTCAATTTGATTTTTAATGGAAGCGCGCGGAATGAGGCTATTGCAGTTTGTGGACATTTTGTTTATTTATTTATCTCAGAAACGGTTAAACGTTCGGTAAGGAAATGTCGGCTATAACGATTTGGGTGGTTTTGAGCACACAGCAGGCCGATCAGCAGCACTCAGCACCTGACCAGATCAGCGTCCATAGGAGACAAACTTTATAGTAACGGCGAAGAAGGACTTCCGGCTAAGCAATTTATATATATAGATTTCTTTCCAAAACAAAGAAGATACGCCTAAAATTTACAGATTAGCGGTCGGTTTTAACAACAATTACTCATAATATCATCTTTTATTGCAAAAACAATGCCATTCCCCAATTAAACTTATTATTACAAAAAATAAACAAACAACTTTTATTTCTTCTGAACGTTCCAGGGGCTAATGTGAACGCAACCAACGCAGCCGGGGCAACTCCTCTCGCCGTCGCGTGTTTCGTGGATGAAATCAGGGTTGTTGCCCTTCTCTTGGAACACGGCGCAGATCCTACGATAGCCTGTAATGACGGAAACACGCCTCTTGCATTTGCGTCGTCTAAAAATTCTTACCTTGTGATGAGACTTTTAATGGATCATATGAAAGTGGAGAAACAGCATTCTCCAGGTCAAAGGATTACAGTTTCCGAAGTGGACTGAAATGTCAAAATGCAAACTGTTATTGAAATCATCACTGCGATAAATAGAGAGACTACGAGAAGTCTGGGATTAAATCCGGGACAAAACTTCTCTTACGTGTTTTGCACTGGGAACAAAAACCGTGATAGTCTAGTACAATGTATTGTTGAGCATCGCTTTATGCATTCCATCCCTGGGGCCAACCTATAACATACAAAATGGAATAAAATAAGTACTTTGGTAACAGGGATCAGTTTGTTTTAATATATCTGAATTTTGTATTTCGACTATGTTTTAAAAACAAATGCAATTAACATAACTTACTTATACCATAGTAATGCCTTGGATTAAAAAAACAGTATTTGAATTTAAATATCTTGAAAGTATTCGTCACCGTAACTGTAGGCTTAAATTGAAAGCAGATTTATTTTTACTCGATTTTATGAAAACATAAGAAATTGCCCAAAATTTCTGTTGATTATTTTTGTATTTTAACAGTGTTTAGATCTTTATTGATTTTAGCAGTTCTTGAACCTGAAACAATATGGCATGGGTAGAAAAGAGAAGCTAATACAAGATATTCAGGAGAGACCAATATTATACGTCATTCGCATCTTGGTGTGGGATATGGAGATATCGAGATCGGACTATATTCACGAGCGTGCATTACATAGAAACAGCTTCTTCTGTGAGATTTTGTTGCACATTCTATTACATAAGTTACTATATAAATTAATAGCGTGTGTGCGTGTGTGTATGCACATATAATCGTATCCTACATGTTGTAAAGATTTTAAACAAATATTATACTATCTTTATTTTTTTACTTGTTTTTATTTTAATTTTGTTTATTTTAGTGATCAAATGCCTGTCATAGTTCCTTGTGAACGGTAATAAAGATTTGTTTAATTGTTGAATTGAATTGAATTGAACAATTGTTCATATTCCACGTCTAGGATGTGAATAACAATTATATATCGATTTCTTCAATTGAGGAAAACAAGAGGAATTGACAGACTAGAGGAGAAAGATGCGTGTGAACGACCGCTGTACACATTGCTTTCCAATAATGTCATCCAACTGCGTAACCAAGAATAGTCCAAAAATCAAAAGCTTTCATTCACATTTATTCATCACGCACACAAACATAAACGGACGCGCTCACCCCACCCACGCAAGCACCCGCCCACCCAATTCCACACATACACAGAGAGTATACACAGAGCACCAGAACATGACACATGAAAGGTGTCTTCAACCAAACTTGACCAGTGAAAATCAATGCCGGTGTAACAGCCCGATCTATCCCCTCCCACCCTTAGCCCACCTAGAAGTGTCCCCCAGGGGATACTCTGGTGCCCCGGATTGTGCCCCGGGAGTTGATCAGGAATCACGGGGAACAATTAGGGACAACAAAGCGATCCCCAGGAAGACAACTGGGATGTCCCCCACGTATTGCATGTGTGCCCCCCACCCCCTTAATCCCTACCAAACTCTACATTCATTCCCCCATCCCAAAAGGACCCCCATCCTGTCTTTAACCCATCCCCCACCCCACACCCCTCCACCCAGCCCACCAATTCCTCTCTATGTTGCAAGCTAAAGTCTCCGTGTGTGGGTGTGTGTCCGCGAGCGTATTTCTTTCTGTCATTCTGTCTGCTTGTGTGAGATTGATTCATGGGAGGCGACACTTTTTTTTTTAACTTTTTTTTTCCCGTTTAAAAATTGCAAACACGGGATGGCCTCTTGGAGCAGTGGGTTAGTCTCCGTTTTCCTATACCTGTGAGACGCGCGCGATGGTGCGTGTGGAACGCGCGCGATAGATCTGGTCGTTTTATTTTACAAAGCATGCAATTCACAACTTTCCGGCACCTCTCATAAAAACTCGTGGGTATCGCCATTATAAATTAAAACGAGGTTATATGAAACCAATTTCCGGTTTGGCTTGTTTTGCTTTTATCAAAGCTTGATGCGTGACTTTTAAATATGGCAAATTGCCGAAAACGACGATTGTTAGAGCCAGAAAACGAGTGGCATAAGTATAAAAACGGTGGAGGAAGTACATGCTCAGTGAAAGAATGCAAAAAACAATCGTAGAGGCCTGTATTTGTGGCGACTTCGGAGGTGCGTCGATCATCGACAGAAAGTGAAACAGGACCTGAAAACTCTTGTAGTTTTCCATAGCTTCGCCGTCGCAACCTTCACAAAACACGAAGTAACTGACTATGTTAGGCTAGCGTTGTGGCCAAGTGGGCTAAGGCGGGACTAACTTGCCTTGTCCACAAGCCAGAAACCAATGGCGCCTGACAGGTGTGGGTTCGAGCCAGCATCTGGGCGTTATGTTTTTCCTAATATTTTTCAAAAATTCACAAATAATGTTAGGTAGGTAGGGTTTAGGCGCGCCACTGGCGATAGAAAGGGATAATAAACTGCAGCAAAAAAAAATGTGAGGGTACGATACAGGTGGCCAGTGACACATGTTATTATTCTTGAATATTTGGAAATAACTCACTAAAACACGCGGAGAAAAAAAAACCGGAAGTATTTTTCATAGAGGGGATTCCCGTTGGTGCATAGGATAGCAGAAAAGTGTGAATAATAGAGTGTATTTACCTTTGATTTGATTTTGCGTTGTTGTTAGAAAAAGCTTGGTATAATGTTGATAATTTTAGTTATTATTTGAGACTTTTCTAGAGTTGGTTGTTTACTATCGATCGAAGTTTCGCGATGGGTGTAGTAACGGCTGAGAGGTTCTTTTAGCTTAAATATGGTTTTATGACGTAAGATAGTGATGACGAAGTTTAATTTGATTGGTTGTGGTGCATTACGCTGGAGTGTTCTAAATTTTTCTGGAGAATAGAGAGACTAAATATGTGCCGCACTGTTTCAAAAGATTGAGTGACAAGTTGATCAATCAATATTTCATTTATTGTCTATTCACACATTCAGGTGATATTAGACATTAATTAATAACAACAACAATATAAATCAAATCACAACTAAGAAATCTTATAACAAAATGGAATGAAAGGGTAAGAAGGATTTAACACCAAACTATAAAAGTCTACCAATAGGAGTCATTGCAATAATTTTCACAACTGCTGTTATCTGTGAATGATGTAATACATCATCTATAGAATGTCCATATTCAGTCAAATGATGTCCTTGGTTTTCGTACATTGCATTTAAAACTGGACATTCAAATAAAAGATGGTAAACTGATATATTTTTGCAACACATACACTGTATATCTGCTGAATATTTAGTATTCCATGAGTTCATTCTTAACTTGTATATTAATTTTGACAACTGTCGTGAACAGTTCGGTATAGTAACCTTTTTAATGCTAGTATCTTGACATACTACTTTTTCTAATAAGGAATACATTTCAGAACAACACATACTCAAATTGTTGACAGAAATGGAATCTAATGATCTTAGTGCCCCCTCTTTGGCTAACGTGTCACACACTTCATTCCAATGAATTCCACAATGTGCTGGAACCCAACAGAAATCAACAACTATACCTCTAGAGAATATACAATGGATCATATGTTTAATTTCATATATGAATTCATTTCTTACTTTGGAATTACCATGTTTTAAAGCATATAAAACCGCTTTTGAATCGACACAAATCAGTAAACCTAAGAGCTCTAACGGTAAAGTCATAATGTAATTTAGAGCCATTACAATAGCATAAAGCTCACTCGTAAAGATAGAAAACCCCTTTCCTAGATAATATGTGCGTCTTACATTTAATGCAGGAATGATAAAGGCCGATCCACTATCTAAAGAATCTAATACCGAACCATCTGTAAAAATCTTCAAATGGTGTAAATAAGTATTTGCAATATGCTCTTTTACCTCGGTAACTAAGAGATTAGTGTTATCATCTTTTTTAGTTACACTATAATCAATGTTAAAATTTGCATTTCTGTGCTCCCATGGTGGAATAGGTGATATTAATGGCATAACAGGAATTGCTGTGATATCAATGTTACACTTTTCAAAAAGATCTTTTGTGTAGTTCTTAATTGGCTGCAAATAATTAATATGTTTAGTTCTTTTGGGATAGTCCTCTGTATCTATAAAAATTTCGTCTTGTACTGAATTAGGGACAGATAAACATCTTAGTACATATCTTGAAGTTGCTAATTGACGTTGTTGGTTTAAGGGTAAGATGCCAGCTTCTTGGTATGTTTTAATTGTATTAGCATGAGGTGGAACACCTAATGCAACTTTAATAGCTCTACTGTCGATGCTTTGTAATTTATTTAATAATGTATTGTTTGTTGAAAAGTACACCTCCTGACCATAAACAAGCTTTGAACGGACTAGTGATATTGCTAAATGTAAGAGGGATTTGGTATCCTGACCCCAATTTTGTACACTAATAATTTTTAATAAATTTAGGGATTTTCTTGCCTTTGTTATTACATGTTCAATATGTAATTTCCAGTTTAGGAGTTAGCTGAACACCAAGAAATTTAACCTGTTTCTTGTATATAAGAATCTCATCATTTAATTTCAAAACAGGTAAACATTTAGGATTAATACCATTATTAAAAAGCATTCAAAATGTTTTTTCAGATGACAATTCCAGACCATTATTTTTCATAAATAAATTAAGGTTTGTCAGTTCTTCTTGAAACAGTTTCTGTACATGTGTTATTACTCTCTGTTTAGTATGTTTTCGAAGAGATGTGTTAATCCACATGGCAATATCGTCAGCGTACTGAACAACATTAAATGGATTAGAAATAACAGTGGGAAGATCGTGAATAAGTATTGAAAACAATAATGGGGCAATTATAGAGCCCTGAGGAATTCCCATGTCAATGTTATGATAAGATGAATAAGTGTTTCCTACTCGTGTACATATAGATCTGCCATTTAAATAATTTTTTATATAATTTTACATATGACCACTTATTCCAATATTTTTTAATTTATATAACAATCTTGCATGCCATACACTGTCATATGCTTTTTTGACATCGAAAAATGCAGCAAGAGTACTTTTTCTATGAGCAAACTGTTTTTTAATATGACTAGTTAATTTTACCAAGTGGTCAGTTGTGCATCGACCTTTTCTAAATCCTGCCTGATTTTTAGGAATTACGTTGTTCTTTTCACAGAAATATGTTACTCTTTTCTGAATTATTTTTTCAAATACTTTTCCTACATGTGAGTTCAATGCAATTGGCCTATAATTATGAATTGAGGAACGAGATTTACCTTGCTTATGTACTGGAACAACTACTGACTGCTTCCAGATAATAGGGAGAGTTCCACTCTGCCAACACTGTTGGCATAATGAATGTAGTATTTTTTTCCATTTCAAAGGGAAATGCGTTAATAATTGATATGACATTCCATCAATCCCAACTGCAGTCTTGTTTGATGAAAATGATTGTAAACAGTCTAAGAACTCTTCAAATTCAATAGGGGCATTTATAAAATGAGAATTATTTGGTAAAGGATCTTCATATTCTTTTTCATTTTCTTTTTCTTTTCTGAATTGTCGCACTGATGGATCAAGACTAGATGATAAAGAATATTCTGCAAAATTCTTTACAAAAGCATCAGCCTTTTCTTTAGCACTTGGAAAATTATTATTGCTTAATTTAATTGGATACGACTGAAGTTTAAATCCATTTTTCATTTCTTTAACTTTTTTCCATACCTTTTGCATATCCTTTGCTTCTGAAACCTCTTTAACACAAAATTCAGACCAATACTGTTTTTTGGCCCGAGCTATAACCCTATTACATTGTATCTTAGCATATTTCATCCTTGTGAAATTTTCTTCAGTTTTATTTTTAATCCAATGCTTATATAAGTCTTTTTTTAAATTTACAGCTGTTTCACATTCACTATTCCACCAAGAATTTCCAGATTTGTTATTTAGTTTCTTAGATTTACATTTTGGAATATATTTTTCTGCTGCTGTTATTATATTATTTCTGAAATTTGAATAAAACACATCTATATCATCATGAATAATAATGTCAGTATCGATGGCATTGAGATGTGCTTGAAAATCATCCCACATTGCAAATTTATATTTAAATTTAGGAATGATGTCTTCTGTTTTATCATCATTATCATAATCAACATCCTTGAGCTTAATAAGAATTGGTATATGATCACTTCCTAAACAATCGTCTAGCGGAGACCAAGTGCAAGTTAATGCTAAGTCAGGTGTTGTAAATGACAGATCAATTGCCGTGGGCCTGTGGTATGAAACATCAGGAATTCTTGTATACTGACCGTCATTTAAGAGGCATAATTTAGAGTCCAACATATTTTCAACTAAACGGCTACTTGTTACTACATTACAACCTGGCTCCCACTACGGCGAATGCGCATTGAAGTCCCCCATTATTAACCACTTAGCATTTGACTTTACTAATGTTTTTAGCCAATCTGTATTATCGTCTTTCGGTAATTCTGGTAAATATAAAGACAAAACATTTAAAACAATATGCTTGTTAATTTTCAACACTGCAGCAGTACTATAAATATTCTGTAACGACGTAGGTACAGGCGATGGAAATAAGCAGTAATCTAAATCACACCTAATATATAAGGCTGTCTGTACTTTTCTTTTGTCGTCGAATTCAAGAGCATGAAACAAAGGAGGATAATAATAATTCTTTAACTTAGGGAGCCTCTTCGGGTCAATATTCAATGACTGTAATGCTAAAACGTGAAAATTCTCATCCGATATATATTTTTCAAAATATAATAAATTTGTACCCAGTGACCTGCAGTTCCACTGGAAAAATGTTATTTCATTGTGCTTCATAATTATTCTAATAAATTATAATAGTGTAATTTATTGAACTTACACTTACTTGTAATGAGGAATAAATATATATCTCTCTCTATATATATTCTGTATTTATTTATTTTAACAAAAAGTGCGTTTGTATTATAATTCTTCATGAATAATTTACATGTTATTGTTTTCACAAATGTGAATCCAGTCTTTGTATTTTTCATGACGATTAGTAGAACTGCCAATTTTTGTTCCACCAATTTTCCCTTCGACGATCACTTTTTGATCTAACTTTTTCCCACAGGAGCCAATTCAGGTGACGCCCAATGTTCTTCGCCAGGGTTGCTGTAGCTCTTCGGTTGGGGTGTACTCCATCAGGACAGTCATACTTTGACATATTCTCATGTTGAACGAATGAAATGTTTTTGATTTCAAACAATTCCGACACCAATACAGCATTAATTAGACATATTTTTCTCTCCAAATCCTGATGACAAGTTGGCGCTATTTTGCTTACGACGAACTTGGTCAAAGGCTTCTCTGCTACAAACTTCTTGATCTTGGTAGCCAGGTTCAATGCAGCTGCTCTCGGCTCCTTCTTTTTCAAATCGTTGAGCCCCACGTGAATAACAGCAGCATCAATATGATCCTCAATGTTTTTTGGAACGTATTCTGCAGTGAACATCTTCTTGTGTACATGGTTCTTGTCAGCCGAAATCTCTTCAAGGATTTTCGATAGATCTTCTGTTGTAGATGCCTTCTTGTGAAACGCATGGAACCCGTAAGATCTTCCAAGCCGTTTTCCATCAACATTTCTGATCACAGAATCTCCTATTACGGATACTTTTGTATGTTTAACAGTTTATAGTCCCCTCTCTTCCCATAAGGATTTTCAGAGAGGAGACTCATACGGATGGTGGTCTTGTTTTTCTTTGGTCGTCATATCTTTCATGACGTCATTCTTTCTGGCATCCATGACGCAACTTTTACTTTTTTCCGATTTCTTTTTTCTTGAGACCCCTGATGACAGACCTAGGGTTGACAATGATTGAGGATCAGGCTGAGAAGCAGACCTGCTGGAAGACACGACCTCAGCGTAAGATCGGGCGAAGATGGGGGTTGGTAGCGGTTTTTTCATGGTCTGATCGTTGTTGCCACTGGCTACCGTAGATTCGGATAGTTTGTCATTTCCATCAGGTGCTTCCTCACCAAACTCTCTATCGCCATCATTCGCTCTTTTAGATCTGTCATCATTGAAAAAAGTTTATCGCAACTGACCTGAGCATCTCTGGAGTCACTGAGGAAAGATTGTTCTTCGGTTTGAACAATCACCTCTCTGGTAGGTCTATCTTTTTCTGCACCAAGGCCAAGCTTGACACAACGTAACATATTTTTGTAGAATAAGGCCCACTTCGCCATTAGATGGCACATCCAAATAATACACTTCATTTTCACACACAAAACAGATCAATAGTCCTCAGGTTATTCACGAATATTTTAGAGAAATATCGAAAAACAAAGGATGTGCTTTCCTAGCCCAGCTGATGATTTGGGACCGGAAGTGGAACCCCCGTGACAAGTTGAAAGTTGTAAAAAGTGGGAAAAAAGCGATTGTATGCAGTTGTTGATGTTCGCTGAATAAAGTTGGAAAACTTCATACGACGACTTCAGCCTTATTGTTGAGTGGGACAGGTTGCGTGGATAAACGAATCCGAATTACACTTATCAGGATTTCAGCATTGGGGCTGAATCAACTACTGATAGAAACAAAACCAACATCCGAGTGTAACAATGCCAAAGGTCGCGGATTCGATTCCCGAAAGGGGCGAACTTATGTGAATTAGGTACTAGATTATTCAGTCACCGAGGTTTTTCTCTGGGTACTCCGTGTTCTTCAAACTCTTCAGTAATGGGTTATTTTAAAACTTGCATTGAATATTTTGATATCACTCACCTATTATTATAACTTGCTTTTTCTTCTTGCTTCCTTTCTAAACATAATTTCTTTCTTTTGGGAGTTCTGTTGGGAAGTCTTGTTGTGTTGTTTCTTGTGTGTTGTCCACCTGATGAAGGGCTTGGCTCGACATTTTTCATTGTATTGTTTTATCTTGTCTTTGTCAAGAGTGAGTGCGTCGATAGCAGCCTCCTCGGCCAATTCATATTGACTGCTTCACTGTGTGCAAATGAAACCAAATGCTCTACTTTCAGTTCAGACGTGCTTTCGTTTTCGGTTTCCTCGATCGATGTGCTGTAGTCTATTTTTAGCTGTGTTCACATTGGCGCCGCCCCGTATCTTGCCTGTTGTGTTTACGCTCAAGGCCTACAGTTAATTTGCTTAACAAGAGAACAGGAAATGATACACACGTTTACAAACTTGTGCAAGCTTTATTCAGTGCTGTGAGTTTTGTACAGTATCACCAAAGAGCTTTGGTATCACTATGTAACATTCAATATAATTGTTGGGTTTAACCTGCACTCACGGTTATTTTGTGGGTTCTGAACAGCTTGGTGAAGTGTACATGTATACATTATGGCAATGAACAGCTGTTATTCTGGCCTGAGCATGGAAGGTGCGGTTTGTGAATGCTTCGCTGCTTGCGAATGTGTACTGACAGACGCTGCATAAGGCTGTGCTTAGGCAGTATCTTCGCTAAATACATATAAATGTGTTTCAGAAGTGGCCTGTTGTTTCTGCCAGGATGAGAATGTAAAAAATAATGAGCAGCACAAAACATAACCCAAACTGAAAGTATTATATCGGAGTTGAGGTCAGACACTACAGGTAATGAATTGTCGTTTAAGCTTCCACTTAGGCAGTGTGCGCGGCCTGGCCTATCTATTACTGGAACATATCGATTGAATCATAGCAAACCAGCCAGTAAAATGGCATATTAAAGTTGAGTAGGCCAAGGTTTTACGAATAGGGTGCACCGCATTAGGCCTATAAGCATTTGTATCTTCTCTAGTTGTAGTTACTTTGAGTATCCAGCTATTGCGCTCATTCTGCACGAGTATAGACCTAGGCTTATATAAATCGACTCAACAGGACTGCAGATTTTATTGCCTGTCACACGTGTGTGGATCAGAACACTTCATGCGATATAGGACTAACACTGTTAATATATAGAAAGGGGCGTTTAGATAGTGGGCGTAAATTTTTTATTATTTCCTTCCTTTATTCGTTCAGCACTTACATCGTGAGTTTAAAACACACAAGAAACACAAGCCGAAGTGCGTCACTTACGAAGGACGAATAATTATTTTAAGAGCTTGCTAATTTTTACGTAGCGTTTGGGAGCTAGTCTACTTGCTTTCTGACTACTCATTGCTGTTGCAGTATATATTATTTTGATGATTTCAGATTTGTATGTTTTGAACAAGAGTGTAAGTAAGTTTTGATAGGTGCAGTTGGATTTAACTGCCAAGAACCGAAATAAAAATGTCTTCATTAAATTCATGATAGCAACAATTGATACTAGAGGAAGGACGTGATGCAAATTGCAGCATATCAAAATATTCATAATAATGGAAACGGACACAGACAGAATCCTTCTACATTAGGGTAATTAACTGCATTTTGGTTTACTTTGATATCAGAACTTGGCAAAATTAGAAACCTTCTACATACATGTAGTAAGACACAGCAGTTTGTTTTATGATACAGTACTCGGCAAAGTCTACAAACTTACTGAAGGCACTTTACACAAATCCTACTGCTTGTATGGGAAATAGATATAGCGTTGGTATAGGCTATACACTAATCCCATTCCAAGACTTTGCGTGAGCAAAAATATGGCTAACTTCGGCCACGACGACTTTATGATGGACATGATTTTTGAAACCATGAGACGCAGGGCACAGGAAGCACAACAATACTCCCCGGATTTTCCATTTCCCCAAAATCTCTTTTGCGAAGAAGTTGGGGAAGATGACGTTTACATACCAGGAGCAGGAGCTTCTCCTTTTGTAGCAGCAGCGGCAACTCATTCATCAGTAGAAGAAGCAGCAGCAGCCAACGGTGCCTGCGTTCCTAACGGAACGTTGACATCTGCGCACTACAGAGGCACGATGCAGGCTTTCCGAGAAAAAGATGGTCCTGGGGCAAATCCCGCCATTTACTTTTCCCAGGGCGCCCACATCTGCTCCGCCAGCCGACAAGGTAGTCTATGAGCTCAAAATACTCTGTGTCAGTTTGGTTAATGAGGTGACCTTATTATTTACCAATAAACTAATGTTAAAGGATAAAGACATATAATACAATTTCATACATTCTTCACCTACTTTAAATAAACCAGAATATTTAAACCCCAAACTGCACTTAAAGATTATTATTATAACTAATGAGTGATCATGTGTCAAACATTGTCTTACATTCATCCCATATTTTGAGTCTGACCTGAGTCAGAATATTTAATTCTAAACTGCGTTTAACCCTTAATTATAATTTTATCCGGCTTTTACTAAAAATCTGCTTATAGGTCTTGAATATTAACAATAACCGCAATTATTAGTATGGAGTTTGAGAACTACTTACATGTAGACCTAATCAGGCTAATGGCAGAATTCAACGAGAGAATCCAGGAGAAAATAAAATAAATCAAATCCAATTTTCCAGGAAATTCATCGTCAAATCTAAATTTCATTCTATGGCTATTATTTTTCTGTAGCTCTCCTCAAAAGTTAAAAAAATGTCAATCGCCCAGAGGAAGAACATGTTATGTTATGTTATATCAGTTTATAGTCCCCTCTCTTCCCGATAAGGATTTTCAGAGAGGAGACAGGAAGAACATATCTATTAATTAACATTATATAGTTGGACCTGAAAATGGCATAAAAAGCAATCTATCTATGATGAGAAGAACAAAACACTCGTTACCTTAATAAAAGAAACGTCATAGGTATGTGATTCCAAACAGGTTTGACAGGAATGGTCAAGACGTTCATAGAGATTCTGGACATGCCAGTGGACACGGTGGACGTGTGTGGCCGCTCCGCTCTTCATATGGCCGCCATGCACGGACACATGGACCTGGTCCGGTATTTGCTGGACAAAGGTGCTGATGTGGGAGCCAAGGATTTGATTAATATCACGCCTCTGCACCTGGGCTCTTGGAACAACCACATCGATATTGTCAAGTACGTGAACGAGGTTTTTTTCCTTCAAATCTCTAAATTATACAGTAATTGTTATCTTGCCGTCTGCTCTTCAGCACCCGCTCGTTCCAATGTTCTAGATCTCAGTTGCTTGATCATTTTTGCTTGATCGAGCATGATCGCGTTTAAATTGGCGACCGGTCCGTGCAAATTTTCGATCAAGACTTTCAGCTCACTTACTGTCTGGCACTGGCAACTCTTATAGTCCAGTTCAGTGTTGACCGTGATGTCCGCTGTCAATGTTCTTCTTCTTCTTCTTCTTCTTCTTCTTCTTTGTTGTAGGCAGCCAACTTCAATATGTTGAAGAAACTTGCTGCACTTAGGTGCATGCTGGGTGTGTTCTTGTTACCGGCACTCATCCGTCTAGGACATGAGCGTCAGGATCTTTAAAGTCCGTTATTATGGAATGTATGCGACACAGACTAGACCTTGGTTTATACTCTCATCCGAAGGAGTAGGAAACGGGAGTAAAGTGTCTTTCCCAAGGACACAACACAATGCCCCGGCCTGGGCTCGAACCCGGGACCTTCAGATCCTCAAGCCAAGGCTCTACCATTAGGCCACCGTGTCGGCTCCACCTCCATTTGAAGCACAATCTCTTCTTCCCTGGCCACTTCTTCCCCCACTTTCTCATTCTGCTTTCGTTATTTCCCTGAACTCCTTGCTGTCATTTCGTTAGCACTATTGATTTTACCGATAACCAGAAACATGTTGGCACCTAAATTTCGACAGTTGTTGCCATATTGAGACCGGAAGTGACTTTGCATTTGCAACCGCCCCCTGCCCTCTGCCCCATGGTTCATACGCCGCCGCATTAAAATCGGCACCACCGACTTCGAGCGGCTCTCAAATACAGCCCTCGCAGACATCATCTCTTCCCCCTAAAACCAATGTTGTTGGTGAAAAGGACAGGCAGAGAAATGAAGAAAAAATGGTTTTTTTGCTAGCGTTAGTATCTCTAGTACTTACCACAACATACGCTAAAATGATAGAAAAATGAAGGAGGAGTTAAATTAATATGGAGTTCCGGCTCCAGACAACGAGTTGTTCAATAATTGTAATATTTCTGTTAAAGAAATTTCAGGCTGCATTCTATTTTAGCACATAAAAAGTCTGATTTAGAACTTGATAACATGTTTTATACATTTACTATAGATGTAGTCTACTGTGTACTTGTTTTTATCTATGTATGCATTGTTTTAATGTTTTATACCGATCAGCAATTGTATGTCATAATTTCTCTGTTGACATAATAAATTATTCTTGAACTTGAACTTGAACTTGAACTTTATATTTCATTGAATAATCTTCCTGAGAAGTGGACAGATATTCTGCATAATATTACACAAAAAATATTGGATTAGAGGCGTTTTGCCAGATATGTGGAAGTCATTTCTGTTAATACCGATTTTAAAAGCAGATAAATCTAGAGCAGAAACATCTAGTTATAGACCCATTTCCTTAACATCACACGTTCATAAGTTAATGGAGAAGATCATACTAGAGAGACTAACATACTATTGTACTAAACAACCTATATTTGCAACGGTGCTTGTAAACCTGGGTCTTTATAGATCAGAGATATGAGCTGAAGGGATATATTAAAATTTACCAATGGATAATTCATTAAACCAAGGTTATACAGTTCCTTAAACTAGCCTCATTGAATCACTGGCACAAAGAGGTAACATGAATTGCGTGTTCTGTTGAACTTGTTTCTGTGCGCCGACAGTGGATAGCATGAAGTGATTACTATTTGTTTTATTTATATTTTTATTTATTTATCCCTCTCCCCCCTTCATCCCTCCCCCCCCCCCTTGTCTAACTGTAAATTTACATTTTCCAGTGCTACTGAAGAAGAACACGAAGCAGAAGGAGACGGAAGAGAAGCAGACACTGAAAATTATTATCTGACCTTATTCCAAATCTTTATTTTAGCTTTATTTATTTACTAATGTTTTTTTTTTTTTATGTAAAGCGCTATAAGCTCTAGTGAGGAAGGGCGCTGCACAAATTTTTATTATTATTATTATTATTATTATTATTATTATTATTATTATTATTATTATTATTATTATCATCATCATTATAATTATTATTATATAATTATATAATTCCTGTAAATCAGGCAGATTTTTAGAAAGGCCGATATAAAGTGGATCATCTAGTAAAATTATATCTATATTAACACTGTATTCGTGCTTGTCATCTCTCCCGTTGAAATAAAGCTTGTGGCCTTTGTCGTTCGTTGTTTCACCTAGGTGTTTCCAGCGTAGTTCGCTGATACCTAAAATGTTCCATCTATAAAGGTCCAGCTCGTGCGCCAGTTCTTCTAATTTTCCGTCTGCTGTTAGAGTCCTGATATTATAGGTTCCCAGGACAATGTTGTCTCTCGTGCGGATCCTGCTAAGTTGTCCATCAGTAGCACTCTTATCACCTCCGTCCTGGTGGCCAACGAAAGGCGCGGTTCTTGGTGACCCGGGCGACGACCGATCCGGTATGGAGTGAGTGGTTCTTTTCATCATACGGCGTGTCTTGGGCAAGAAAGACCTGGCAGGGCCCAATCCTCTCTAGGTTGTTAGCCGAAATCCACGAGTTCAGTGTGGCTCCCCTTGGTCCCGAGTCCTGTAGTAACGTGAGGTTCCTCTGTCCTGGCCGATGACTTCCGTGTAGAAGACTTTCGTCCAGTGATGCCGTGCTGACATCACCCCTGTTAGTCGCCTCTTACGACACGCCGGGATACGTTGAGTCTATTCTATTCAGTGCCCGAAACAACAGGTTTTTTAAAATGTATGCACAGCATATGATAAAGCATGTGAGGTTGTTATATAAGTCGAAACAAATGGGGTTATCTGGCCTAGGTTACAGTTGTATTGGAACTTTTCTTATAGAGCGAAAATTAAGCGTGAATGTTGGTAATTCATATTCTTCACATCACGCAACAGATATTAGAATTTCACAAGGTTCGATAGTTTCTCCGATTCCTTTTAATATTTAGTTAGTTATTCATTGCTTACAGGGTCTAGCAGAGAGCCGAATCAGTACCACAAAATCAAGACCACAACTTGGTTGAAAGAGGACTCACCCATGATCCGTATAAAAGATCTGCTGAAACAACCCTAGTGGTAACACTTAAGGCACTCCACCAGCCGGTCACTTTACAATAAACTTTATGCCAAATCGTCACTATGACTTCCCATGATATTACTTAGCAACGTAGGCCTTTACTTTAAAAATGCCTACCTTGCTAAATAATAATATCATGGGAAGCCGTAGTGACGATTTGGCAGAAAACATCCAATATTCCCAAGATGACCAAACAGACCTCATACACAAATGAGGAGTTTGGGAAGAGTTTTGAAGAAAAAAAGGTAGGTAACTGGTCTACCAAAGAAGATAGTATAGTATCTTGATAGAACAGAGTAGGAATGAAAAAGAACAAATGAGAAATACAGCAACAGTGGGAATTTAAAGCACTAAATTTCCAGAAAGTGGGGATAATATTATACAGAAACCCCCAGCCACCTCCACGGGGTGTCTTTTTTTAAAAAATATTTTAATGTATGATTTACCTATGGTTGTACGTAAAAGAGTTTCACTTGCTCTACATGCAGATGATATTGCCATCTGGATGAAGCATTTTACACAAATGAGGAGTTTTGGAAGAGTTTTCAAGAAAAAAGGTAGGTGACTGGTCTAGCGAAGAAGATAGTATAGTAGATTGATAGAACAGAATAGAAATGAGAAAGAACAAATGAGAAATACAGCGACAGTGGGAATTTAAAGCATTAAATTTCCAGAAAGTGGGGATACTGTTTATATGGAAACCCCCGGCACCCCCATGGGAAGAGGAGAGGGGAGTGGGGTCGATTTAATATTTTAATGTATGATTTACCTAAGGTTGTAAGTAAAAGAGTTTTACTTGTTCAACGTGCAGATGATATTGCCATCTGGATGAATACAGCCTTAAAAAAGAAGACGTATGTCTATGAAATAAAGCAAATCACTAAATTATATCAAACTAGTGGTTTTGTACCCTGGCAAGCCAGGGTACACAGGTTGCTGTTTAAAATGTAGACAGAGAGACAACTGTTGTCTGCGAGTTTCATTTGGACGATGATACCTCCCCATTTCCAATTGATACCTCACCATACCCCCCCCCCTGATATCTCCCCGTCCCCCCCCCCCATGATGCCTCACCATACCCCCTTGATACCTCCCCGAACCCACTTGATACCTTCCGTACCCCCCTTGTAACCTACCTGTACCCTCCTTGATACTTCCCCGTTGATCGTTTCGCAGGTATGGATGAAAGGAATCGACCATCACCATACCCCCCCCCTATATATACCCGTATCCCCGTTATGCCTACCCATGCCCCTTTAAACCTACCCGTAGCCCCCTTTTACCTACACGTACCACCCCATCCCGATCCTTGGTAATAATAATAATAATAATAATAATAATAATAATAATAATAATAATAATAATAATGAATATAGAATAATACAAATAGAAATCATAAAAAACACCAAGGTTTTAAAATAAAATTTGATATAAGATATTATAATAATAATAAAAATAATAATAATAATTATTATTATTATTACTATTATTATTAGTTTATAAATAATAATAATAATAATAATAATAATAATAATAATAATAATAATAATAATAATAATAATAATAAATAAGTTACAAGTAAAAAACCTAACTTAAAAAGAAAAATATCCATATTGTAGTGTTTAAAAAAATAACATAAAAAAATATAGCCGGGGGGAGATTTGAACTTGGGTCCCCTGCACGCTAGGCGAATGTCTTACTAAGTGAGCTACCAAGGCTTCGTATAAAGACCATACATTTTTTGGTCTATAATGGGAAAACATGCTGAAACCTCGATTCGATTTTTAATTAATCAAATTTAATTAGTTAAACACAAAATTTTGTAAGATTGGTGACATGAGTGCAAAAGTGTTTTGAATGAAAATAAAACAAAATTTGCGGTATTACGGAACGGCACGTTCTTGACACGGGTTGAATCAGAAGCGCGGAATGAGGCTATTGCAGTTTGTGGACATTTTGTTTATTTATTTATCTCAGAAACGGTTAAACGTTCGGTAAGGAAATGTCGGCTATAACGATTTCGCGGGTTTTGAGCGCACAGCACGCCGATCCGCAGCGCCCAGCACCTGCCCAGATCAGCGTCCATACCGGACAAACTTTACAGTAGAGGCGAAGAAGGATTTCCGGCTAAGCAATTTATATATATAGACTAGTGGTTTTTGTACCCTGGCAAGCCAGGGTACACAGTTTGCTGTTTAAAATGTAGACAGAGAGACAACTGTTGTCTGCGAGTTTCATTTGGACGATGATACCTCCCCATATCCCCCTTGATACCTCACCATACCCCCCTCCCCCTCTGATATCTCCCCGTCCCCCCCCCTACCATGATGCCTCATCATACCCCCTTGATACCTCCCCGAACCCACTTGATACCTCCCCATAACCCCTTGACACCTTTCGTACCCCCCTTGTAACCTACCTGTACCCTCCTTGATACTTCCCCGTTGATCGTTTCGCAGGTATGGATGAAAGGAATCGATTGGACTGGTATTAAATTAACGTCCCCAACACCAAAGCGTAAAGGGGATATGGAATCGACCATTGTTGTTGTTTGTAGATTATAGTCACACGACACTTTCGCATATAGGTGACTACTGGACCGATTTATACTGACACCAGCGGGCCAGTTGTTGGTAAAGGGGAAAATAATATGATCACACGTTGACCAATCCGGGATTCGAACCAGCGACCTTTCGGTTACTAGCAAGACGCTCTTACCAACTGAGCTACCCGGCCCCTCGGAATCGACCATCACCATACCCCCTTATATATACCCGTATCCCCGTTATGCCTACCCATGCCCCTTTAAACCTACCCGTAGCCCCCTTTTACCTACACGTACCACCTCATCCCGATCCTTGATAATAATAATAATAATAATAATAATAATAATAATAATAATAATAATAATAATGATAATAATAATAATATTGAATAATACAAATAGAAATCATAAAAAACGCCAAGGTTTTAAAATAAAATTTGATATAAGATATTATAATTATAATAATAATAATTATTATTATTAGTTTATAAATAATAATAATGTAAAAAAATAATAATAATAATAATAACGTACCACCCCATCCCGATCCTTGGTAATAATAATAATAATAATAATAATAATAATAATAATAATAATAATAATAATAATAATAATAATAATAATAATAATAATGAACATAGAATAATACAAATAGAAATCATAAACACCAAGGTTTTAAAAGAAAATTTGATATAAGATATAATATTATAAATAATAATAATAATAATAATAATAATAATAATAATAATAATAATAATAATAATAATAATAGTAATAATAATAATAATAATAATAATAATAATAATAATAATAATAAAGGTAAAAAGCCTAAATTAAAAAGAAAAATATCCATATTGTAGTGTGAAAAAAAAAACCATTAAAAAAATATGGCCCGCGACGGATTCGAACTTGGCTCGCACTAAACGTTAGGCGAAGGTGTTACCAACTGAGCTATCAATGCTTCGTACGAAAACAATAAATTTTTTGGTCTATATGGGAAAACATGCTGAAACCTCAATTTGATTTTTAATGGAAGCGCGCGGAATGAGGCTATTGCAGTTTGTGGACATTTTGTTTATTTATTTATCTCAGAAACGGTTAAACGTTCGGTAAGGAAATGTCGGCTATAACGATTTCGCTGGTTTTGAGCACACAACAGGCCGATTTCCAGCGGCCAGCACCTGCCCAGATCAGCGTCCATACCGGACAAACTTTATAGTAGTAGCGAGGAAGGACTTCCGGCTAAGCAATTTATATATATAGATAGATGGAAATTAATAATATTTCAAGTTGTTTGTTGTTTTATTCCATTTAAAGTGCAGGAGGCTTGCGCCTATTTACACTAAACGCTAAAAGCAGGATATGACAACACAATTATGACTATAAAATAACAATACAAGCACAATAATATGCACATACAACTGCATTCAACTCATCTTTCACGCATGTACACAGTGTCAGCTTTATATCGCTTTTTGTAAAATTAAATATATGTACACACAGTTACTAATTAATAAAATTTATAAGTTTCCGGCCTAATTGTTTTGTTATTTAAAAACAGA
The DNA here is from genome assembly GCA_036898135.1 of Oncomelania hupensis. Taxonomy (NCBI): domain Eukaryota; kingdom Metazoa; phylum Mollusca; class Gastropoda; order Littorinimorpha; family Pomatiopsidae; genus Oncomelania; species Oncomelania hupensis. Next base: position 87,914,369 of record CM072512.1, read on the forward strand.
CAAGCCAAATCGCCCAACATAACTTCATACGCAACTAAAACATCGCTACTCAATAATGGTACAGGATGCAGTCAATATAAAAATTTCAAAAATAAAAATTCGATTTTCTTCCGTCTTCTAATAGCGATCTCCCTGCCTTTACACCACCTGTTTGAGTGATGTATGTGTATTTGGTGTGTGTGAGGGTAAATAAGACAGGTGAGCGTGTATGTTGGTATAGATCGCCGCTCTTTGAGCCTTGGGCAAAGGCGCGTACATAGCATCCTGTATTATTATTATTATTATTATTATTATTATTATTATTCTTATTCTTATTATTATTATTATTATTATTATTATTATTATTATTATTATTATTATTATTACTCAAATCCTTATTAATACCTAACTAATAGCGCTGTAGCTTTCAGATATAAAACTAGCATACTTATTCATAAAACCATACAGCTCAAAAATACATATGTGACGACACGAGTTTTCAGATAGCAGGGAGAATTATACTTTTTACGAAGTTACACTTCTCCGTATATAGTGTACATAGAATAGCGTGACCGATTTACTTTTTGCGTATGAAAGTGCAGTTTCGTAAAGTCCGTGCGTAACGTAGAAGACAGGGGGTAGACCAAATTCAGAGCAGGGATACGCGTAATAAAGAATGTGCATACTGACGAGAGCTCGATTATTTGCTTGTGGCCGGCGCGGTTTTGGAGGGCAGAGTGGTTTGAGATGCTTTTGCGAGAGGATCGAATCTAACGAGGCAGCAACCCTGTGACAGAGGTCATTGTAGTGTAGGGTACTGTTGGAAGGGTGTGTTTATTGTTTATATAGTCACCCAAGGTCTTATGCCCTCGTCGGGATAAGGATGTTTAGAGTTCGAAAGGAAGGATATTAACTACCATTTGTCAACGAATGTAGAGTTATATTCTTAAGGTGTGTGTCGTTCTCGATTGAACACCCACCAAGACTTAGTGTCTGTGACAGAGCTAAGGTGACCTCATCCTCAGTTATAAGTGTTATTTGGAAAGTGAAATAACCAGCAATAGCAAGACAAAGTGACTCTCAAAAGACTAACCAATTGTATTTGTGACAGTGCTGTGTTGTGTTGTGGTGTTGGGGGGAAAGGTGTGTCACGAGCCGAGGCCTAAAAGGTGAGCAAATCCTGTTATTTAATTCCTTAGTGGCGCACTCCGAGAACTGCGTACGCGTATGAGTGGTGATGAGTGTGGGGAAGGGGATGTATTTTAGGATGTATAATGAATTTTGTTGATTTTATATGATTTTCTTATGATTTTCTTATTGTATATGTGATGGGGAAATGTCGTTGCTGTTGTCGTTATAAAAGTGGGTCAAAGGCGACGATGGGGAATGTAGAGAGGGAGAGAGAGTGGGGGTGTATGTATGGAGAGAGCGATAGAATGTATTATACTGAACAAAGATGAAGCGATGATTATGAAGCAAGCATGTTTACAGTATGGTACGGCAAGATAGTATGAAAGAAGGGAGATAATCGTGATGTGTTATAACCGTTGGGGGTGATGGCGATGATGAGGGTGAGATGGATGAATCAGGACTGTGTGATGGAAGTGTGGTTGCAATGATCATGTACATTTATATAAATGTTTGTGTTTATAGAAGATGCGAATTATTAAGCATCAAAGGTTGATTTATATTATTGAATGTGTGTATAGCATCTTGTATTATCATCATGGTATTCATATACAGGTCAAGATGGTGGACGGAGGACGGCGTGTTATATTATATTATATAGTGTTTATTGTTTTGTAGGCAGATTGTTAAGACTGTGTATATGATTACAGGTGTGGGCTATTACTTCTACCTGTTACTTCTACGTATTACTTCTACGCATTATTTCAACGCTGTTGCTTCTGATGTTGCTACTTATGCTGTACTTATGTTGCTGTTGTTGACGCTGATTGGGTTCTAGCCAGCCTGGGGGGGTGCCTTTGCCTCTACAGCAGAGTAGTGTTGTGGTGATCTCTGCCACTGCTACAGGTTTTGCCTATGTATCGAGGCAACACTATTACAGGAGGTTTTCATACCTAATTCATGCACACACAGACTCACACTGCACCACACCTAAAAACATATTCATTTAGTTAGAAGAATCATCCGCTTATTGTGAAAGAGACTGTTTAGCTCTCTGAGCTACTTGACAAGAACATTGAGACATTGCTTCTGTGCCACAGCTTCGCCTAGATAATAGTTTATGATTAAAGATTCATACGCCATGGCTTATTATTTGAAGATTTACATTTTGAATTGATTTGTTGATTTTGATTCTGTTGTACACACTTTGTAAAGAAACTGTTGTTGTTTAGTTCTGTTTGGGGTTTGTTACAAGGGGAGGTAATTGTTAGTTAGTATTGGGACGGGGGTCTTGTTAGGGGTTGAGGGGAGGTTAGTTCCCATTCGTCCTGTGTTTGTATGTTAATTGTGGAATAAAAGAGTGTGATTGTATTCTGGCATTTTGTGTTAGTTTATTTTGTTTGAGTTTTATCCTATTCACTCGTTGTATGTGCTGACGTCACAGAACCCGCTCGGGGGACGTGACATTTTGGTGTCAGAAGTGGGATAGACTCATTTATTTTGTTAGGGTAGTGCCAGATGTGTATGTTGTGTGTTTGAGTTGTTGTGTGAAAGGGTACGCAGCGGGCGGTTGGCGGGAGTGTGGGTGTATTGCACTAGGGATCACACTCGGAGTGCAGCATTAACGGGGAATTGGGTTGCAGGGTTCACTTGCTCGCCTTTAGGGGTATGACGGTGAACGATTCCTCGGCTCCTGTGACTGTTGTGTTGCGTATTCATTCTGTTAGGTGTTTGTATCAGTTAAGTGTTATTTGTTGTGTATATTACTAACATTTGTTCTTCCCTTCTTTTCCGACATGGCTACGCGGGATGCTCGAGCCGCGATGCGCCGCGACTCTAGGACCTGTAAGGAGGAGGTTGAGCAGGAGGAGCGGGACTTCGGTGATGACGGCTCAGTGACAGGGTTGTTGGAGGAACCTTACGCAGTAAATACTCAAATGACTATGCCTAAGATGTATGCCAAATCGCCCGGTGCACAGAGCAAAGTCGAGGTCGCGCTCAGTGATAGTGAGAGGTTTAGGCAGGTTGGGGAAAGTCTGGGTTTCCGAGACGGAGCGTTAGCGCACTACGTAGTTAGTGAGATGAGAAGGGAGGACGAGCGGAGAGAGAAAGAGGAGAGGCGGAGGGAGAAGGAAGAAGAGAAGAGGGAGAGAATGAGGAGGGAGGCAGCAGAGAGATTAGTTAGGGAGGAAGAAAAGAAAGAAAGAGAAGATGAGCGTCGACGTCTAGAAGCTAGATTAGAGGCTGAGAGGGAAGACCGACGTCGGTTGGAACAGAGGATAGAAGATGAGAAAAGGGAAGAGAGAGCGGCTAAGGAAGAGGAAAGGAGGATGTTTGAGATGAGGCTAGAGGAGGAACGTAGAATCAGAGATGAAGACCGAGCTGATCAGAGGGAGAATAGGGCTAGAGATAGGGGGGCAGCATACTCAGTCAAACTGAAACCCTTGGAGGAGAGGATGTGGAGGCCTACCTCCAGATGTTCGAACGGGTGGCAGAGATTCAGGGTTGGAGGAGGGAGGTATGGGCGGTTAGGCTAGCGCCTTTGTTACAAGGGGAAGCCCGGGATACTTACCTTCGTCTAACGCCTGAGCAAGCCCAGGATTTCGACATTGTGAGAAACGCGCTGTTGAAACGCTTCAGGAAGGACGCCGACTACTATCGTAGGCAGTTTCGAGAGGCCAAGAAGGAAGCTGCAGAAACGTTTCCTCAGCTAGTAGTGAGACTAGGGTCGTTGGTGAAGAAGTGGTTTTCGCTCGCCGACAAAGACATCACCGACGTAGAGCAGGTTTTGGACACCTTCATTGGAGAGCAGCTTTTCTTAATCATGACTACAGAGTTAGAGATCTACGTGAGGGAGAATTTACCGACGACTAGCCATGCTGCAGCAGAGTTAGCACAGCGTGTGGTAGACGCTAAGCGGGCAGCATCAGCACCGGCACCCGTACTGCCCAGTCAGAGACGCAGTTTTCCCAGACGACCGGAGGCTCCTCAGCAACCTAGCAACAGGGGAAGTCAGGGTCAGAAGACAGGGAGGACGGAAGGGGGTAGTGGGGTACGTCGTTGCTACCGATGTGGGTCGGAGAAGCATGTGGTCAAGGACTGCAAGGTCAAACCTCAGACAGTAGGCCAGGTTACAGTGGGACGGACTATTTCCACGGAGACCGCACCTCGGGCTAGCGTGTGTGCAATCAAACCTTATGATCCATGGGGCCAAGGTAGGGCGAATGGGCAGGACGTTCGAGTATTGAGAGATACGGGGGCGGAGATAGGGGCAGTCGCGAGCAGGTTAGTCAAACCAGCTGATTTGACGGGTCGGACTGTCGAGATTTGCTTGGCGAATCGATCGAACGTGGGTCTGCTACCTACAGCTTGGGTGGAGTTAGATTGTGCGCTGGTCAGGGGGAGAGTGGAGCTGGTGGTTTTCGAGGACGGGCCCGATATCATCCTGGGTAACTGGGTAACGGTTGATAGCGGGGAAAAGAGTCCTGTTTCCTTGTTCGGAGGTGAATGCGCGATGGCTGCAGCAGTGCAGACTCGGGCGCAGGTGAAGGCCGAGAAGAAGAGGGAGGTACCCTTAGCAGTAGTCGAACCATCCCAGATCTCTGTTAGCACCCCAGAGTTGATCAGGATGCAAGAGACCGACGAGACGCTCGCGAAGGCGAGAACGTTGGCACAGAGTGGTGGGGCGATAGCGTCAGGTAGGGCGTCAGCTGAGTTTCGCAAGAAGAAGGGGGTGTTGTACCGGGTACACACGAAGAGGGGTAGCCAGGTCACGCAACTGGTAGTCCCGAAACAGTTGAGAGGGGGGATCCTTCAGTTGGCTCATGATCCACCCATGGCTGGGCATTTGGGAGGGAAACGTACCAGGGAGCGGATCTGGGGAACATTCTATTGGCCGGGAATGTGTGCCGAAGTACGGAGGTATTGCGCCAGTTGTCCAGAATGTCAGAAGGTAGTACCGAGGGGACGGGTGAGGAAGGTACCACTACAGCAACTTCCGCTGGTGGACGAGCCATTTCAGAGGGTGGCTGTAGACATTGTGGGACCCATCAAACCCAAGTCAGATCGGGGTAACATGTACATCCTAGTGGTAGTAGACTATGCCACACGCTACCCCGAGGCTGTACCGCTCAAGGGCATAGAGGCAGAGAGGGTGGCAGAAGTGCTGTGGGAGATTTGGTCGAGGGTGGGCGTTCCTAGGGAAGTTTTGACAGATCAAGGGACGCAATTCATGTCTGAAGTCATGCGGGAGATGAACAGACTACTGTCGATCCACGGGAAAGCTACCACACCGTATCATCCACAGTGCAACGGACTGGTTGAGCGATTCAACGGGACGCTAGTGTCCATGCTCAAGAAGTTAGCCACAGAGCAACCTACAGCGTGGGACCGCTACATTCCAGCGCTACTATTTGCGTACCGAGAAGTGGCACAAGAGTCTACAGGGTTCTCTCCCTTCGAGCTTCTATATGGAAAGACCGTGCGAGGACCGATGGCTGTGTTGCGAGACCTCTGGACCAAGGAGATACAAGAGGAGGAGGTGAAACTGAGTAGCCAGTACGTGGTAGACTTGCGTAATCGCATCGAGGAGACATGTAAGTTGGCACAAGGAAACCTCAGAACCGCGTCAGCCAAGCAGAAGCGGCACTTTGATAAGAAGGCGAAACGGCGTTTGTTCAACGCAGGGGATCAAGTGTTGCTACTGTTGCCAGAAAAGCACAACAAGTTGCAGCTAGCATTGCGAGGACCATACGAGGTGATCGAACGTGTGGGAGAGTGCGACTACCGGATCAGGACGCGTGGGAAAAGCAAACTATACCACGCCAATCTCTTGAAGAAATTCCATACCAAAGCGACGGTGGCCACGATCGACGTGGACGACGCAGGGGTAGAGGAGGAAGAAACCATGCCGGTGGTTGGGGATATTCCGGCGACCACCGTGACGGCATCAGCGATCACACCGACCGTGTCAGAGACACCCCGTGAGGTAAAGAGAAAAAGTGACTGGAATGCACCGCGACCTACGATCAACAGGGGCGACGATCACAACAGGGGAGACAAGAACAGACTGATGAAGTGGGCAATACGTTTACACCCATCGTTTGGGGTTGTAGAGCGTACTCCAGGGAAGGACGATGGGCCAGCAGCTTTTCTCAGTAGGAGTATTAGGTAGCATAGGGGGTAGGGAAATTCGCGTCGTAGTTAAGGTTCTTCAAGGTGTTAAGAACTGGGGGGGGGGGGTTGTGTGACGACACGAGTTTTCAGATAGCAGGGAGAATTATACTTTTTACGAAGTTACACTTCTCCGTATATAGTGTACATAGAATAGCGTGACCGATTTACTTTTTGCGTATGAAAGTGCAGTTTCGTAAAGTCCGTGCGTAACGTAGAAGACAGGGGGTAGACCAAATTCAGAGCAGGGATATGCGTAATAAAGAATGTGCATACTGACGAGAGCTCGATTATTTGCTTGTGGCCGGCGCGGTTTTGGAGGGCAGAGTGGTTTGAGATGCTTTTGCGAGAGGATCGAATCTAACGAGGCAGCAACCCTGTGACAGAGGTCATTGTAGTGTAGGGTACTGTTGGAAGGGTGTGTTTATTGTTTATATAGCCACCCAAGGTCTTATGCCCTCGTCGGGATAAGGATGTTTAGAGTTCGAAAGGAAGGATATTAACTACCATTTGTCAACGAATGTAGAGTTATATTCTTAAGGTGTGTGTCGTTCTCGATTGAACACCCACCAAGACTTAGTGTCTGTGACAGAGCTAAGGTGACCTCATCCTCAGTTATAAGTGTTATTTGAAAAGTGAAATAACCAGCAATAGCAAGACAAAGTGACTCTCAAAAGACTAACCAATTGTATTTGTGACAGTGCTGTGTTGTGTTGTGGTGTTGGGGGGAAAGGTGTGTCACGAGCTGAGGCCTAAAAGGTGAGCAAATCCTGTTATTTAATTCCTTAGTGGCGCACTCCGAGAACTGCGTACGCGTATGAGTGGTGATGAGTGTGGGGAAGGGGATGTATTTTAGGATGTATAATGAATTGTGTTGATTTTATATGATTTTCTTATGATTTTCTTATTGTATATGTGATGGGGAAATGTCGTTGCTGTTGTCGTTATAAAAGTGGGTCAAAGGCGACGATGGGGAATGTAGAGAGGGAGAGAGAGAGTGGGGGTGTATGTATGGAGAGAGCGATAGAATGTATTATACTGAACAAAGATGAAGCGATGATTATGAAGCAAGCATGTTTACAGTATGGTACGGCAAGATAGTATGAAAGAAGGGAGATAATCGTGATGTGTTATAACCGTTGGGGGTGATGGCGATGATGAGGGTGAGATGGATGAATCAGGACTGTGTGATGGAAGTGTGGTTGCAATGATTATGTACATTTATATAAATGTTTGTGTTTATAGAAGATGCGAATTATTAAGCATCAAAGGTTGATTTATATTATTGAATGTGTGTATAGCATCTTGTATTATCATCATGGTATTCATATACAGGTCAAGATGGTGGACGGAGGACGGCGTGTTATATTATATTATATAGTGTTTATTGTTTTGTAGGCAGATTGTTAAGACTGTGTATATGATTACAGGTGTGGGCTATTACTTCTACCTGTTACTTCTACGTATTACTTCTACGCATTATTTCAACGCTGTTGCTTCTGATGTTGCTACTTATGCTGTACTTATGTTGCTGTTGTTGACGCTGATTGGGTTCTAGCCAGCCTGGGGGGTGCCTTTGCCTCTACAGCAGAGTAGTGTTGTGGTGATCTCTGCCACTGCTACAGGTTTTGCCTATGTATCGAGGCAACACTATTACAGGAGGTTTTCATACCTAATTCATGCACACACAGACTCACACTGCACCACACCTAAAAACATATTCATTTAGTTAGAAGAATCATCCGCTTATTGTGAAAGAGACTGTTTAGCTCTCTGAGCTACTTGACAAGAACATTGAGACATTGCTTCTGTGCCACAGCTTCGCCTAGATAATAGTTTATGATTAAAGATTCATACGCCATGGCTTATTATTTGAAGATTTACATTTTGAATTGATTTGTTGATTTTGATTCTGTTGTACACACTTTGTAAAGAAACTGTTGTTGTTTAGTTCTGTTTGGGGTTTGTTACAAGGGGAGGTAATTGTTAGTTAGTATTGGGACGGGGGTCTTGTTAGGGGTTGAGGGGAGGTTAGTTCCCATACGTCCTGTGTTTGTATGTTAATTGTGGAATAAAAGAGTGTGATTGTATTCTGGCATTTTGTGTTAGTTTATTTTGTTTGAGTTTTATCCTATTCACTCGTTGTATGTGCTGACGTCACAGAACCCGCTCGGGGGACGTGACAACATACACACTTTACGTGTTTGATTGTACACATAACATTTGCAGTTTAATACATTTTCCACATATCATTGTTTAATAAACCCAAAACAAAAACCTCGCGCGCACTCCCACTCCTGAACACACGCCTAAATACCCACACTCCAAGCACTCAGGGCGATTACTAAGTGGAGTAACTAAGACTTACCACAGCCTCGCGTTTGATTATGTAAATAGTGATTTTAAAAAAAGAAAAAGTAAACATGTCACCGTAGCACATTTCAATATTAACATAATAGCCTACATTGTTACAACACAAGTATAATATATACAAGTGATACAGCCATTAAAAGGAATAAAATAAACCAGGTAAAAAGTAACTTACTACTAAAATAAATACGGATGCTATACGCATATTAGATTTTCCCAAGAACAACTGTAATACCAATAATGTCTCCAAATCAAGGACACAACTAAAAACATTTTTTTAAAGATGAATTTTTTTAACGATTAAAATGCCTGATTTAAAAATGATAATAACAACAGCGCCAGCATCACACCCACATCCTCCGCCTCAGCAACTGAATCTCAGCTAGCCACCCTCGCACACATCCACGCACCTCCTCTCCCTCCACCCGCCCCCTCCCACCCACACGCAAACATTCACACCATCCGTTCGTTCATTACAAAAAGTTTCCCGCGGATGATCTAGATAAATTTCTGATTAGAGCTTTCGTGATCCTCCACCCTGCTTGTGGATGGGACGAGAGCAGCGCCGAAGTGGGCCTGGCAATTTCATATTTATGCATTAGATATTGAAGGTCTGTAAACGTTGGAATGACAGTCGGGCAATCATAAAGATGTTGACTCGTGAGCGGCCGGCCACAGACACAGGCAGCGGGGTTTATATGGAACTATAAGTAGCCAGTCTTAAGTCGGTGTCCGATTATGTGTGTGACCGTGGGCAGTGCAGCAGCCTGTTTAGCCGCGCTATCAGCCATTGCGTTACTATGGATATTGGTGTGGCTGGGCACCCACAAGAAATCTACCTGATTGCCCCTAACCACCAGTTGGTGATGCATACGGAGACATTCCAACAGGAGGTCGAATCTGTTTTTGCCGGGATTTTCCAGCGCTTGCAGTGATGAGTCCGTTACAATCACCACACGGAGTAGCTGCTGGGGAAGATCCGATATAAATGACAACGCGGCACTGATAGCGAATAGTTCTGCCGAAGAAATAGAAATATCATCATCTAGCCTAAATTTCTTTGTGACGTTAAATTCGGGGATATACATAGCGCAACCTTCTTGACCTGAGTCGAGCTTAGAGCCGTCGGTAAATATCTGAAGATGTTGACTGAGCTCTGTGGCCAGCCGCTCCCTCGCCAAACTACTGATAAGCAGCGGGTTATCTTTCTTGTTGTAGCCTAAGTTGAATAGCTGTAGGAGCACGACGGAACTAAAAGCAACCATGGAGAGATGATGCTCTGAGGAAGTTTTGAAACGGAGGACAGATCAATATTTGCTTCACTAATCAACGTGTTTGTGTATTTCCCATATGATAATGTTTTGGCAGCTATAGTGGGATACCTGTTAGTTCTTGTATGTATACGGTCATCGTCGTCGAAGTTAAGTGCTAATTCTACGAGAGTGGAATTTTCAACGATACGGGACCTGACTTGATACTGCGCACAAGTCAAGTTATATGAATATCAATGGACTGGAACTCTGAAGAAAAGAGACCAGTACGATTTTGTTTTAAAATGGGCATGAACCTAGACGATTACCAAAAAATTTATGTTAAAAATGTGGAACTCAAATATGTCAAAGAAGTTAAATTTTTAGGTGTTCACCTAACCTCTAAATTACACTGGAACAACCATATTGAGTATTTAATGCAAAAGGTGTGAAAACTCACAATTTAATTTAAAAAAATCATTAGTAAACAGCCTTGGGCAAGATTCCAAAACATCAGTGCATTTTTCATCAAGTTCACTTGTTCGATCCAAATGGATAGGAAGTTTATTTTTCTACTCTGATATGTTACATTAAAAGATTACAGAGTTTAGATAGTAAAGCTATGAAATTAGCGCTTTGTGTTCCAAAAAATACAAAAACAATATAAGCCTATGCATATGAAACATCAGGAGTTGTCCCATTAGACGACTTCGGGAAATTGATTTGTGCTAATTATGTTATTAGAGCTACGGCAGTAGATTAGTACCACTGTCCTGTCCTATCTTATCTTATCCCGTAACTCAAAGGTCGTCGGGGCACCACAGATGATCGTTTAACCAGCGTACTCCATCTTTCTGTGTTCTAAGCAACCCTCGTAGCTTCGTTCAGTGTCAAACCAGTCTATTCTCGAATGTTGTCCTCCCACCTCTTTTGTTGTCTTCATCTTCTTCTGCCTCCTTGCACCGTGCCTTGCAGGATGGTTTTTGCAAGGCCTGATGCTCTGGTGACGTGGCCATACCATCGTAGTTTCCGTTTCTTCACCACTGTGAGCTTGTCATCATATTGTCCATGTCGGACTTCGTCGTTTGTGTTGTGCTGGGTATAGGAAACGCCCATACGTCTTCTGTAGCACCTCATCTCCTTGCTTTGTATTCTTCGTTGAAGATTTACAACGAAGTACCAATGAGGAGTTGCAATTAAGATCAAACATACATTTTCCAAAGCAAGCGCCAAAAAAATAAATATTTTCAAACTATAACTACATATACGATAGAATTAGTTCAGCAATACATTGAAAATACAGATTTTATGACTAACAGGAAAATACTGTATTCTATTCTTCTATGGGAACTTGAGAAACAAAATATGATATTTGTATCACAGCAGAAAAGAAGAACCATTCTATAGGGTAAATGATATCCGATATACGCGATCATTTAAAAACAAAATAATCGGGTCAATTAAAAATATTTACCGATGGCTCTTTACTAGAAAATGGTGAAAGTGGTGCAGCTTTTATTATTCCTGATTTTAAAGTTATACAATCATACTATTTGGAAAAGGATTTTCGATTTTCACTGCAGAACTGACAGCAGTACGAATGGCTTTAAATCCTATACTATCCTATCCCGTAACTCGAAAGTCGTTGGAGCACTACAGACGATCGTTTAACTAGCGTTCTCCATCTTTCTCTCTCCTCAGCAACCTTCATGGCTTCACTCAGTTTCAAGCCAATCCATTCTCGAATGTTGTCCTCCCACCTCTTTTTCTGACTCCCTGTTTTTCTTTCTCATTGCACTGTTCCATTCAGGATTGTCTTTGCAAGGCCTGAGGCTCTGGTGTCGTGGCCATACCATCGGAGTTTCCGTTTCTTCACCACTGCGAGCATGTCATCGTGTTGCCCAATGGCTTGTGTGATGGTCTGTCGTGCTTTGCCGTTGGTGATGTGCTGGGTATAGGAAATGCCTAAATTTTGTCGTTGGTGATGTGCTGGGTATAGGAAATGCCCAGAACTCTTCTGTAGCAACTCATCTCCATTCTTTGTATTCTTCAGGGATAGCTCAGTCGTCAGGAGCGCTCGACTTGTGTACGCGCGTCTTGGGCGACGTGGGTTCGAATCCTGACTTCAGCAAACTATTTTGTGATTGCTGGATAGTAGTGTCCAGCGCTTTGAGAAGCTCTCTGAGCTTATACGTGCGCTATGTAAGAGAAATCTCTTTCTTTCTTTTCATTGGAGGTCTGCTGTGAATGCTTTTTAATAAAATTTCTGATATGCCTTTAACTTTCTTTAGTATTGTAATATGTGTTGATTCCAAATCTCTTTTAGAAGCACTGAACTCAAATAGTAATAAAGAAAGAAAAGAGATTATATTATAAGTCAAAATCTTAATTCCTAATCTTATAACTAATGGTACACAGGTAATTTTTTGTTGAAGTTTTTCACATTGTGTTTTTTTTTAATGCGTGGGCTGACCGAGCTGCCAGAAAAGGGGCTCCGAATATTATAGCAATATCTTTACATATTTTACTGTCTGTTAAAGAGGTTAATAATATAATTCAAAAATAAATGAAGAAACATTATAAATGTAATCAGCAGTATGAAAAACACTGGAATTGGTAGATCTGTAGTGTTAATGTCGTTTAGAATATATTTAAATGCTATAATGCTACTCCTTCGGATGAGAGTATAAACCGAGGTCTAGTCTGTGTCGCATACATTCCATCATAACGGACTTTAAAGATCCTGACGCTCATGTCCTATACGGGTGAGTGCCGGTGACAAGAACACATCCAGCAAGCACCTAGGTCCTTCTCTTCCATTTCTCAGTTGTCTGGAGCGTTATTACGATGCGCACAAAGGCTGCAAATTGGCGCCTCGGGCGGCTTGAGTTAGATCCTGTATCGGCAAGCGCCTTGAGCAGCTCTTGAGATGGAAAGCGCTATATAAGAACGATTCCTATCCTATCTATCCTGTCCCGTAACCCGGAGGTCGTAGGGGCACCACAGATGATCGTTTAACCAGCATACTCCATCTTTCTCTGTCGCTCAGTGTCAAACCAGTCCATTCTCGAATGTTGTCTTCGCACCACTTTTTCGGCCTCCCTCTTCTTCTACCTCCTTGCACTGTGCCTTGCAGAATAGTCTTTGCAAGGCCTGATGATCTGGTGACGTGGCCATACCATCGGAGTTTCCGTTTCTTCACCACTGTGAGCAGGTCATCGTGTTGTCCAATGGCTTGTGTGATGGTCTGTCGGACTTCGTCGTTGGTGATGTGTTGGGTATAGGAAATGTTGTTTGTAGATTATAGTCACACGACACTTTCGCATATAGGTGACTACTGGACCGATTTATACTGACACCAGCGGGCCAGTTGTTGGCAAAGGGGAAAATAATATGATCACGCGTTGACCAATCCGGGATTCGAACCAGCGACCTTTCCGTTACTAGCAAGACGCTCTTACCAACTGAGCTACCCGGCCCCACGTATAGGAAATGCCCACAAGTCTTCTGTAGCACCTCATCTCCATGCTTTGAATTCTTCGTTGGAGATCTGCTGTGATGGTCCATGCTTCGCGAGCATATAGGAAGATGGAGATGACAAGGGAGCGCAGCAGTCTTACTTTGGAATGTAGACTGATGGTCCTGTCTTTCCAAATGGGCTTCAACCTTGTCAGAGCAGCAGTTGTTTGTGCGATCCTGGAGAGGACTTCCTGTCGGGACGCAGTGTTAGATACAATTGCTCCTAAATATTTGAAGCTATGCACTATGTTGAGGGATTGGCCTTGGACTTTGATGTCCGTGTTGATGCCATTGGTGTTGTTGGTCATCATTTTGGTCTTTTCTGCACTTATTTCCATTCCATAAGTTCTGGAGATGGTGTCAAGCCTCTGTACCAGCAGTTCAAGTTCTTGTTCCTCTCCAGCCAATCCATCAATGTCATCCGCAAAACGAAGATTGGAGATTGCTCTACCCCCTATGCTGACTGTGCCTTCATGATCTGCAAGAGCATCTGACATGATGCGCTCTAGGAAGATGTTGAAGAGTGTTGGAGAGAGTAGGCACCCTTGACGCACACCGATTGTTGTTCTAAACCAGTTCCCGATGGCGCTGTTGTGGTGGACTGCACTGGTAACCTTGTCATACAGGCTTTTGATGACTTCAATAATTTTAGGGCTGATGTTGTACACTTTCATTGTTGCCCATAGAGCTGCATGCCAAACTCAGTCAAACGCCTTCTTGAAGTCTATGAACACATGATATAGATGTTGTTGGTGCTGTAGGTATTTCTCACACATTATTCTGAGGTTGAAAATCTGTTCAGCTGTTCAGTTTTACTTCGCCCTGCCCTGAATCCTGCTTGTTCTTCAGCTATGATTTGTTCAGCTTGGGGTTTCAACCCGTTGAGTATTATTTTCAGGATGACTTTGCTGGGATGACTGATGAGGCTGATGGTGCGGTAATTTTCACACTGCTGAAGGTTACCTTTTTTGGGAAGAGTGATGACAAGCGACTGAGTCCATGGTTATATTCCACTCCCCACTCTGCCAGATCTTGTTACAGATAATGGTGAGGGCATCAATCATCGCTTCTCCTCCTGCTTGTAGCAGTTCCGCGGGTATGTTGTCCACTCCCGCTGACTTCCCTTTCTTTAGCGATTGCACTGCTGCCTCAACTTCTTCCTGGAGAATTGGGAGGATTTCTTCTTCTTCTCTGTTCTCTGGAAATGCTAGAACTGATGGGTCTCCATTTGGGGTATGGTTGCAAAGGTCAGAGAGCTGTGTTTCTTAGGCAGCGAGCCAAACAAGCATGCTCGTCGCGGGCCAAGCGGTATCAAGAGTGCCTAAGAAACGACCAGCAGAAGCAAGTTTGTTTTGCATTTGAAAATGGCGTACATTTCGAAGTGCATTGTGAAGGCGATAGCTTTAGAGGAGGTGTCTTCGGATTCAGGCAGTGACAGTGCACAAACTGTCATTATTATTATTATTATTATTATTATTATTATTATTATTATTATTATCATCATCATCATCATTATTTTAAATTATTATTTATGCGCCTAATCTAATCTAGACCTAGCTCTAGGCGCTTACTTGAATAAGAACAACTTTAACTATAAAACAGAACGAAGAAACCTCATGAACTATTAACAGTAAGCTTATAAACAAAAACTAATGACTCTCAAACTAAACACACACACACGCACGCACGAACACACACACACATACTCACTCACGAGCACTCACACACGCACTAACTATGATTTTGCAGTGCAGATCTGTTTCCTTCATTTGAATAGGTGGAAGGAAAATAATGACAAACTGTCATGTCGCCTGTGCAGATAGTATTTTGCCTGGCAGCTTAGTTATTTGGAGACGCAAACAAAACAACCGTGTCGTGTGGAGCCCGTGCAAAATTTATAGTTATCACATTATTTTGTTGTTGTCAATGTGTGTAAGGTGTATTGAACTGTGTATATGTCTAGCATAATATGACATCTGTAACTAGAGCATGCAGCGATGTTTACGAATGTTTAAAGCACACATCAACGGTTTCCTTAATTTCAACTTGATGGGATGGTTACCAAAAGAAAACAATGAAGCAACATTTCAATGCCCATAACATTTATTATTGTACAAACTTCACACACATTTTAAAAACGACATGCATGTATTGACAAAAGTATACACACCAACACACACACACACACACAACTCATAGAAATGACTACCACATTCGCTCCTGCCAACAAAATGACGTCCTCGTCATTTTAATCAACGTGAAAACATAAACGTTTTACACTGAATTGGCAACGATGCATTCACTAAGTCGGGCAATACATGTACTTGCGGCTTTACATGTGACAATCAAATATAAGTTGCATGACAATTATGATAAACTAATAATTGAGAATAATACAAAACTTAAAATTTAGCAAGCAAAGTACACTATACTAACACACACATACACCAACACACACAAATACAAAGTGCATAAAAATGACTAAAAATAAAATGTTCTGACTGGCACATTTTGTTTGCCCCTTGAGACAAATTGTGAAATATAAATAAAGCCTGTTTAGCTCATACAAATGAACAAAATAACTAGGAACCCTCACCCTGCTACAGCCACTACACACCACACCCGAAAGGCGTATCTAATAGCATTATCATTTGCTTTGCACCAGCCACCACGCATCTGTACTAACTCTATATTAAAACAAACATGATGAGGTCAACCGAAATGAATAAACTTTGTTTGAGGCTTATATAATAACAGAATAAGAGTAAACTAAATCCGTCCTTTATTTTATGAGAAATAGCCGTTACAGACACATACACACACGCGAACACACAGACATGCTATGCCTGGAGGGGTGGTAAAGAAGTCGCAGCAGTCACGCACACGTCTCCACCTTCAGACTCGGGAGGTATCTTTTCTTTGGTGGCAGGAGGGTCTTGGATCTTGTAGATTTGGCTCTTCTGCGCACCAGCCACATCTAAATGCATACCTCCTTCCTTCACCAGCACAACATTGGCCAGCTCACCAGCATAACCCTGAAGGTCCCCCTCTTGTCCTGCCAAAACAACGTGTAATAGTAGGCTACCTAAAGATCCATGGAATCACTCACCATTGATGCGAGTGCTCTTATGTATGTCATCAACAAAAATAAAATAACATTAATAATGAAATATATAGGCCCATATAGGTTAGATTTTCTCCAAGAAGAAGAACACGTTTTTGGTTTTTTTACACTTCATTGTCCATTTTTATCGGGAAATTATGGGCCGGCCTCCCCTGCGGAATGCGTAGTCGCAGCCTATGGCGTGCCCAAACCCAACCTATCTAATATGTTCTCAAATGTCGCTGGGGGAGCAAATCGGAGTACCCGGAGAAAACCCCAGAGACGTTGCCCGAGTCAAAAGTAAATAATATTCGGAGAAACATAATGCCCAGGTGCTGGATCGATCCCGCACCTGTCAGGCACCATTTCTTTCTAGCCTGTGGGCAAGGCAAAAAAATAGTTCCGCCTTAGACCACTCGGTCACAACGCTCGCTTTATGTCATTGTAACTCTCACAAGTATTACTTTATTAAATGATTATGAATCTATTACTAAGAGCTTGTAGCCTACTTGAAGGTTCACATTTAGATCAGCCCGGTAATGGTGCATATTGAATTTGCACCTTTGTGTACAGATCAAATTAAATTTATCATGTTCCTTGTGGTTTTGTTGTTGTTGTTGTTGTTTTTTAATGTAAAAAATTGATGGACGGCGTCGGTTCCTCAACAAATTGTTTGGTGCCTGCCAATCAAAAGAAGAAAATATCAAGCCACAGCGAAAACTGGTACGAAAAGTTCAACTAAGCCAAATTACGGTAACAAAATAAGATCTCTAACTCCTCGTAAACTGGAACAACAACAACAAAACGATCGAGCATTCCGAGGAACTTGCATGCTTTCCTGGATAAAATATACCTTCAATTATACAAAACTGCATGCAATATTCAAGAATATACATAAATATAACTTACAGTGCTGAAGGTTTTTTCCAAAATGACGCCTCCGTGTCTACATTAAAGAAAGACCCGTCTTCAAACTTAGATCCATGCGTAACAGTCGCCATGTTTGTGCTTGAAGTAAGTATGTCGACGATATGCTTGGCTTTGCTTGCCAAGCCTCTTGTTTTGCTTGCCGCAAGCGGGCGCTAAGAAACGCGCGTACCTTGTTTTTCTTGTCTCAAATTGATTTGCTTGGCTAAAGAAACGCAGCTCAGTACTCCGTCCATCTGTCCAAGACTTCTTGTTCTTCTGTAAGGCATATGCCAGACTTGCTTTGGATCGTGGAGACTTTGTGCTGTTTGACACTTGTCAGCCGATTCACAGTCTAGTAGGCCTTCTTGCTGTTGTTCTTGTTCAGACTGTTCTCTATTTCCTGGCATTGATCTTTTATCCAGTTCTCCTTTGCTGTGCGCATGCCTTTTCGGATGTCATTGTTGATTTTTCGGTAGACATCAGCTCCCTGTGAGGTGTTCTTTTTCTTTCTTTCTTTTTTTTTTTTAAAATCTTTCTTCGTTTATCACACAGATCCAAAAGTTCAGGTGTGATCCACGGCTTCTTCTTTGGTCGGTGCTTGCCAGGGATCTCAGTGGCGGCATCTGTCACAGCTGAGTTGAAGGTGGTGGTCAAGAACGATTAAATAAATAAATAAATAAATAAATAAATAAATAAATAAATAAATAAATAAATAAATATAAGGACTAAGGATTGTAAGAATGTTAAATGTGTTTGCAACGAAACATTGAAAGATTTGCTTTTTGAATGCAATGATTTAAGAGGCCTAACAATGTTCCATCAGTAGGTAGAACTAGTTTTGATAATTGTATTATTTTAGCAAAAACGTTTATAGTTTCTTCTGTTATTTCTTTCTATGATAAACATATTATGTCGTACTTAATGATGCGTCAAAATATTATAGTACTGATTGTGCTTTAATATTTTGTTTTGAATATTTACTTATTTTATTTTTTTTTATTTAATGTTGTTGTTTTGTTGTTGTTGTTTTTTTTTCGGTTCTGTTTTGTTTCAACAGCTTTATTGTCTTATCCGTTTGATGAAAAACAGACATTTAAACAACTGAACGGAACACTGTTTTTTTTTTTGTTTTCCAGCTGCATTAAAAGGAGTGCTTTCTACGGTAGCTGTTGCGAATGTCTGTACATATGAGAGTTTAGCGGTAAATGTAGCTATGACAGACTGTCAACAAGCTAGCAACACTAGAGATATTTGAGAGCACGCCTGTGTGGTGAAGTTTTGGTGAATATTAAAAAAATAGTCTAGTTTTGTCCTTCCAATGTGTATGAGGTAGGAATGCGTAGAGTGCGATGTACTTCATTGTAATCTATTCATTTTTAATTAAAAAGCTGCCTAAATGTTTTCAATATCTTTGAGTAATACAAGAAGTGTAAAGGTGGCGAAAAGGAATAGAATAATCAATTATATTTAAAGGATGATGATGTCGACGACGACGGTGATGATGGTGCTGATGATGAGGATAAGGATGATGATGAGGAGGAGGACAGAAAAGAAAGCTTTGGAGGAGAAACAGGCCAATGATAATTTTGGTGATGCTGCTAAATTTGCTTAACCTGTTGTTTTTGTTGTTGGTTGCTGAGGTAGCAACAGTATTAGTTGTGGTTGTAGGTCTTGGTGTAAATGCTTGTTGTTGTTGTTTTTGATGATGAAGATTTGTTATTTTTGTTGTTGATTGCTGAGGTAGCAACGGTAGCAGTAATAGCAGTAGTTAGTGGGTTTAAAGGCTTGTTGTTATTGAAGAAGAAGATGATGATGATCGTTGTTGTGCTATTAATAATAATTAAAATGATGTGTATCAGGCTTCTGGTAGAGCGTGGGGCGGACGTAAATGCTGTGACAGAAAGAATGCACTTCAAGGACGGAAAGACGCCTCTACATTTCGCGGTCGAAGGGGGCAGCACGGATTTGTGTCGATTCCTTATCAAGAAAGGTATTGAGTTAGATTTAATTTAAATTAATTTGTTTTGGTGTGATCTGCCGTTTTATAACGCTAACACGACTTGTACAATAGCATGTTCAACGCAAATGAACGAACTTTGCTTCTCTACGAGACATGAAAGTGTGTATTGGAGGCACAGCAGTTTGTTTTTAAAACAATGAAAATACGCCTAAAATTTACAGATTAGCGGTCGGTTTGAACAACAATTACTCATAATATCATCTTTTATTGCAAAAACAATGCAATTTCCCAAGTAAACTTATTATCACAAAAAATAAACATATTTTATTTCTTCTGAACGTTCCAGGGGCTAATGTGAACGCAACCAATGCATGCGGGGCAACTCCTCTCGCCGTCGCGTGTCTCGTGGACGAAATCAGGGTTGTCGCCCTTCTCTTGGAACACGGTGCAGATCCTACGATAGCCTGTAATAACGGAATCACGCCTCTTGCATTTGCGTCGTCTAAAAATTCTTACCTTGTGACGAGACTTTTAATGGATCATATGAAAG
Source organism: Oncomelania hupensis (assembly GCA_036898135.1). NCBI lineage: Eukaryota > Metazoa > Mollusca > Gastropoda > Littorinimorpha > Pomatiopsidae > Oncomelania > Oncomelania hupensis. The sequence continues at coordinate 87,934,309 of CM072512.1, forward strand.
TGGAGGAACAGCATTATCCAGGTCAAAGGATTACAATTTCCGATGTGATCTGAAATTTCAAAATGCAAACTGTTACTGAAATCATCACTGCGATAGAGAGACTACGAAAAGTCTGGATCTAAATCCGGTACAAAATTTCTCTTACAATGTGTTTTGCACTGGGGAAAAAAACCCACCTGATAGTCTAGTACAATGTATTGTTGAGCATGCATCCCACCCCTGGTGCCAACCTGATACACAGAAAATGGAATAAAATAAGCACTTTGGGAACAGGGATCAGTTTGTTTGAATATATCTTAATTTTGTATTTCGACTATGTTTTAAAAACAAATGCAAATAACATAAGTTACTGATACCTTAGTAGTGCCTTGGAATAAAAATTGCAGTATTTGAATTTAAAGATCTTGAAAGTATTCGTCACCATAACTGTAGATTAAAATCAAAAGCAGATTTATTTTTACTCTATTTTTCAGAAGGAATCGCCCAGAAGTCCTGCTGATTATTTTGTATTTTAACAGTTTTAGGTGTTTATTGATTTTAGCAGTTCCTGAACCTGAAACAATATGGCATAAGTAGAAAAGAGAAGCTAATACAAGATATTCGGGAGATAACAATAGTTTACGTAATTTGCATCTTGGCGTGGGATATGGAGATATCGAGATCGGACAATATTCACGAGCGCGCTTGGCGCGCGGGTGTAACATTGTCAGATCGAGATGTGACAATTTTTCATATTCCACGTCAAGGATGTGAATAACAATTATACATCGATTTCTTTAATTGGGGGGAAAAAAGGGAATCCGCATTAGACTAGAGGAGAAAGATGCTTGTGAAGAACCGCTTTACACATTGCTTTCCAATAATGTCATCCAACTGCGTAACCAAGAATAGTCCAAAAATCAAAAGCTTTTCTTCACATTTATTCAGTACGCACACAAACATAAACGGACGCGCGCACACCCACCCTCCCAAGCACCCGCCCACCCACTTCCACACATACACAGTGTAAAGAAAAACGAGCACCAGAACATGACACAAGAAAGGTGTCTTCAACCAAACTTGACCAGTGAAAATCAATGCCGGTGTAACAGCACGATCTATCCCCTCCCACCCTTAGCCCACCTAGAAGTGTCCCCCAGGGGATACTCTGGTGCCCCGGACTGTACTCCGGAAGACAGGACCCACTTTTATTCTTCGGTTTTACATCGAACTACACCGTTACGCGTGTGTTTGTTTGTACTGCTGCTAGCCATGGACAGAGCGACCTTTGGCCTTGACCCCTCGACCTCAACCTCTGCATACGGTTTTCGCGGTGGCTCATGGGTGTGGTTCTGTCTGTCGTGCTTGCATGCAGTATGTTGGCTCGTGTGCGAACTGTGTGTGTGTGTGAGTGAGTGCGTGCGTGCGTGTGTGCGCGAAAGCTTTTGGGTTATGGCCTATTATAGATGTGCGTTTTAAGGAAAAGCTCGTATAATTTTTAGAAAAGTTGTATAGTAACATAGTCACTTGAACTGTAATTCTGTAGCCCACTGCCTGTCTTAGCTTGCTACATGTGTGTGTGTGTGGGGGTGTGTAGGTTTGTGTGTGTGTGCGTGCGTGTTATCTCGATTCTGAGACATATTCCTGGTGTTTTATCTTGGCAATAAAATTATTTGACTTGACTTGACTTGACTTGACTTGACCATCAGGTGTCAGTCATTTGTAGAAAAAGCATAGGACACTGGAATTCGTAAATGGGTTAAAGTGGGTCCTGTATTTGTACTACTCACATATTTCACAGCTTGTTGGAGACATTGTCATCTGTGATTGGTCAATTGCGATTGAGTTGTACACTCTACTTGGCCAATGAAAATATAAGACACTTGTGGAAATCGATCTATTTTGTTTTATCAACTGCAAGAGCCCTAAAAACAGTCCCTTCGTTTAGTGTTATGTTTTGGAGGAATGGAAGTAGAACGCAAAAGAACAAGTATCAATTACTGGAGTAAACTGTAATATATGTGATTTGTGTTATTTTGCTTGTATTTTGAATATAGTTATCTCATCGAAACACTTCACATTTTCGTCAACGTGTAAGACTTATGCAGTTTGTGTGTATTATACATGTATTCTCTCTCTCTCTCTCTCTCTCTCTCTCTCTCTCTCTCTCTCTCTCTCTCTCTCTCTCTCTCTCTCTCTCTCTCTCTCTAACACACACATTTCAAGATTTTATTCTCCATAAAATCGCATGAACATATGCACTTAGAGAATTACATGGACGACAAGAAGCAAGCACCATCATGAGTGGAAAGAAGCAAATTATGCACATACACATGAAATAACACGTCAGTGGCAAATGATCTCTCTCTCTTGTCTCTCACTGTCTCTCTGTCTCTCTCTGTCTCTCTTTCTTTCTCTGCCCAATATAATAATGGAACGCAAAATATGGATAATAATATTAAACATGATTACTTATAAAACATGCACACTATATTTCATTTTAATTACATCCAGTTTACATTCACAGGTGCATACAACACAGTACAGCATCATCTTTGACAGTCCTTTTGGCATTAGGCATTAGGGCAGAGTGTCTCGACATCGCTGCTTCCAGATAATCAGCGACCCTATCATAGCGCTAACTGAACAGTAGCGGGCAACAGCCTTGGCTCGTCGAACAGGCAGGCCCACCAACTTCAGTCCGCTAACAAAACGTCCGTGGACTAGGCCTAGCGAGCCGACTATCAGAACTACAACTTTGCAGCTATAACCAAAATCGCCAATCGTCTGGCACAGCGGGAGGTATCTGTTAAATTTGTTATTGTAAGAATCAGTTACAAAGTCATCAAAAGGTACAGCTATTTCAATAATGGTACACGCACACACACACACACACACACACACACACGAACACACACACACACACATCCCACCACATAAACCTTGAACGTGAAATTATGTTATATTCGTGCGTTCCGTATGTGTGCGCAACGCGTTGTGTTGTGGGTGTGTGCGTGTGTGTTTGTAGATGGTTGTGCGAATGTACTAAATAACATAGGGAACCTCCTCAATGTGAACGACCCAAGTTTGCTATTGAACAACATTGCCAACTATGCCGTAACCGCGCCATTTCTGTTCATCATTGTAACACGAACCACACATTATTTGGCATTTTATCCGTCAGTCCGGCGCCTCTCTGCCTATAGGTATCCCTTTGTGTCCCTTTTGTATAAGGAAGACGACTGCAGTGATATTCATTTGATGAAAACCGTGAGGAATACAATTGACTGCAGGTTGTATACTTGCAAGAAATCGCAAGCTTAACCCCTTTAACTTGTCAGAGACATTTTTGTTATTTGGTATACACAGACTATAGCAGACCTGAATATTCCATCGGGATACTGGTTAAGCTCACCCTTCTTGGATGTGAGGAGGCGTCCTATAGACAGGGACAAAGTTCAGGCATTCTCATCATGAATAGTGTTTATTTATTTATTTAATAGTACTTATGTAGCATTTTTGTCGAGCTCAAGAGCTGCACAAGATCTAACTCACTTTCCTCAAGATTGATTAAAAACTCCAGAAGCAGAAGTTGAAGTCTGCAGGTTCTATGCCTTTAAGAAATCGCCCAGTTGAATATGATTAATCCCCGCCATTGCTTCACTTCCCTTAAGAATGACTCATAAGACCAGGAGCAGAAGTTGAAGATGATAGAATCTACACCTCCACTGGCTATCGTTGTTATTTTTTTTTCTTCTTTAGAGTCTAGATAAAAATGTCTATTTTATTTTCTATAACTTAATGTTATGTTGCATAATTATGATGATGATCACGTTGACTTGTTTCGCGCACAACTCCAAGCTGACATTATGCTTAGGGCGCAGAACAAAAACAAACTTTATCAAAAAATAAACAAAAACTGGAATGAAGCACAAAGAACAGCTAAAACCGCCAGTGACATTTCAGACTAATAGTGCTTTAAGTTTATAGTTTGAACGTTTACATTACATTACATTATATAATTGTTGCTTTAGGTCCAGCGGACTCTTCCGAGCCAAATCAGGACCGGACAACCCCCAATCCGCATAAAAGATCTGCTGAAACAACCCTAGTGGGAAAACTGAATGCTTTCCACCAGCCAGACACTTTACAATAAAGACATCCCACGCAGGGGACGGCTGTTGTTTGTAGATTATAGTCACACGACACTTTCGCATATAGGTGACTGCTGGACCGATTTATACTGACACCAGCGGGCCAGTTGTTGGTAAAGGGGAAAATAATATGATCACACGTTGATCAATCCGGGATTCGAACCAGCGACCTTTCGGTTACTAGCAAGACGCTCTTACCAACTGAGCTACCCGGCCCCTCGGGGGGACGGCTGAGGCTTCACTCCAACTTATCGAACCCCCGTTTACAAAAACAAAATAGAATACAAACATCATTATAAATTATCAACAAAACACATACATATAAAATGCCTACATTGCTAAATAATAACATAATAGGAAGCCCTAGTGACCACCTGGCAAAAAGCGTCCAATATTCCCAAGCTGATCCAACAGACCTCACACACAAATAAGAAGTCTTGTCCAAGAAGAGTTTTCAAGAAAAAAGATAGGTGACTGGTCTAGCGAAGAAGAAGATAGTATAGCAGATTGATAGAACAGAGCAGGAATGAGAAAGAACAAAGGAGAAAAACAGCGACAGTGGGAATTTAAAGCACTAAATTTCCAGAAAGTGGGGATACTATTTATACTGAAACCCCCGGCACCCCAACGGGGGTGTTTGAACGTTTTAAATACGACCAAGGCTTACTTATGCGAAGGGAACGTGGGATAAACTGTACGCAAAAACAGCGCAGGAACAGCGCGGGATAAGGAGGAATCGAAGAACCCTCAGTGTGTTGGGAAATAACCTAAAAACAAGCTACCTGGCGCCTCCTTCCTCTCCCCATCGATGTACACTTATATAATTATTCTTACTATGTCAATTGATACTACGTAGTCACATAAGTGTCCAGCATTGTAAAAGAGATTAATTTCTCTGAAACATGTATTACTTCAAGGCAGTGATATTCGTCCATTTTTGCCAACTGACGTTCATATTATCGATTCCATTGATAACATAATATAAGCTTTGATGTAAGCGTTAGATTAGCAAAAGCTTTGATTGATTCTCCAGTGACTCAGTTTATATAATTATGTATGTATGTATGTATGTATGTATGTATGCATGCATGCATGTATGTATGTATGTATGTATGTATGTATGTATGTATGTATGTATGTATGTATGTATGTATGTATGTATCTGGTGCAAATGTTTTTGAAAGCGTGCATACGTCTTATCATCTCGATGAAGAAGACGTTAATAAAACAACCAACCAACCAATAGCATAATAATATCACATAACCTAGATCGCAGATTTGCAAACTTAAAAAAAAAATGAAAAAATAAACAAGGCTGCAGTGGGCTTGCTATAGTAACATGAACAATAGCTGAAGAAGAACACCATAATCAAACACTATATGAAGTTGTAGACGGGGGCTATCGAGATGGGTCAACAACCCGACACCTCCGGTCGGGCGCGGCATCATCATGGAGAAATTACTGTTGGAACCACAGCTGGAGCCGAACCGATATAAGGAATTTATATCCCATTACAGCCTCTTGCGTTAGCTGCATATATCTTTTTTAAAAAAAAACCCACAAAACCCCCATTATTGAGCTGTTGAAGAAATTTTTGTTGATCGCTGGGAAAGAAATCACCACCCTCCCAACACCAATCCCGGTATAGAAAAACAAGATTTTCATGTTCTTCAGAGAAGGTGAATCATAAGTCATTCAAAAGCGTAGACTTACTTTCGAGCCCTGTTTTCTTTGAAAAGGTTTAAATACCTCCTGATCTTAAGGCGGCGTTAATTAATTTTTATTTTGTTTCTCAACCGCAGTGTGAAACAGATATCTACTATGGTTTAAACAATGGTTTATTCAGTTAAATTTCTGATCTGACAAATACATAAATGCAGTAACAGGAATACACAAAAGGCAAAGCTTAAGTGAGTGCATACCTGGATGAGTTATCTACTATGTTCCCAAAACTCGTCACTCTCACACACAAACGCAGAGAGAAAGAGAGAGAGAGAGACAGAGAGACAGAGACAGACAGAGACAGATACAAAGAAAAGACAGCCAGCCAGCCAGCCAGAAACGCACGCACACACCCACCCCCATACAGACAATAAAACACTCTCTCTCTCTCTCTCTCTCTCTCTCTCTCTCTCTCTCGCTCTCTCTCTCTCTCTCTCTCTCTCTCTCTCTCTCTCTCTCTCTCTCTCTCTCTCTCTCTCTCTCTCTCTCTCTCTCTCTCTGCTTCAACCTTGTAAGTCCATAAGTCATGTGGAATATGACAGCCAAGTATAATAAGGATGGTAGCTGTACCAAGGTAAGTCAGCAGAGACAGTACATGTATACGTACATCAAAGAAATCCAGCGAGAGTAAATAGCACCAGGCGTGTGGGAATCGGAGCTCACAAAAGCACTCGTAAAGCAGTGGCGTCGGAAAGGGACGGGAGAGGGGAAGGGAGATGGAGTAGAGGGGAATGCCGCCCACCGTATCTTCCCCCCACACACAACCAACGGCCCCCCCCCTCCCCCGCACACACCCCAACTTTTCGGACGATCACAAAAACAAAGAAAAAAATGAGAGAGAGAGAGAGAGAGAGAGAGAGAGAGAGAGAGAGAGAGAGAGAGAGAAAGAGAGAGAGAGAGAGAGTTCTGGAACTGTTCTGTTTTAACTCCCGAATGACTGGTTATTTTGAGTAGAAGCGTATTGGTTATGCTGGTTGGTGGCTAATTTAGAACAGAATGGGGGGCCATTCTGGGCCATAACCAGACTAACTTCTGGGGATTTAATCTTGGCATGGACTGAAACTAGTCCTGGGAGTAAAAATGGTAATGGAGTCATTAGCACGTCACACCGGAATTTATTAGAATGATGTAGTTGATAAATTGGCGAAGCAATGAAAGCCTATAACTCTATCAATAGGAATAACCTCCCAGCCGATGTACGCTATGCGACATCCTATAACTCTTTTAAGAAAAAGTTGAAAACATACCTTTTTACTGCCACATACAATTAATTTTTGTTTGTTTGTTTTTTTTTTGCTGGAAATTTGTGTGTGTGTCTGTGCGGTACACATGATGTGTGTGGGTGTATGTGTGCGCTTTGATCTCTGCGAGGGAAAGCGCCTTATAAGTTAAAAAATAATAATAATAATAATAATAATATCAGATATAATAAAATAAAGCCTTCATTATCTGAATTTTTATCGAGATTATAAAATTATATAGATTCAAAACTACCTTCCATAAGAAAGTTGAGAATATGGTATTGTCTGGTCTAAGACATTTATGTAGGCTTATTAATAAACTAATGAGCAATTTCATGGAATACCAAGTTTTTAAAACATATAGTTTGTACTTTTTTTCACATCCAATATCTGTTAAACATATTTTATGCAAATGTCCTATTTTAATTCCACTTCATAAAGAAAAGAACATCAATATTGAAGAATCCGTTGAAATTTATTGCGTCGTCCTGACATAATAGACAATGTCCGTATACTTTCCATGTCCGGAATGGGTAACTTTTTGTAGTAATGTTACTTTTTATGGTTATGGTTCAACTTTAAGTTCTTAGATTTACTTTTATATTTGTCCACGCGTGAGAAAGAGTGTGGTCTAAAACCACTTACATGTGAAAAGATGTTAAAATAAAGTATTGAATTGAATTGAATTGAACACACACACACACACACACACACCCACACACACACACACACACACACACACACCCACACGGGTTGCAAATGAAACTTGAGAATTGTTACTCTCCAGCAGTGGCATCGGAACAAGGTTAAGGGGGTGTGGGGAGGGCAGCCGCTCATGCCCCCCCTCCCCGTACCTGGGGTTGAGAGGGGGAGCGGCAAACGTATCTTTTGCCACCCCCCCCCTCTCCCCTTCTCCAACTTTTCGGACGATGCCAAAGAGAGAAGAGTGAGAGTGAAAGAGGGAATTTATTTGACAGTTTCGGTAAGCACGCAAAAAAACCGATATTGTCTGAAGTTTTTAGAAAAATAGCCACACTCGCAAACGAAATAATGACGTCATTGAATAATTATTATAAGTCCCCAAAAAGGAATAGACATTGTGGCGGAGACTGTTTACCCCCTCCCCCCCCCACACACACTTCCCCCACTTCCGTCCACAATGATGTGAGAGTTTACCGCGGTCTACTTTGAGTTGTTACAGTGATTTTTTCTTCAAATAAACATGCATATGGATCTGATTTCGATGGGCATAGGACAAACACACACACACATGCACGCACAGTCTCTCTCTCACACGCATACACACACACACACGCACACACGGGTTGTAAGTGAAACGTAAGAACTGTTACTCTCCAGTTCAACCAAAGACCTTGATATATAAAGACATGCCATGAGGCCCACTTCCGGGAGTTCGCTACTTTCGATATTAGAGAAGCGCCACCTAGCGAAATAACTGTCGTCACTTGGGAAAATGCCGCGCGCTAAGAAGAAAGTACGACAAGGTGGCACACATTGTGGGGTGGTGCTCATAGAAAAACAAACACACACACACCTACACACACAATAAAAATAGAACTGCTCAGGTCTTGATGTCTCATGCCAGTAATCTTTGAGAACAGATTTGTGATACTCGACAAGCTGTTTCCATCAGATACAGACAAACTTCGAAACCAGCAAAGAAAAGAAAATTTCTATAAATGACTGATAAAATCAACTAAGTATATCTGAGCTAACAGAAAAACTATTGAGATGGCGGAGAAGATGCACTCTCTCTGTCCACGTTTTACAGGACATTCTGTGTTTACATTACATTTCAGTTTGTTATCAAACATAGTACCCAAAGAGTTAAAACTCTAGAATTTCTACAGGCTTATTTAAGTAAAAATAATATACCAGATAAAATAATATGATAGCAGGGGCATGCTGAACTTATCAAAGTAGGAAAGTAGAATGCAAACTTACTTCTTTTGTTTATCAGCATGAGATCAGCTTGACTGTTTTAAAATAGTATATATTTTAATATAAAAAAACTACTTTTATTTATTTTTTGTGGTTTTTTTTATTACGCAAAACAAAGAAAACAGTGAAATAAAAGAGCCTTTTGCATCGACTGTAGACCTTGCCGACACAGTTGTTTATTGAACGCGTATTACCTCCCTTAACATAGAAACAGGACTACCGCTAGGATCGCTGTTTTACATGTAAACTCTGTTGAAGTAGGCCTCATGGCATGTCTTTATATATCAAGGTCTTTGGTTCAACGTCATATTTTATGTCCTTCCGCCCCTGATGGTTCATACAGCATGACTTCGTACGGTCATTTTCGGGACGTTGGGAAACAAATGTCGGGTCACATAAAATTTGGAAGTCGGGATTCAAATATACTATTTAGAATCCGTCAGTAAAATAAAGGACCCTTTAACAAAATACTTTAAAACAAAATAGAAAAAGGTACGAACAAGCTCAAACGTGTTCTGGTTTCCTTTAATTGCACCAAGATTGGTACTTGAGAGAAGAAAAAAAAAAGAATTATCTAATGCACATACACACGTATGTAAAACATCAAAACTGGGTTGTATTAAGAATGTAGGAATCGGAAAGTGTTGGTTTTTTTTACCGAAAGAACGCAAATTTCTTCTAAAAATGTAAGAATCTAATGCAAAATTGGTTCTTTCCGCCTAAAAAGTTGACCTAGTTCGTCTCCAATAGGCGACGAAATAGATCGAACTTTCTTCAAATTTTTTCCCGAGCGACTGGATTTTCTCTGTCCCGGATAGAGCACTCTCTTGTACTTAAAACACTCTCACTCTACAACTGCACTCCCATGCACTAAAAGAGCACTCCCGCGCACTTAGAAAAAAGTGTGTGGCTGGAAAAAAGTGGGTGGCTAATACACAAACCTATTCTCCGCATACAAAGCAAGGTCAGTCACCCATTTCAAGGCTTATGCGTACGCACATGCACACACACACAACACAAATTCTGAAACATACTACGATACTGTCAGCAGAATTTATGCAAATAACCTTTACACAAATTTTATATCAATAATTGCCAGTCCCACTACTCACTCGCTCTCTACACCCTCGCCTCCTTTCCCCCTCCCTCACCAAAATAATCCTACCATCCCTAAACATCTTCCGACGCGGCTGTTAAGTAGCTGAAAAGTACGCGAGATACCCACTCAAACAGTGAAACGTCAAAACAAATGGTATACTCGCTGTTACGCACATGTGACTTTGTCCATAGAGACCTGTACTTTTGTTACACAGAACAGACTGCCATTCTCCAGGGTTCTAGTTTCGCCGCAGGGCAGCACATTTCTTTGCGCCAGTTTGCAGCTTTCAAAACATTTTTATATTCAATTATTTCTTTTATATTCTTTTATCATTGTGATCATCATGATCATGCTGATGAAAGGAAAATAAACGCAACAATATTTGTCATAATTTTTTTTATCATCATCATAATCCTCACCATCATCATCGTCATCGTCCTCTTTTTGTAATTATTTCTTTATTTCTTCTTCTTCTTCTTCTTCTTCTTCTTCTTCTTCTTCTTCTTCTTCTAACCGGTGAGACGTTTCACGTATGTTCATGGTATGATAAGATTAAAATGGAAACAAATTAGGAACCCCTTTACAAAACTTCCTCACCTCCAAACTAACATGCTGAAATATTTAGATAACTGCAACGACAAGAAACGGGGCGTTAAAATACTTACCGTTCACAAGCGCGGTCTTCGTATTTGCTCAGAAAGAGATGTGCGGACTCGACTATTAATGAATGAACCTTGAAATTTAAAGTCTACACCCACCATTGGCGATAGATATGGCAGACGGGGATAAGCATCCCAGGGAAGATGGAGTAAGGACCTTAATCAACATTACATTACATTACATTACATTACATTACATTACATGATTATTGTTTTAGGTCCAGCGGACTCTTCCGAGCCAAATCAGGACCGGACAACCCCCGATCCGCATAAAAGATCTGCTGAAACAACCCTAGTGGTTAAACTGAAAGCTCTCCATCAGCCAGTCACTTTACAATAAAGACATCTTACGCAGGGGACGCTGAGGCTGTACTCTAATTTATCGAACCCCCGTTTACAAAAACAAAATAAAATTCAAACATTATAAATTATCAACAAAACACATACATATAAAATGCCTACATTGCTAAATAATAACATCATTGGAAGCCCTAGTAACAACCTGGCAGAAAGCATCCAATATTCCCAAGCTGATCCAACAGATCTCATACACAAACAAGGAGTCTTGTCCAGGAAGAGTTTTCAAGAAAAAAGGTAGATGACTGGTCTAGCGAAGAAGAAGATAGTATAGCAGATTGATAGAACAGAGCAGGAATGAGAAAGAGCAAATGAGAAAGACAGCGACAGTGGGAATTTAAAGCACTAAATTCCCAGAAATTTTTATACTATTTATACTGAAACCCCCGGCACCCCAACTGGGGTACCTTAATCAACAGCCAACCACCAGAGCAATCATACTGCTAATGAGGACAGTGAAAATGGTCACTTTTATATTGATTCGAACCTGGGTCATCAGTGTGCCAGCCGAACGTTCAACCACTGAGTTACGGCAGTGGGCGGAATCGACTACACTAAAATCTTTCTCCATGAGTCGGAGTATTGCCCGGAATATTTCAAATGGCGCGTAGCCTATCAAGATCAAATTCATAATGAATGGTCAGATTTAACATTCTTGCGAGGAGTCCAGAATGTCAAGAAAGCACGCTATGGAACGTATATCTCTCCATCGAGATAATAAAAGTGCGACCAAACCACGCGGACCGATTCAAAAGCTCGTGATCAATCCAAATGACAGGGACCGGCCCTTTTAAAAGCGCGTGAGCAGATCCAGACATTCGGATTCAGAAGCACGTGCCCAATGCAGGCTGATAACACCAAACAAAATGCATTCAGCTGGTGGTAATTTTTTTTATGCAGAAAAAAAATACCAAAATAACAGAAGAACGAAAAAGTGAAAGGCCCATTATTATGACACCTGCAAGGTTGCGATAAAACTCGACAGGTAAAAATGTGGCATTTCTAGATTATTGTGAACGCCTATGTTAGCGTGGCACTTTCTCTGCCTGATACTGTTTCTGCTACTTGTGGAGTGAACCACCACAGACAGTGGGGAATCTCAAACGAACCCCTGTGTCAAAATGCGCACATTTTCCCCATGACAGGTTTAATAACGGAATGGCTGTCTGTATTTTCCTTTTTTTATTTCATTAAGTTCTCTTCTTTTGTCTTTTTTTTAAAGCACAAAAGCGAAATAGCTGTCTGCGTTTTCTTCCCTCTTTTGATCAGAAAAGAAAGGGACGCTAGTCATTCCACCAGATGTGCTGAATAAAACAAGTAAAATCTGCACTTAGTTTGGATGAATGCGTCTTAGTACTTCATGTATTCGTAAAATTACCGTATGGACAGTCTAAGAAAATGCTACCAGCAGTTCTGAGGGTACCTAACCGTATGGCGGGTACAGCAGGCGAACGGCATCGAAGCAAGGCGCCGTTAAGGTTGAAGTTGAATATATATTAACGTCCCCGGACACATAAGCGTATACGGGACGATATGCCGTTAAGGTACAAATCTTTCTTCTTATGGTTACAAGCAAATGGACATATGTAATGACATGCGTACCCCTAAAGGAGCCGCGTTTGGCTTACGTTTTACGGCTTATGCATTGTGTTACGGGATTTTTCATCAACCGGAATTTTGACAGGTGGTCACAACTTATGAGTTTTAGTGGCCACATTTGGCTTACGTTTTACGGCTTATGCATTGGGTCGGAGGTAGTGGCGCATGTTTATCACGGCCCAGTTCGAATTTATAAACGTGTGTAGCTGTAATTTCACTACAACAACGCACTTTTTCATGACGATGTAATGTACTCTTTCACGATTTGTCTATTATATGAAACAACTTTACTAAATTCGACACGCTGCAAATGATTTGAAATGCCTTTAGCTCATGAGGGTTGCTGATGAGGGGGAAAGATGGAGTACACTGGTTAAACGATCATCTGTGGTGTCTCAACGACTATCGAGTTACGGGATAGGATAGGATAAGATAGGATAAGATAGGCCTTTAGCTCCCCAAGTAGTGTGTAGCAGACAACATGAGTTGCGTGTAATCATGCGTGTGGGAAGAGTTTAGATTGACCTCTAAACTCGTGACGTCACACTCTCGCTCCTGATTGTTCCTTGTATTTTTGCAGAAGAAATCAAACATGTGCTATCCTTGTAAAATTTTACGTTAGCCAGTACGCAAGGAAATATATAAAGAATTAATAAGCGTAACACAAGTGTGGCCGGGTGCGTAACACAAGTGTTGCGCCTTAAATGCGCATAGCTTCGGTTCGGTTTCTTTCTTACGGATATGTACCTAACCCTTACAGCAAGGCTATGTATCCTATCCTATCCTATCCTATCCTATCCTATCCTCTCCCGTATCTCGAAAGTCGTTGGGACGCAACAAATGATCGTTTTACCAACGTACCTTATCTTTCCCTGTCCTCAGAAACCCTCATGGCTTGGTTCAGTGTCAAGCCAGTCCATTCTCGAATGTTGTCTTCCCACCCCTTTTTCTGTCTCCCTCATCTGCCTCCTTGCATCGTGCCTTGCAGGATGGTCATTGCAAGACTTGATGCTCTGGTGAAGTGGCCATACCAACGGAAATTCAGTTTCTTCATCACTGTGAGCATGTCATCGTTTTGTCCAATGGCTTGTGTGATGGTCTGTCGGATTTCGTCGTTGGTGATGTGCTGGGAACAGGAAATACCCAGACGTCTTCTGTACACCTCATCTCCATGCGTTGTATTCTTCGTTGTAGCTCTGCAAGCGTACAGGAAGATGAATATGACAAGAGAGCGCAACAGCCTTATCTTGGAGTGTAGACTGATGGTCCTGTCTTTCCAAATTGGCTTCAAACTTTTCAGGGCAGCAGTTGTTTGTGCGATCCTGGAAAGGACTTTCTGTCGGGACCCATTGTCTCATACAATGGCTCCTAAATATTTGAAGCTGTGCACCATGTTGATGGATTGGCCTTGGACTCTGATGTCCATGTTGAATTCATTGGTGTTTTTGGCCATCATTTTGTGTTTTCTCTGAACTTATTTCCATTCAAAGGGCTCTGGAGGTGGTGTTAATCCTTTAGATCAGGTATTAACGTTGATGTTCCTCTCTAGCCAATCCACCAATTTCATCCGCGAAACGAAGGTTGGAGATTGTTCTACCCTCTATGCTGCAATATTCTGCAAGGGCATCTGACATGATGCGCTCCAGGAAGATGTCGAAAAGTGTTGGAGAGAGTAGGCAACCTTGACACAAACCGATTGTTGTTCTGAACCAGTTTCCGATGGGTTGTTGTAGAGGACTGCACCGATAACCTTGTCATACAGGTTTTTGATGACTTCATTAATGTTAGGTCTGATGTTATACCCTTGCCTACAGAGCTGCATGATAGACTCGGTCAAACGTTTTTATGAAGTCTACGAACATATGATATAGATGTTTTTGGTGGTGTATGTATTTCTCGCAGATTATTCTGAGGTTGAACATCTGCTCAGAGGTACTTCGCCATGTCCTGAATCCTGCTTGTTCTTCAGCTATGACTTGTTAATCTTGGGGTTTAATGTGTTGCGTATTACTTTCAGGAGGACTTTGCTGGGATGACTGAGGAGGCCGATGGTGCGGTAGTTTTCACAATCTGTTACACTCAATGTTGTTTTTTTTATCAGTTGATTCAGCCCCAATGCTTGAGATCTGATAAGTGTAACTCAGATTCGTTTATCCACGCAGCCTGCTCACTCGTCAACAAAGCAGAGAGTCGTCTTATGTAGTTTTCCAACTTTATTCAGCGAACAACAACAACTGCGTACAATCGTTTTTTCCACTCTCAACTTTTTACTTTCAACACACCACAATTTTCAACTATCAACCCCCTTTTGAAACAGTGCGGCACTATATATATATATATATATATATATATATATATATATATATATATATATATATATATATATATATATATATATATATATATATATATATATATATATATATATATATATATATATATATATATATATATATAGTCTCTCTAAACTCGAGAGAGCGTCCGAACGTTCGAGCGCGACACAATTTCAACCAACCAGAACAAACCTCGTCATCACCGTCTCACGTCATACAACCATATTTAGGATGGAAGCTTCTATAGTTACCACTAGAATTATCCATATGCTTCGATCGATAGTAAACAACCAACTCTAGAAAATTCTCAAATAATATCGACCAACTAAAATTACCAACGTTACACAAAGCTTCTCCTAACAACGCAAAATCAAATCAAAGATAAATACACTCTGTTATTGCATACTTAGCAAAACAAAACAATCGCATCTATCGTGCGCGTCACACACGAACTATCGTGCGCATTTCAACGTAACACTCTCCTAAAGGTTAACCTTTTCTGGGAAGAGTGATGACAAGCGACTTGGTCCATATTGTAGGCCACTCCCCACTCTGCCAGATTTTGTTATAGATAATGGTGAGGATGTCAATCATCGCTTTTCCTCCAGCTTGAAGCAATTCTGCGGGTATGTTGTCCACTCCCGCTGACTTTCCCTTCTTCAACGATTAAACTGCTGCCTCAACTTCTCTGAGAATTGGGAGGATTACTTCTTCTTCTCTGTTCTGGGGACATGCTAGAACTGATTGGTCTCCGTTTGGTGTGTGGTTGTAAAAGTCATATCAGTACTCTGTCCACCTATCTAAGACTTCTAGTTCTTCAGTAAGGCACATGCCAGACTTGCTTTGGATCGTGGAGACCTCGGACTTGTCAGCCGCTTCACAGTCTTTTAGCCCTTCTTGCTGTTGTTCTTGTTCAGACTGTTCTCTATTTTCTGGCATTGATCTTCTATCCAGTTCTCGTTTGCTGTGCGCATGTCTTTTCAGATGTTATTGTTGATTTTTCGGTAGTCATCAGCTCCCTGTGAGGTGTTCTTTTTCTTTTTAATCTTTCTACGTTTGTCACATAAGTTCAAAAGTTCTGGTGCGATCAACGGTTTCTTCTATGGGCGGTTCTTGTCAAGGATCTCAGTGGCGGCGTCTTTTACAGTTGAAGGTGGTGGTCATGGTGTTGACATCTACTTTACCAGCTCCCAAAATGAACAGTGGTGCAAATTTCCTTCCAATTATGGCTTAGGGTATTTCTGCCAACTCGAGGTCTTGCAGTTTGTCCAGGTCGAACTTCAGTCTGGTGCACTTTGCTTTGTTTATTCTCTTCAAGTGGAGCCGGAAAGACATCATCACGAGATCGTGGCCACTTCCGATGCCTGCTCCTGGAAAAGTGTGCGTCCTGCCAATGTTGACTCTTGATCTGAAGCGTTTCTTGACCATGATGTTGTCAATCTGGTTGTATGGCTCCCTGCTGGGACTGTGCCAGGTCCATCGTCCGGATTTTGTGTGGGGATCAAGCGTCTTTGCCAGTATCAGATTGCTGTATCTGGCAAACTCCAAGAGTCTCAGACCTCTGTCATCTGTCTCATTATTTCAGTAATTTCTAACATTCAAAAAGTACCGATCGTGTTGAGCAACAGCTTCATATTATTTTATCTTGTCACGTGACAACAATGCAATTTCCCAGTAAAGTTTTTTGTCATTTTTTTCGCCACAAAATGTATACCAGAGACCTTGGCCTTCGCAGTAGAGCAAATCAAACACAATGGCACGGGAGGTTGACCCGAATGGTGCTCCCTCCTTTGAATTTTGATCAAATTCCGTCCAGTGGTTCTTGGGATATGGCGTGCAGATAATCGACACACAGACCGACCCACCAACGGACGGACATTTGGCTCCTTCTGATTTATGTCTAATTCAAAGTATTCCAGATGGTATCTGGAAATACAAAAGCATCAAATAACCAAACGCACCTAAATGGTATAGACAAGACGATTAATAAATTGAAATGTTAACCGTTTAAGAAAGTGAAAGTTGGTGTGCAGCTGTGGGCCATCAAATCCAAACACTTTTGTGGCACTGTCAAAGCGCTAGAACAGACAGTGTACTTTGCTTGCAAGAGTCTGCAACCCAAGACAGACAAAATATGCGCCTTACTGAGTATTTGAGGCAACCCGAAGTTTGTCCCAAGACTGGACAAGCAGAGTATATGGTGCTGACCGAGTCTTCTGTGAGAGAGCCTGAGAAGAAGAAAATGGAGAAGGAACTAAATGACAAAAAAGATAACTATGACGCGGCTACTGAAGAAGAAGAAGAAGAAGAAGAAGAAGAAGAAGAAGATGATGATGATGATGATGATGATGATGATGATGATGATGATGATGATGATGATGATGATGAAGGGATAGAGGGTACGTTTTACATCTGTATAGCCCGGCCTACTGGAAGACCCATCCCATGGTCTTACGTTTTTCTTACTCACCTGTCTGAAACTGGCAACTTTAGACGGGTGCACGCAACAGGCGAGGAATACGCAAAATTTGTATTATGTAATATCGATCTTCCTAGGTCCCCGCGATTTAAGCTGGGTTGAAGAAAAAGTGCGTTGATAGCATTCTGTAAAGATATAGTAATGATTGTACTAAATGTTTTTTTTTAAATGATAAAAAGTTCATTATTAAATCTACACAGGAAAATGTATCTTTTATATCTCTTTAGGATAAAATCGGAATTATGATTTGAACCAGATCTTTTAGGCCAAAGAAGAACAGAAATATAATGTGCCCTAGAGACTGGATGAGAGACAAAACGGTAGTATTTATATAAACTACTGTATTCAACTGGCTGATGTTTGACTTTCTACTACCTTAATATTGTCTAAAATACTATTCAACTGGCTAATGCTTGACTTTCTACTACCGTAATATTGTCTAAAATACTATCACGAACAAATTATCCGACTCCCTCACACCTACTTTTGAACACGTTTATTTTATAGCAAAATATGTAAAACCACTTAATTGTACATGATCATACATAATATCCCTGCTTGAAAATAAGTTAGTGAGGTTAGGAAAGTTTAGTTTAGACTGCAAAATCACATATGTTAAGTGATTAAAAAAAAAATTAAAGGACGAGGCATTGATATTCTTATTAGGAGTGCTAATATTAAGAGAAGCATCAGGATGATTAAGTGCTACAGTTGATAAAAAAAAAAAGACGAGGTTACCACGGCACCACCAGCGTTGTTCACAGCTTCACTATCGCAATCATGGTCAACATTACGGTCATCACCACAATCATCATCGCCACAATCATTATCACCATTACAATCATCAGCACCATTAGCACAGTAGTTATCTGCAACACGCTGTTATTACAGATGTTATTTAGTGCTATTCATTGTGAATCTGAAAAGCATCTGTGTTGCTAAAAAAACTGTTCTTAGGGCATTGTTACAATTTGTCATCTGTTATTTATTGTGAATCTGAAAAGGATCTGCAAAACGTAAATGTGTGACGTGGGGCTTTTTTAACATATGTTCCAGGCCTGTGCCTGATGCTTGTATCAAGGCAGCGTGAGTAGTAGTCTAGTAGCGTAGGCTTAGTATGTCAGAACGGTGCAAGTAATGGTGTTTTGTGTTGGTGTAGAAGAAAACGAAGAGCCTGGGAAAATTCCCTTTAGTGTCTATTGTGCCAGATATCCAGATGAGTCGGAATAAAATACTATGAAAGTACTATGAATCTATATGTAAAGAGTTCAGTTTTCATCGGTAAAAAAAAAAAGTGTGTGTATGTGTGTGTGTGTGTGCGCGTGTGTGTGTATGTATGTGTGTACAAACTGTGGTATTAAATAGTATTCTGTATTGGTCGTTTTATAGAAAGGAAATTGTGAGCTTCTGACAAGCAATAATCGCTTCGTGATAGGTAGGTTTGCACATTCTTAAGAACTTTAGATGTTTGCTTCTGCATGATGCAAGGATGTGAAATGTCCAAATATGGGTTGGAATATATTTTAATTAAAAAAAAACTTTGGTACGTGTGTCGCATATTGGCATAAACGCCGCTTCCGTAGAAATCAGAATAACTGTGAAACATTTCGTTTCCTGAAGGGGAAACATGCCGTAAGCACAATGCGAGCCACACAATATGGAGAAAGATGTGTCCCAATAAGAAACAGAGAAATAAAGGGATTTTGAGTGTTCAGGAACAAAATCAAAACACTAAAATAGCGCCGAAATAATTAAATTTAAAGTAATTGTAAATACCAAACAGTGCCATTTCTTTCAATAAACCACAAACTGCAATAGTACCGTTCTCCATAAAGTGAGAGAGAAACTTCTAAATAAAGCGTTCTCTTTCAATATATTTGAGAAAGCACCAGCCAATCCCAACAACATTTCTGCCAGATTTCACAGATTGGGTTTATACAGTTAAATAAGAGGTAAAAAAATGTAGATAAGCCATACAGTAGAAATGGAAAGGTATTAAGAAGGCCTTCAAGTAGTACATTATTGTAAGGAAAAAAAAGAACTTTTCTTACGTAGTAAAATCCTGCTGTACGTCTTGTAACATGGCATGGTGTATATGCCGTATAGGAGGAAGATGGTTTTAAACAGGTTGGTGCTGAGAAAACCTGTCACAAGAATGACATTAATATTCTTCCTATCAAGTCCTGCCACTACGTGAACTTACTCCTAGCAAAGATTGTTTTTATTGTACTCCTACCAAAGACTTTTCATTATAATGTATTGGCTCATAATCTCTTAAGATGTTCTGCGAAGATGGTGCTGTAGGATGACGCCCCGGCGGGTTCAGTCAATGATGTCGGCTGGAGACTGCTAAGCTGATTATGGTGGATACCTGTATTTTCTACCTGAGTAAGCGCTACTTGTGTTTACCTGTACGAGTAATCTTCTGTCTTAGAGCAGTTTTCGCTACCTGTGTTTTAAAGGAGGGTTACCTGTACGACTTTCTGCCTTAAACTTCTAGCGGTATTCGCTGCCTGTATTCTCTTGGTTACTACTTTCAGTCTTTTTTCACTTTCTCTCATGCTGTGATTTCTGTCAGCGTAGCGTTTGCGAGTTCACCGTGCATAGCACTGTACTGCTGAATAACTGCAGTGCGCTCGTGCTTTGTATTGGAAGCGTATATACAACATTTGAATCAGTGCGCCAACATTTTGTGCGATTTGAGATAACTTTGTGTTAAGTGTAGTGAGCGAGATTGTCCGTTTTATATACTTCAGGCAATTACTTTGTCAACTTTTTTGTGTGTGGAGGGCGTATGAGTATCTATATATAGATAATTTGGTTGTTGTTGTTATCTTTCTTTACTCTCTTGGAAACGGACGTATGATGGAATGTTCAGATGTGATAGGTAACATTTCGTTTGTTGTAATCTCGCTATTACTTTTCGCTTATATTCTTGGTAAAAGTGTTAGTACGAATTACACGTTCGAATTTTTTAATGTTGCATTTTAATTCTAGTGGATATAATAACATTTTTCAGACTATTTAATTTCAGAAGGTGTAAAAACATTTTCCCAAAACCATACTGTGAATTTCATTTATCAAAGGGCGTCGTAACAATCAGTGTGTAAGACCTACATTACTAAATGGTTTTATTCAGATGTAATTAGAGTGTACATTTCATGTGTACCAGTGTTAAAACAAACTATGCAGCCTCATTTCAACTACTGTCCCATATTTTGGAGCTCCCTTGCCAACCCTCCAACGATTTTTGATAGATTTCAAGAAAGTTGCAATAATAGTGGATTTGGGTGCGTTTAATACTTCAGTTTAATAAGCTTTAATTAAAACAAGTAGTGTAATTGTACCTGAGCCAAACGAATCATTACAAACTTTTCTCAATATAATTGTTGTGTAATAATAATTATTCTATCTTTAAAACGACAGCAATTATACATAGAAATATCGATACAATGTTTACCATTAAAAGTACAAATATAAAAACACGCATCTATTTTTGGGCATTTTCATTTTATTCACAAAATATACATTTACATTCAAATAAAGTAAGTTTACAAACAACCACAACAACTCCATATATTAACAAACCTTCATAAAGTTATAAAGCAATTAGTGACAACCATAGGATAGGATAACTATAGGATAGGATAGGATAGGATAGGATAGGATAGAAACAAATAGCAATAAGGACCATGGGGCAACGAAAGAAACACTTTGAATGTAATGGCACAATTTATCGGAGATACAGCCAGTTGACCAAGGAAAACTCTCAAAATATTTCGTTTGAAAGTGTCTGTGTGTGAATTGCAATTCAAAGATAAGGCGAAATACTATTTGAATACCTGGACAGTATTTTGAAACTCTGGAAATATTTGAAAAGTGTCTGCATTCGCGAAGATGAAGCAGTTGCTCCGGAAAAGCTGGAAAATGTTTTGAAAGTGTGTGAGTGTGTTATGCAGTTTGCACCCCGTGTTGCACAGCGATAACTGAAAAAGAACTTAAGCGATTGTCTTACAACAACCGGGGCTACAACTCAACCTAGACTGCATTTTTTCTGACATGTTAGCTGGTGCATGCAAGGAAGAGGAAGAAGAGGAAGAGGAGTTTCCTAGCCCCCCGCCCCCCAAAAAGAACAGGTGAGATTTACTAGAACCGTACCCTATATAATGTGCACTAGTATGAGACGTGAATGTGTTAATGTGTGTTATGGAGTCTCAAAGATCGCAACATTTTTTTAAAACTTTCGTGCTCTTTGTGTTTATGTGTTTGACTTTTTCTTGTTTCTTCTAAACATCACAACATGTTTGTTCTGTAGTGCTAGAGTGCACTTGTTTTCGTGTTGCGCGCACATATGTGTATATATCTGTATTGTTTCTTGCATTTTCTGTCATTGTAATAACGGTGTTGAGGAACTAAGTTTCTAAGTTTCAAACGCGTGTATATGAGGAGGGGAAGGACAGAGAGAGAGAGAGAGAAAGAGAAAGAGAGAGAGAGAGAGAGAGAGAGAGAATTCTGGCTCAATAAGGTGAATTGTGAGGGTATGTAGATCTCTCTCTCTCTCTCTCTCTCTCTCTCTCTCTCTGTCTCTGTCTCTGTCTCTCTCTCTCTCTCTCTCTCTCTCTCTCTCTCTCTCTCTCTCTCTCTCTCTCTCTCTCTCTCTCTCTGTGTTCCTCGCCGTGAGTGTGCGTGCGTGTGGTGTAGTGATGTGAAATCTGATTTATATTGTGCCCGAGATCTGTCTTTGCAAGTCTAAACCTCTCTTTGTATCTTGGCACTTTCGTTTTAAAATCAGTCGGGATAACCCTAATGCTCCTTGATCTGTATATTTCTTATTACAGTGTTTCTTATTACTCTTGTTCTTATTGTTTTCCGTCCTCTTTCTCTTCCATCAACATCACCCCCCAAAAAAAACAATAACAAACAACCAAAACAAAACAACCAAACAAGCAAAAATACAACGTCGAAGTAATTATATGATAATCATCAATCGTCCTTTATCATTTACAGCGATCTGTTCTGTCTTAGAGAACTAATGGTCGTGGAAGAATGAGAATGTAGGCGGATAACATACCCCGTAACGCATCTCATATCTTATATAATTATCTTCTACTTGTTACTCTCTTCGACCGTTCATTCACCTTTTGAGTTTGGCGTAAACTACTCAGAAACCATTGGTAAAAATGCGAGACGAGGCTTACAGCAAAACCATCGAAAGTTTTATTTACGCTGTTGCAGGTAGGCGGTAATTTGATAAAGAAACACTTTGGACTTTGTTGTCCAGCCTCATTTCAACTGAGCAGTTTCAATTTGGGGGGTGATAATGAAAACTCACTGGAAGTTGTATAGAGTGCGTCAGATTTCTAGTCTTAAATATAAATAAGTATGATAAAATTAGTAAGCTTACTGTTTGCTGGACGAAATAATGTATGAGTACATGTTCGTCTGGTTACCTAAAACAAATATTACAGTGAGAAGCCGTGACGTATGTTTATTTGTTGGGGAATGCTCAGTGGTCCGTGGCGTCGAACAGTGTGCAATGTTGCAGCAATATTGGTCTTGGACAGCATGGATGATGTGATGTTTGTACACTACTGTATTTCTTTGTGCTTGTTGAGTCTTGTTTGCAAGCATTTTAGTAGTAGCTGGAAAATGTGCCGTTGCAGAACAGCAGTTCTACTCATTATTGAATAGGTTTATTCGTGTAAGCTGCTATTTTCTCTAATCTATGCCTATAGTTGTACAACATTTAAGCTGCTCTTTTCTCTAGTCCGTGCCTTTAATTTTACAACATTTAAGCTGTTCTTTTCTCACGTCCTTGCCTTTAGTTTACAACATTTAAGCTGCTCTTTTCTCTACCCCGTGCCCTTTGTTTTGTAACGTTTGAGCGTGTATTTTCTCTAGTCCATGCCTTTAGTATACAACATTTGAGCTGCTATTTTCTCTAGTCCATGCCTATAGTTTTATTACTTTTTAGCTACCCTTTTCTCAGGCCCCTGCCTTTAGTTTTACAACATTTAAGCTGCTCTTTTCTCTAGTCTATGCCTATAGTTTTACAAAATTTAAGCTGTTCTTTTCTCAGGTAAATGCCTTTAGTTTTCAGCATTGATTATTTATACAACTGGTACCTAGGAACGAATGTGTATAGGTGAAATCTCGCTGTGATCTACGAGACAGATTAGCGCGGCGTGATTGTAGATCTTCACTGATAAAAACAAGCCAACACGATTAAATGCTTCTCATGCAAGGACCTGGGCTTCTTGCATGATGATTGAAAAACCAGCTGTGTCTTCAAACAGATCCAGTGCTACCGTGAAATAAAGGAAAGCATTTTGCCTTAGATTTTGAGAAGCCCGAGAGCCTGTGAGTCAGATATATATCAACTTACTTGCCCCATGGATGTTCGCTCTTGGGATTTCACGCAAAGGTGAAGTGAGACTGGAATAATTCTCTTTTCTATCATAGATTAATTTTAATTTCCTAATGTATAGGTTCTGTATCCGGAAGCTCACCTGTCTATCGGCCTATTTTGCGGTATTTGGATAGCACAAAGTCCCAGAAAGGAATTTTCTCTGTTAATATGAACGTCAACAATTATGTATGTGACTCTTTTCAAGAAGTAGGACGAAAGCAGTAATATTGTACAGAATTATCCGGGTATAGACAGGACTACGCATATGTATCAGTGTCTCCTCCCATAAGTTAGATAACTAACCAGCCCCAATTCTGCATCGGTTATTTCTTTCAAGATTTAGTACCTCCCTCCCCTTCCTCAATTCTTGTCTGTCTGTCTAATTTCAGTTCGCGTGTTTAGAAACTCGTTCAGCGCTATATAAGAAAAAAGCATTCAGTGTACCGCGATTCTGATTTTACGTAATTTCTCAATGAGATAATACAGTATTCGTATTAGTGTAAAGGTATGAGCCTCTATAATTTCCGTTTCCTGCATCACTTTACGAAGAACGAATGGGGGTGGCCTCGTGGCGCAGTGGATAAGTCGCCGGTTTCCTATGCCGAAGGTCGCGGGTCCGATTCCCGCAAGGGACGAGCGTATGTGACTTAGGTACGAGACTATTGAGGTCACCGAGGGTTTTCTCCGGGCACTCCGGTTTCCTCCCTCCCTTCAGTAATGGTACTGGACGCAGTCAGTAAAAAAATTTCACAAAATTAAAATTCGAATTTCTTTCCGTCTCCCAATAGCGATATCCGTGCCTTTTCACCACCTCTTCGAGTGATGGATGTGTATTTGTTGTGTGTGTGGATGAGACAGGTGTTGGTACAGATCGCCGCGCTTTGAGCCTGATTGATTTGGGGAAAGGAGCGTATATAGCATCCATTATTATTATTATTATTATTATTATTATTATTATTATTATCATCATCATCATCATCATCATCATCATCATCATCATCATCATCATCATCATCATCATCATCATCATCATCATTATTATTATTATTATTATTATTATTATTATAAGACCGAAAGTTTACGTTTTGTTATTACCATGAGTTTTAACTTACTACTATTACTGCTGCTGCTCCTTCTCCTCCTCCTCCTCCTCCTACTACTACACAGCACTAGTAGCTTGGCATTTATTAGCGTTAAAAAGGAGCTATGGGTCGTCGACGAGCAGTCAAAGGGTTAGGGCTAGGGGTGGCTGGAGCTAGCGATGGGGAGGCTATCACAGTTGCGGATCGTGCACAAACGATTTGCTTTTCTTTCCCCTATCGAGCTTGTTCCTGTCAGTCCTGATATTTACAGACCCGCCGCTCACCTAAACTTCTACACCGGTAGCTGTCCAATAAAAGGATCCGGTGAGACGAAGGTTGCCAATAAAGTGAAAAAGGAATGGTCATGTGTGTATATGTGCTTTAAAAAAATTAACTTCTGCTCATAAGAGCTCTTACGTAGGGAGGCACTGTGGTCTAATGGTAGTGCTTCGGCTTGCGGATCTGAAGGTCCCGGGTTCGAGCCCTGGCCGGGCCATTGTGTTGTGTCCCTGGGAAAGACACTTTACTCCTGTTTTCCTACTCCTTCGGATGAGAGTATAAACCGAGGTCTAGTCTGTGTCACATACATTCCATCATAACGGACTTTAAAGATCCTGACGCTCATGTCCTAGACGGGTGAGTGCCGGTGACAAGAACACACCCAGCATGCACCTAGGTCCTTCTCCCCCATCCCTGGCTGCCCAGGATTGTGCTCAGTTGTCCGGGCGTCAGACCATACGCCCAAAGGCTGCGGGTGGGCGTCTCGGGCGGCTTGAGTTAGATCCTGTATCGGCCAGCGCCTTGAGCAGGTCTTGAGCTGGAAAAGCGCTATATAAGAACGATTAAATAAATAAATAAAATAAATAAATAATAAATACGTAACGTTTCACTATTCCCGGCTTAAGAGCAACTCAAAGCGCTGGCAGAAACAATCTCTACTTTAGGCCGAGTTGCTACATTATGCGCAGCATCGTCTAATATAAAGCCCCAGACAATTGAGCGCACCTACATGTAGTGGACAGAAAGGGACTAAGACTTAGCGCTTGCTGGATGTGCTCCATGTTTCTGTCACTCAGCCATCAAGGGCATGAGCGTCAGGATCTTTAAAGTCCGTGCGAGGGAGTGTATGCGTGCACAGACTAGACATCGGTTTATACTATCGTCTACATTGATCCTATCCTTTCCTACCCTATCCTATGCTATCCTACTCTATCCTATACCGGTAACTCGAAAGTCGTTGGGGGGTACAGATGATCGTTTAAACAGCGTACTCCATCTTTCTCTGTCCTCAACAACCCTCATGGCTTCGCTCAGTGTCAAGCCAGACCATTCTCGAATGTTGTCTTCCCACCTCTTTTTCTGTCTCCCTTTTCTGCCTCCTTGCACCGTGCCTTACGGTGGTCTTGCAAGGCCTGATGCTCTGGTGACGTGGCTATACCATCGGAGTTTCCGTTTCTTCACCACTGTGAGCATGCCATCGTATTGTCCAATGGCGTGTGTGATGGTCTGTCGGACTTCGTTGTTGGTGATGTGCTGCGTATAGGAAATTCCCAGAAGTCTCCTGTAGCACCTTATCTCTATGCTTTGTATTCTTCGTTGTAGAGCTGCTATGAGGGCCCTTGTTTCGCAAGCGTATAGGAAGATGGAGATCACAAATTGTCACTTGTCTACATGCATAGCTGTCCCTAAAAGCTATTGCAGTGAGACGTAGACGGACGTTGCCAATTTAATGGACAATAAAGGATCTTGTGAAATATATGATGCTCTCGATACTTTTTTTTTTGTCCACAGGTACTTTTTCAAATAAAAGACCCCAAATAGAAGGCACTTTTGATACTCCATTTCCATTACCGAAGGAAAGACTAATCCGAATCAGTTTTCGATCTGGAATAATTTTGTTTTGAGGAGACTAGTTACCTATCTCATGTCTATCCTATCCTATCCTGTCCCATAACCCGAAGGTCGTAGGGGCACCACAGATGATCGTTTAACCAGCATACTCCATCTTTCTCTGTCCTCAGCAGCCCTCATGGCTTCGCTCAGTGTCAAACCAGTCCATTCTCGAATGTTGTCCTCCCACCTCTTTTTCGGTCTCCCCCTTCTTCTACCTCCTTGCACTGTGCCTTGCAGAATGGTCTTTGCAAGGCCTGATGATCTGGTGACGTGGCCATACCATCGGAGTTTCCGTTTCTTCACCACTGTGAGCAGGTCATCGTGTTGTCCAATGGCTTGTGTGATGGTCTGTCGGACTTCGTCGTTGGTGATGTGTTGGGTATAGGAAATGCACAGAAGTCTTCTGTAGCACCTCATCTCCATGCTTTGTATTCTTCGTTGGAGATCTGCTGTGAGGGTCCATGCTTCGCAAGCATATAGGAAGATGGAGATGACCAGTTTTGAGGAGAGACTAGTTACCTATCTTATGTGCTTTATGAAATTTCTTGTCTTCTCAGAAGTATAGGGTGCCACCCTGCCAAGAGATAGATAACAAATAATCTCAAAATATTTGTTTTGAACTTTTTAAAAAATCGAATTAAAATTGTTTTTTCATATGTTTTTAGTTGTTTTTTTTTTTTCCTATCATAATAGTTGTGAACAGATTGGTGTGGTAAATGTAATAATTAAAATCAAATAAATGTTCGTAGTTAATATTGTTTTCATATGGAGATAAATATGTTCGTTTTTTAAAGACTATTAATAATCTTTATTCATTTGAAGATTTTTGTTCTCCGGAAATACGCAAATCTATACAAAATAGCTTTATCCCTGAAACGTATTTTGGCCGAACTTAAGTATTTATTTTTATTCATTTATGTATTTATTTATTTATTTTAAATAATAGATTATTTTATTTTGTTTTATTTTACATTTTTTCTTCTTTTTTATTTTTTATTAGCTAACCCTTAAGTCTTTCTCAGCAAAACAGCTGTGATTCCAAGGATTAGAACCATTGCTAATATGTTTTCCTATTAAATTATCCAACACGGCGCCAATACCTTAATTGTGTTATTTTGTTGTCAGTTCTTTTTATTCATCCTAAATGATGTAGCGTACTTACGTGCATGGCTGCGTGCCTGTGTGTGTGGCTTTTTGGCGTGAGAGAGAAAGGCAGAGAGTCGGACATAAGCCAGCAATGTTTAAAATAAATTAGATGAATATGCCTCTTAAATCCTAGGTCGTTTTATGGCACCGTATCTCATTAGCATCTGCCCCAGAATAATCGTGGCTAACCTTACACTATAGGTAATATTAAACACTTAACTGTTTCCAATTTCACTCTTCTTCTGTTGGCTTATTACGCTTTAGGTGAAGCGCCTGGAATTGACAAGATTAAACACAAACAGGTGTGAAGGCAGCAGCTGCGGTAACAGTTCCCGATTCAGGTTTCCCTATTCCCCAATTTCTTCAGTCTTGGGAGAGAAAAGCGTTAAATTAAAAACAGAAAACAAGGTCTAAACTACAGTCTTTAAAACGCCCCTTTAAAGGACGTTATAACAAAAAGCTCAAGTATATTGCTGTGTTATTTGAGGTTAATACTGATTTGTTTGTTGTTGCTGTTACCGTTTATTCATAATTAGGAACGGGATTGATTTAAGCCGCTATCGTTGACGATTTTTGAAGTTCTTCTATTAATATAATGATGCGCCTAAGCCTATATATATCTTTCTATTATTCTTCATTCTTGCCTTATCGCTCCCCATACTTCTTCCTTCGTTCCTCCTTTAATTTCTTTTCCATATTTCTTCATATCTTTACCATACTTCACCTTTTCGCTACCCTTCAATCGTCTCTACATTTGTTGTCTTTTTTTTTCTCTCTCTCCCCGCCCACACCCCACCCTGTCCTCTTTTTTTTGTTATTCGTTCACCTCTGCGCTTCTGGTCGTATTCCTTCCATTCTTTGTAGCGTATAGTTTGATGCTCTCAATACATTGCAGGCACAATCACCGTGACGCATTAGAGCATTTTGCACTCAGTCCCCCCGTGACAATAAACCACAGATCGCACCTTCACTAAACCACCGTTACATGATTATTGCTTTAGGTCCAGCGGACTCTTCCGAGCCAACTAAGGACCAGACAACCCCTGATCCGCATAAAAGATCTGCTGAAACAACCCTAGTGGTAAAACTGATGGCACTCCACCAGCCAGTCACGTTACATTAAAGACATCCCACGCAGGGGACGGCTGAGGCTTCACACCAACTTATCGAACCCCCGTTTACAAAAAACAAAATAAAATACAAACATCATTATAAATTATCAACAAAACACATACATATAAAATGCCTACATTGCTAAATAATAACATCATAGGGAGCCCCAGTGACCACCTGGCAGAAAGCGTCCAATATTCCCAAGCTGATCCAACAGACCTCACACACAAATAAGGAGTCTTGTCCCGGAAGAGTTTTCAAGAAAAAAGGTAGGTGACTGGTCTATCGAAGAAGAAGATAGTATATCAGATTGATAGAACAGAGCAGGAATGAAAAAGAACAAATGAGAAAGACAGCGACAGTGGGAATTTAAAGCAATAAATTTCCAGAAAGTGGGGACACTATTTATACTGAAACCCCCGGAACCCTAACGGGGGTAATATATTAAACCACCGTGGTTCTTTACCAACTCATATATGTCAAAAACAATGCTGCAGCCTGTTCATTCTGGTCCTTTGGCAGTGCCCCAGCTGATTCCGTTTATCCGTTGAATAACCTAATACAGTGAACTTCGGATATAGTACAGTGCCCTGGGACCAAATAAATCTTTAGTATAACCGAATATTTAATACAACCGAAAATCCGTTTACAGTAAAGTTTTTAAAGTTTACTTTACTATAACCGAAACTTCGTTTATAATACAGTTTTAGAGGTTTACTTGACTATAACCGACTTCGTTTATAATAACGATTTTAGAGGGTTAATTTAGCATAACCGAAACTTTGTTTTTGTTTTAATTTAACGTTTACTAATCCGACACTCTCATTATAAAGAGATAGAAAATGCTGGTCTAAAGTGTATGTGGGTGCACAGAGCCGGATCAATCCATTTTCGAGGGAGGGGGTGGGGTGGGTTGCTAGTCTAGTTCTTTTAAAATGTATGGTACAGAGTGGTGAAACACCACAAGTAAAACTCGTGGCGCAGTGGATAAGTCGCCGGTTTCCTATGCCGAAGGTCGCGGGTTCAATTCACGCAAGGGGCGAACGTATGTGACTTAGGTACGAGACTATTGAGGTCACCGAGGGTTTTCTCCGGGCACTCCGGTTTCCTCCCTCAGGATGCAGTCAATATAAAAATTTCAAAAATAAAAATTCGATTTTCTTCCGTCTTCTGATAGCGATCTCCCTGCCTGTACACCACCTGTTTGAGTGATGTATGTGTATTTGGTGTGTGTGAGGGTAAAATGAGACAGGTGAGTGTGTATGTTGGTATAGATCGCCGCGCTTTGAGCCTTGGGGAAAGGCGCGTACATAGCTTAGCATCCTGTTCTGTCCTGTAACTAACTGCCTTACATAACGTATTTCCAGTTGAACAAAAACTTCCATCTTCTACTTTCTTTATTTTATTTATTTATTTGTTTGTTGTTGCCAAGGGGTGGGGGTGGGGGATGCTGCAGCACTCCCCTAACCCCTGGATCCGGCCCTGGTGCAAGTAAAGAAGAAGAAAAGCAAAACAAATCAGTGAACAAAATAATGACTTCTCGAATTTCCATCTTTTACCAGGATTTCTGCAGACTGTAATCGTCTGTGTGTCTATTTGTCTGTGTGTTCACGTAACTCAACATCGTTCTAAATTGAGCTGACATTTGGCGCGTTATATACATGTACATTGGAATTGGATCCCATTAATTGATTAGATTCACATAGTTGAACAGTTAAAATAAGACAGTGCAAATCGAACGAATCGCTTTCGTTATTACATATTTTAATTTAGAATAATATTTCTGTGTCGGTTTGTTGTCCCTTGCTGAATTCCACACGAAAACTATGTTTTCCCATTTTAAAAAACACCCCCACCCTCCCCAGCTCCAGTCCCACACCCCCGGACAGCCGTCTATAGGTTGTCGTGGAGACGTTTGTCTTACCAGAGTTGCCAAGAACAAAATTCAAAGTATTTATTTGAGTGGTTGGACAAGCAAGCTCTCTCTCTCTCTCTCTCTCTTTGTCGAACATGGCCTTTTCAAAATTTAGATTTTCTTCTTCTTTGTGTTTCCCTTCCCCCACCCCCTCCCCCACTCCCCAATGGGTATTACCTATTGCTATCGTAATAACAGGTAAATAGCAATTACGTTACTTGAGTGAACATTATGAATATGCACTCATCGTCAAGATCTATTGTTTCTGGACACAGCCACATGATAACAAGTGATATTTCACGAAAGTGAAAAGGTCCTTTTAGCCTTTCGTATGAAGCCACCAGAAATCCACGGAAAATAGCTGAAAAAGATACTTTTTTTTATGAACACTTGCAGTAGGTCCATTGTCCCTTATTGGATTCCATTACGCTCACATATGTTGATTGATTATTTTTGTTTATTAACTCGGGTATTATAAACTCTTCAAGAATACCTCTCTTATAACCCAGTTTGTGTATATTGATTGAAATGTTACAGTATTATTTGTTGATATCCGTGTGTGTAAGTTCACGTGTGTGTGAGTGTGTGTGTGTGAGAGAGAGATAGAGAGGGTAAGAGAAAGAGAGTGAGAGAGAGAGAGGGTAAGAGAAAGAGAGAAAGAGAGAGAGAGAGAGAGAGAGAGAGAGTCCATTACCGATAAGAGATAACATGCAGTGATGGAGATCACGTACAATCGTACGTGTTTCACGTACTGAGTTGGGAAATCACGTAACGAAAATGTAATGAAAGGGTATAAACACGCACAAAGTCAGTGCCAAAGGGGTATGAAAACGTAAAGCTAAGTTGCTGGAAGGTATCATCAGGTACAACTATTTCGGTCGTGCGTACAGCTTTCGCTCGATTTAGATCGTGTGCCTGTGCGTCCTGCGCGACCGCCTACCAGCCTCTCTCCCCCTCCTATTCATTAGTGGCTTCCGAGAAACAGCCAATCATATGCACGATAATATTCACTATTTTTTCTCAAAAAGGGACTTTTTCCAGTTCAAATGCTTCGTCAGTGGTCATCGGGATAGGTCCCTAGGAGATGTTTGCATTCTTTTCCAGAAAGGAGACATTCAAGACATCTACCCTGACTTTTCCGTCCTAGGGCACATTTGCCTATACTTACCCACTACGTCTGTGCCTTGTGAAGGGGGCTTTAGCGTACTGAATCGGGTGAATAGCAGGTACAGGAACCGAATGTCCGCATGCAGTTTGTCAAGGAAAATGAAGAACAAGTCGGCAGTGAAGTCATTCAAAACTGCAAGAGACAGTATCAAATTGACCAATGTCTGACTAGCCTAACACACAAAAACATCAACAACTAACTTGACAGTCTGGACAGACTGCATGTGGACATTCGATTCCTGTAACTCCATCGCTGTTGCATACTTAAATTACAGATGTTGACTAGTAAGTAATGAGACAGGGTATTAATACATGTATCATAATATTTGAGTTGTGTGTGTGTGTTTAAATTTATTTTTAAATTTGCTAAAAATAAAAAGTTAAAATTGTTTTTGTTACAAAAATGTTTGTTTAAAACAAGTGTGTGTGTATGTAAGGAAGTCGGACACAAATCAATCCTGATACAATTGCAAAGTTGAATTATATTGACATGCTAAAGAAAACAATCAACCAGCAATCTATCCTAATTGTCCCATAAATACTCCCGCCAGCGTGCATGCAAAGTGTTTATTACGTATGTTAGTGTACCCCCTAAAAAACTTAAAGGGGGTATAAAAACCCCCTTATGTTTGCAATGAGGGTATGAAAACCCCCACATGTTTTGGTTGAGGGTATAAATACCCCTAGCTTAAAAACTTTCTCCATCACTGACATGTGAGCCTTCGTGTCCTAATTATTTCAAACCAACCCTTTAATCGGAAGGATAAATCATAAAAGTAGATCATGAATTGTACATGTTGTACTATCGTCATTGTGGAAAAACAAAAAGCTCACAAAATTAAAGCAAACAAAGACATGAACAAAACCTAAACAATATGGTGGATTTTAAAAAAAGATGGTTTGTCTTGCAAAGCCATGCAACAGCTTAGGAATAAATCTCTTCTTTACTTTTCATTTGAAAGTGCAGTCCAGTCAAAACGTTGGTTTCCCAGTTCTCCATTGATTCGGATTCATCTCAGTACAAAAGGTATAATTATAATGTGTTCAACTTATAACACCCTTATTTAGTCATAAACGCATTTCATCATGTATAGCTAAAGTGAAGTCTAATTTGCTTTGTAAGTTTCTAAGCTATGTACTCTTTTTCTGCCAAACAGTTAAATCTCTCCTTCAGTTTTTCACTCTCCTTCATAATCACTGTTACTGTTGATGCGGAAATTCCACATTGTTCAGCAATTTCTTCTTTTTTTTCATCTTTTTATCTTCAAGTGCGTGAATTAGATCTATTTTAGGCTTCAGGGTAAGCGTGACGTGACGATGTTGCGTCATTATGAACGTCAGTAACTCTCATGAAACTTTAATACAGTAATCATCTTGAAACTTTATTATAAGCGGCAGCAAAACTCGCCAGGGGCCTTAGAAAACACTTTATTATAAGCGGACTTTACTATATTTTTTTTTTATTATATCCGATTTTTAAAAACAGAGACAAAGAAGAGTTTTGGTCAGGACCAAGACTGGACTTTACTAAAACCGAATATTTACTTTATCCGGCCTTTATTATATCCGGAGTTCACTGTAGCAGTATTTGCAAAACCTTTTTTTTGTGGGGGGAGAGGGGGTAGGGGGGGGGGTGGAGGTGGGGAGGGGGATTTGATATAGTGTATAGAAGAACCATGCGTGTGTAATTTTTTTGCGATCGCTTCACATGTCGTTCCACTTCCGTTACGGTTCCTTTGAACCAAGTGGATAATTAGCTTTTAGTCTGGCCGTACCTGCCAAACAGCAATGCTGCGACTATGGTCAAGGCATGCCGTTGGCAATGGTCATAATGGGACATATTGTGAGACAAAACAACGATTTATAAAGCCATGAATTTCATCTTTCCGAAATCTTCTGAATTCTATCTCTACTCACTCGTGTGCTTTATTCTTAGATACATGGTCCTCTATAGCAGTCCCAAAGACGATGACTTTTTATCCCTTAAGATATCTCTTTATAATAAGACTAGAGTTCTCAGCCTGTTTAAACTATCTGAACTTCTGATCTACTCCTATCTGTCAAAAGCAATGCTGCAATCGGGTCGCCACCTTCCACTGATATGGAGCATAATCAGAAATACATTTACTTAACCACTTTCATATGAGAAATAGTTTTGAACAGTTTCGTGGTCTTCAAACATTTTGATATAAAATCAGAAATGACGCTCCCTTAAAAATACTCACTGTTGTATTGTAATACTCATAATCTGTACACGCCGATGTTTTGTGTCATATTTGTAAACATTGCTGATCACATTGAATTCCTTGCACCAGGTATATATCAGAGACAGACTTAACATTTTAACCTCTACGCTCGTTCAAAATGTATCGTAGTTAAAACAATCTGTAATGGGGATCGGTTCTGACTTTTGACTGTTCAACTGGTTAGAAAGAAACTTTCGAGGCTGACACTTGATTTTAAAATGTAAATTCTCAAACCGTCCAAAATAATTGAATAAACAATCATGAACTGAGAGCTAAAGTTCAGTTTAGACTATGCTATGGAAAACAGACGATACGCCTTTGAGATGTGATAACCGTCAATATAGCACCAAAGTTTAAGATAGAGCGTTTAGTTTTAATAGTTCTCCAAAATCATTAAAAGTGACAGTCAGGCTAGACTTGCATCAAGGCATGCAATAAATTTGGCGTTTGCTGTTCAGTTTTGAGAGCTCTAAAAATGTATTGTTGACGAAAGAATCATGTATTGAGAGGTCGGTTCAGACTGGGTTAATTTAGGCACCACTATGCAAGTAAGCTCTTGCAGTGATATAACGAGTGTTTGGTTTTGATGTTTGGCACTGCATGTCAAGAGTATTCAGCGTTGAAATAATATCCCTGACTGTTAGTGTGGGTGGTCTGGAATCACTGTGTGAGTGTGTATGTGTGTGTGTTTGTGAGCGAGTGTGTGTGCGTGCGTGCTTGCGTGTGTGTAGGTTAAAGATAATCTGATAAGAGAGAGAGAGAGAGAGAGAGAGAGAGAGAGAGGAGGTTGTAAAATTTATTCAACCAAATGACAATTGAAATTGCACATTTAAATCCCTTCTGTTTGAGTTTGTGTGTGTGTGTGTGTGTGCGTATGTATGTGTGTGTGTTTGTATGGGTTTGTGTTTGGGAGAAAGAGACAGACAGACTGAGAGAGAGAGTGAGATAGAGAATATGAATACGAATATTTATTCAATAAAGGGC
This sequence comes from Oncomelania hupensis, assembly GCA_036898135.1. NCBI lineage: Eukaryota > Metazoa > Mollusca > Gastropoda > Littorinimorpha > Pomatiopsidae > Oncomelania > Oncomelania hupensis. The sequence goes on from CM072512.1 coordinate 87,969,849, forward strand.
CAAATTCCCTTAAAAAGAGGTGTGTGCAACATTACAATAGCAGTCAAGTCAAACATACATCGAAACAATACAGAATTTCAAATCCTCAAAGCATTCAAAACATACATAACGACAAAACATTTTCTCTAATTTTGAACGCTCGGTACAAAAACATACATAATCTCTGTATGTGTGCGTACGTGCGTAGACATAAGCCTTGAAATGGGTGACTGACCTTGCTTTTTATGCGGAGAATGGGTGTGTGTATTAGCCACCCACTTTTTTTTCCAGCCACCCACTTTTTTCTAAGTGCACAAGAGTGCTATTTAAGTGTATGGGAGTGCAGTTGTAGTGCATGAGAGTGTTTTAAGTACAATGGAGTGCTCTATTTGGGACGGAGAAAATCCAGTCAATTTTCGGGAAAATTTTGAAGAAAGTTCGACTTATTTCGTTGCCTATAGGAGACGAACTGGGTCAACTTTTTAGACGGAAAGAGCCAATTTTGCGTTAGATTCTTACATTTTTTTAAAGAAATTTGCGTTCTTTCCGTCAAAAAACCACTTTCCGATTCCTACATTCTTAGTAAAACCCAGTATTGGTGTTCTACATTGTGTGTGTGTGGGGGGGGGGGGGGGGGTGTGTGCGTGGGTGTGTGTGCGTGCGCGTGAGTTTCTTTACTTCTCGTTCATCGTTCATTTTACAAGTAAATTTAAAGGCATAGCCTTTTTGTTTGCTTGTTTGTTTGTTTGTTTGTTACTTCGCTTTTTGATGCGTTTTTCATTGCTTCTTATTATCTTCTCATCTTTCAGCCCTTGCGAGTTTGCATGCTTACAATGACGCCAGGCTGTTGTTGTTGGTACGAGAACAGTGAGGAAATCGAATGAAATAGCCTCTAATAAAATCCGGTTTGTTTGTTTTTTGTCTATTGTGTCTGCACCAGACGCTCGTTCCGTCACATTAGTTGTCTTAAATCATTCTCGGCATGAGCGACGGAGGGATAGATGGGGCGGAGGGAAAGAGGGGTGGTGAGAGCGAGAGAGAGAGAGAGAGAGAGAGAGAGAGAGAGAGAGAGAGAGAGAGAGAGAGAGAGCATGTACACCTGTTTTCATTGTCAGGGTAGCATCCAAAGTTTGCCAAATTTAACTGTGCACAGATTTGATTTATGTACTAATGAGTTTCCTGAGCATGATAAAAACTTTGCTTTGTCTTTTGCTCTTTGGAAACATTACCAGTCCTTAACATACACAAAAACACACAGTAATTTGCTTCATTTTGCCTCACAAAGATTTTTCGATTAAATCGTTTCTTATAAGCAAATTGGCATCGGACAAAGTGCAACTGCCATAGGAATATATATTTTGTTTGCTTGTTGGTGAATTTTATATTAGCTTCGTTTATGATGTCACTTTTGTGTGTGCATTTGTATGCGCGTCTGTTTTGGGTTTACACGTCATTATTAGCAGTTTTGCCATTATTTTTTTTCAGGTCCGATATCTTGTTGACGTAACATTAATTACTGTTAACCATTTATACTTTAATTACATGATCCGTTTGTACTCTATTAACTCTAGTGTCATAACCTGTTTGACATTCGCCATATGGTAAGGGCGAAGTGCTGATGGCTATACTGTGTCAGATTCTTGCTGTACCTTGAAAGCGGCCTATTCTGAGTAGCGAGATCATGCAGTTTCGTTAGGAAGGTTGCGCTTTAGTGAGGCAACACGATTTAGGCGTAAGTGTTTTTCTGGCTGATTTGTCGACTTTCATTCTTCAGATTAGCGGTGGATTTTTATTTGTCGTTGTTGTTAAAAGCGTTGTATTATACATTAAAAAAAAAGTATTTGCTCTTATATAGTGCACTTATAATCTCATAATGCTGCTCAAAGCGCTGGCTGGACTCAAGCTCGATCGAACTTGCTTCAAACAAAGAGGGCGCATTTCAGTGTACGCACTGTGTAACGCCTTAGACCGTCCAGTCACTGCAAACCATCCGTTTGTGCGTCTGTTTATAGGATTTGCTTTTTGCAATTTAAACAGAAATTGTCGGGCCCTGGGCATATGTCATATAAAGACAGTGGACGGCCGTTTTAGGAACCATTACAGTCCGTCATCTCGTAGGCCTATAAGACCATTCATACCGTCATTTTCAGATATATTCGCATCGGAGATCATCAGCACTCCAGACGATTTCTCTTCCCCTGAACACACACAAACACACGCACACACACACACACACCTGTGCGAGTACTCTCCTCTCCTTGCACATGCTGGATTTGAACGTGTATTTGGTTTATCGCCACAAAAGACACGCGACTTAATACTTTCGCACCCACCCTCTTTTATGTAAAACTTGAACTTTTTACCCTTGCGTGTAGACCTTTGAGCAGCTCTTGAGCTGGAAAAGCACTAAATAAGAACAATTATGTCAATAAATAAATAAATCTACATCGCAACAAATATTTTATAGAAAATCTACCGCCCCTCCTCCCACTGTGCTCTGGTATACCGTTGCCGCCTGAAAACTGTTCACTGCTTGTTTCTCATTTCTTCCTCGATCATTATCAAAGAACGCAACAGGTGTGTGTATGCATTATGACATTGCATTAGGTTTGCAACATTCTCAGCTATTGTTGTTTTGCACATGCATTGTGGAAGTTGGGGGAGCTAGCTGAGAAAATTACTCCACCTAGAAGAAACTCTTCGTCTGTCTTTGCCCTTGTATTTTCAAAGGAAATGCTTTTTGACTGTAGTGTAAGCAAGGGCGCATTAACTATTAAGAAAGGTCCCACTTGCATTTTTTTTAATCACAGGTTATTTTTGTGTTGTTTCTTTGCCCGCCTCGGCATCGCACTATTTAAATAATCGACCAATTCCACCTGCATGGGAACCAAGGGAAGAAAAGAGAATGACTACGACGACGACTGCGACGAGAAGAATCCTAGATATGTTATTGTATCAACCTCTAAGGCGAAGAGATGTGTAATGATTCAGCTGTGCACTTTTATCAGTTCTTCGGGTCTTTGTTCATCAAAGCTGCAATTACTACATTCCTAGCATAGGCACCCATGTTTTTGAAGTCCATGACTAATGCCTTACCTGTGTTCACGAAAAGGATTCATCCAGAGGTAGAGAAACTGCGACTCGCCCACTGTCCTTTATTTCAACATGCTCTTTTACCGTGTATTATTCCCATTCCTTTTGAAGTGTATGCACGATATCTGCGTTCCAAGCAATGGTGGATGCACAGATCGAAACATATAATTCTCTTGTTCGAACATGCCCTTTTATCTGTATTTCTTTACAGGAATTTTCATCTATGAAGTGTAGACAAAAGGAACACAGCCTTCATTACCCTCCATAATTCTTTTTATGTGAATGTGCTCTTTTTATTTGTGTTGATGAAATACCATCTTCGATTAACTAAAGTAATTGCATACATCAGACAGACAGACCAAAACACAAGCCATTGAACAACACGACGACTTGCTCATCGCAGTGGTGAAGAAACGAAAACTCCGGTGGTATGACGCATGCATTAATTCATTAATGGCGAGGCTTCAATGAAGAGCATGCATCAGGCCTTGCAAAGACCATCCTACAAGGCACGGTGCAAAAAGGCAGAAGAAGATGGAGAAAAAACGAGATGGGACGACAACATTCAAGAATGGACTAGCTTGACACTGAGTGAAGCCATGAGGTCTGCAGAGGAGAGAGACAGATGGGGTAAGCTGGTTTAAAGAGTCATCCGTGGTGTCCCAACGACTTTCGAGTTACGGGTTAGGATAGTATAGGATAGGATATGAATTGTATACAATTTATGATTTGACGCTTTTTACTAGCTATGTGTCATTCAAGGAAGATGCAAGTGTACAGGTAGAAACAACGTTCCACGCTCAGCAGGTTTGATCGCGTTATCCGCCAGTGTCTTGAGCAGCGCTTTGAGGTAACACAACGCTATGTGAGAGCTCTACAGCCAACCATCTTCTTTTTTTTTTCTTTCCCAATATTCTGTGTATGTTTGTCTGTCCATGAAAGAAGCGCATCAAAGGTGTTTGAAACAGCACAAAGTGTGCATCTTAGACCTTCCTGAATTGAAAGAATGACAGTTGAAGGTTTTAAAACAAAAGTATATGTCAGTGGCACTCCCGTTCTTTATTTGAAGTTCCAGTTTCTTTGTTTGTCTGTCCATGAACGAGGTGCATCAAATGGGATATAAATAGCACCGCAGGGCGTTTTATGAGAAGACATAAATATAAATATTAAGCATAAAAAAGTGTCATTCTACCCCCACCTCCACCCTCATTTCTCTTACTTTTCGCCCAGTAAGCTGCTTGTATGTTTGTCATTCCATACAAAAAGAGGCGCATCTAAAGTTTTTTGAAGAACACAGCTATGCATTTTACCTACAATTGATTGATTGATTGATTGATTGTTGCTTTAGGTCCAGCGGACTCTTCCGAGCCAAATCAGGACCGGACAACCCCCAATCCGCATAAAAGATCTGCCGAAACAACCCTAGTGGGAAAATTGAATGCCCTCCACCGGCCAGTTACTTTACAATAAAGACATCCCACGCAGGGGACGGCTGAGGCTTTACCCCAACTACTCGAACCCCCGGTTACAAAAACAAAATAGAATACAAACATCATTATAAATCATCAACAAAACACACACATATAAAACGCCTATAGTGCCAAATAATAACATCATAGGAAGCCCCAGTGACCACCCGGCAGAAAGCGTCCAACACTCCCAAGCCGATCCAACAGACCTCATACAAACAAGGTGCAGGTAGAGGTAGAGTTACATATAAAAGGATAAGAGTTACTGCCAAATCACACCCGCATTTTTGTCCCCTCTTTGCTTGTCTGTCCATCATGTTGGTTTTAAAGAGTACAATTATGGAGGCTTTGTTGTTGTGATATTTGTCTTCTCAGAAAAAAGAGCGCGACAGCCCAGAACGCCGCCACGAAGGACGAGGGAGAACATGATGGAGCGCTTGCAGGTTGTGTTTTTGAATCTAGGCACTCCCTCGCCTAGGATATGAGCTGCACAATCTGTAACTCCTTTGCGGATGAGATCTTCGGTGCACAGAATAAAGTACTAACCGCAGTCGGCATTGTTTAACTGTCATTGTTTTTAGCATTCCCACTCGGCTACAGTACAGCAACCTCAATGTATCTTACCTGCTGTATTCAACGAAGAGGTAACTACAGGTAGAAAAGAAAAGAATGCCACCATGTCCCAGCCACCTTCCTGTATAAATGTCGATTAATTCGGCACATAATGCTGGATTGCTTGCACTCACGTTCAAACATTCAACCTGCTATTTGTTTGCCTGTCTGTCCATGAAAGAGGTCGCCTACATCTAAAGATTTTGGGAGAGCGTTTTACCTTTATTCCAGGGAGTAATGCATCTAATGTTAAATGTGCCACTCTCGCTCGCCTTCCTTGATTTCAACATGCGCTTTGTTTGCTTGTTTGTCCATGTCTTCCACCGATGCAGCAAGGCTTGCAAACCGTAACCTCTACCGTCTGTCAGGCGAGAGAAAATAGCGCTCAAATTATTCACCTTTGTTAAAGGCCCCTTATCACGAACGAACATTTGAAGTTTAACGTCCATGCACCCAACGTAACACAGAACTAAAATAATTGTTGATGCGACTTCGGCTTTGAACTTCTGCAGGCTAGATAAAAAGATCTATTAGGTTATTTAGTTGTTGTGTTCTTTAATGAACAAAAACATTTTTTTTACCGCTTTGTGAATGGGCTCTATGCACAAAGGCGTAACGGTCACGTGCTGCGGGAATAACACAGCGTGCTCGAGGTTGAAAATGGTGAAGTACTGTGCTGCGCTTGGATGCTCTAACTCCGACGTAAAACCTTTATGCAAAGAAAAAAACATTTCCTTTCATTGATTTCCACTGAAAGATGAAATATTGATGAACTTATATTCTTTTGTACAGTAAAAAGAATCTCATACCACATGACGCAGTTTCAAGTTATGGAGCCACAAAATCAGATTAATTTGATGAGGATTTGATGAGGACACTCTGCCCAGATAGAAAACGAGGAATGCATTCATTCCATAAAGGCGAGGTTGCGTCAATTAAGAAAACTTTACATGTTTGTTGTTGAGTATATATTTCATTTTGTTTGGTAGGTGTATGGTCGGCCAAGGGGTGAGTGAATTACTTTGCACAAACTTGCAATTAGTGTGTGATATTCCCGACATGGTTTCTTTTCTGATTTCTGCTCATTATTTTGTTCTTGCTGGATCTCGTGGACAATGCCTTGAGCAGTCAGTTTTTTTATGCCGGAAAATGCACTACATGTATCAATCCTTTTTAACTTTTGAATTGTTTGTGCCTGATATTTGAACAATAGTTAGCTTCCTTTAAATGAGACAGACGATCCTAAGTTAAGTTCGCGCACTACAGATCGTAGTCTACGACCACCTCAGTTTTCAACCATCTTGTCTGACCCAGTAACCGCTCGTGATTATTGCTAAGTGCCTGCAACCCTATCATCCGTGTACAGTGTCTCTTAAGTGCGCTCATAATTAAGGCAATCAAGGCGTTTTAGCAATGTTAATGAAGGAAAGTTTACACTGATAGGTTTTCGTAATCATGCAGTTTGATTTTAGGTTATCGAAGCTAGGCGAATTAGGCTATTCTATACGACGACTATCCAATGAAATCAGGATTTGAATTGTTTACCATAATTGTCAAACCAGCGGGTAAAATATGAGCTGCTTCTCAAAGAAAGCAAGGCAGCATCAGTGCAGCCCTTTAACCGAAACCTACACCTAAGACACACACAACCAAAGCCCCACCCCTACCCCTCAACTATACACTGACATAACCACCAAACAAAATCATGTAATCATGTGCTCACTGCCACGTTATTGTACGGGCTAGAGGGGATCAAACTCGCAACTTCTGTTTGGGTGAATTACAATTACAATTACATTATAAGCATATCGTGTATCTTGATATTTTTATATTCACTTAATGTTTCAGGGGTTCATGTCTTGCTGACAGATCTTGCTGCACGCGTCAGCAGCAACAGCATGTAAAACAACAACAGAAAAGAAAAAGTAGAAGAAGAAGTAGAAGTAGAAGAAGAAGAAGAAGAAGAAGAAGAAGAAGAAGAAGAAGAAGAAGAAGAAGAAGAAGAAGAAGAAGAAGAAGAAGAAGAAGAAGAAGAAAAAGAAAAAAAAAAAAGAAGAAGAAGAAGAAGAAGAAGAAGAAGAAGAAGAAGAAGAAGAAGAAGAAGAAGAAGAAGAAGAAGAAGAAAACGACTGTGGTAATGGAGAAGGTATTGCGAATAGTAAATGCAAATTCATTTTATTCAATTTTTTTTGAAGAAAACGACTATGTGTAATGGAGAAGGTGTTGCGTATCGTAAATGCAAATTCATTTTATTCAAATTGTATTTTATTTGTGAGTTAGAATGCATGTGGGAATTTCGTAGGGATGTGGGTCCCTAACGCTAACACAATTAAGTGTTTGTTTCTAACAAGTCTTCCATGAAAACTATGATGTTGCTGTTGATGTCATGTATAGCGCGATTCTCCACGTCGGTAGACACGCTCATTGCGCCTGCAGGGGAAGGGAAAGGGGACAGGGTCAGGGGGAGTGGGTGGGAGGGAGTAATCCAAAAATAAAGCGAAAGCAGCCGTCACCATCATGTGTTATTATTGTGTTAGCACAGTCTTCCAACAAGCGTGCTTAATAAGTTTACTTGTTGTATAGGTAGCTAGTATAGATCTTTATTAGGACTTCGTCAATTGAGGGCGGCATGGCACACGGCGTAATGTTTATCAGGGATGCTTTTCTTGTCTTCGATAACAAGACACAGTGAGAGTCATAGCTCCCCTCTTCTTCCACCCATCAGTGAAAACAACCCCTGGGACTGCATCACGTCAAGATCCCTATCCATGTGTTTTGCCCCGGCGTAAAAACAGGGGGCACTAATTGTCGTTCTTGAGCTTTAGCATTTTGTAGTGCTGCGCTTCAAAGCCTTGGCGTAAGGGGTGAACGGATGTTTCGTTTTATATCAGAGTGTGTACGTTGAACGTTAACATTTGTTTTAAGCTTTAGGATGTGTCTGGGTTGCATGAAATTGTTTGAAATTAGTTTGCCAGTTGTAGGTAACATTGTGGAATTGTTATTGGAATTTTTTTAAGTGGACTATTAACATTAAACAAATCAGCATTTTATTATTATTATTATTATTATTATTATTATTATTATTATTATTATTATTATTATTATTATTATTATTATTATTATTATTATTACTATTAATTTTAATCTTACTTTTTAGGGGGGGGGGGGGAATAAATTAAGAATACATGATGTTTTATCATAGTGTTATTATAAACAAGTTGACTGATTGATGGACTATCTATCTATCTATCTATCTATCTATCTATCTATCTATCTATCTATCTATCTATCTATCTATCTATCTATCTATCTATCTATCTATCTATCTATCTATCTATCTATCTATCTATCTATCTATCTATCTATCTATCTATCTATCTATCTATCTATCTACCCCCGTTGGGGTGCCGGTGGTTTTAGTATAAATAGTATCCCCACTTTCTGGAAATTTAGTGCTTTAAATTCCCACTGTCGCTGTCTTTCTTATTTGCTCTTTCTAATTCCTGCTCTGTTCTATCAATCTGCCATACTATCGCCTTCTTCGCTAGCCCAGTCTCCTACCTTTTTTTCTTGAAAACTCGTCCGCTGGACCTAAAGCAATAATAATGTAATGTAATGTAATGTAATCTATCTATCTATCTATCTATCTATCTATCTATCTATCTATCTATCTATCTATCTATCTATCTATCTATCTATCTATCTATCTATCTATCTATCTATCTATCTATCTATCTATCTATCTATCTATCTATCTATCTATCTATCTATCTATCTATCTATCTATCTATCTATCTATCTATCTATCTATCTATCTATCTATCTATCTATCTATCTATCTATCTATCTATCTATCTATCTATCTATCTATCTATCTATCTATCTATCTATCTATCTATCTATCTATCTATCTATCTATCTATCTATCTATCTATCTATCTATCTATCTATCTATCTATCTATCTATCTATCTATCTATCTATCTATCTATCTATCTGTCTATCTATCTATCTATCTGCCAAACCGTTTCCATCATTATTTCGGTTTCTCCTTCTTCTTGTTCTGTTTTGGTCTTCCGTGACTTTTACTTTGCTTGTTTGTTCTTTTTTTTTCTGTCTTTTTTCTCTTTTTCTTTCTTTCTTTTTTTTTTTTGTTTCTTTCATTCTGTTGTATTTCTTTTTCATCTCCTTCTTTTAGGGATTTTACTTGCTATGAGATGCTGCAAGAAAGCGAAACTGTCACAACATAGCTGACACTGTGCGTTTCAGCCACAGTCCAAGCATACATTTTCAATTAACCCAATTTTGAGTTGAAACAAAAAAAAGAGTGACGAGGAGTTTGTTGTGTGTTATTTCGCGCGTACCTACGTTTGTGTGTGTGTGTGTTTTTTTGGGGGGAGGGGTGAAGAGGAGAGGGAGGGAGAGGGTGCATGTGTGTGAGTGCGCGCACTAATGCCTGAGTACATATGTGCATGTTTTAAGTCGACGTTTGATTAACATGACTGTTATAAAAATGGGGACAGGAATCTCATAAGGAACAGGACGAGAACTTTTAGATGCCTTATATTTTATATTCCTTTTTGAGTATATTCTTTCCTTTTTGTATTTTGTTCGTTTAAAAAAAGTATTATTAGTTTGTTAATCGTTCTGCATAGAGTCTCGTTTTTGTAAACATTGCAGGGGAGGATTGGGGGGGGGGAGTCCCAGGGAGCACAGAACCCCAAACTCCCTCCTGGATGTGAAGGGGGGGGGGACGACAACAAACGACACACAAACACGTTTCCCTCCCACGCCCTCCCTCTCAAACCTGTAATGCCAGTATGGCGTAAACGGATTTATTGCCCGGAGTTCTCAAGTTTTGAACAAGATTGCGATAAAACATCAGGATATTAAGGTTATATCCCTAGCACATTTTTATGTGTTCAATGACGTCATAATCATTTGCACAGCTTCAAATATTTAGGAGCAGCTGTATCAGACAATGGGTCCCGACAGAAAGTCCTCTACAGGATAGCACAGAACTGCTGCCCTGACAAGGTTGAAGTCCCTAGGAAAGACAGGACCATGAGTCTACACTCCAAGGTAAGGTTGCTGCGCTCCCTTGTCATCCCCATCTTCCTATACTCTTGCGAAACATGGACCCTTACAGCAGACCTACAACAAAGAATGCCAAGCATGGAGATGAGGTGTTACAGAAGACTTCTGGGCATTTCCTATACCCAGCACATTACCAAAGACGAAGTCCGACAGACCATCACACAAGCCATTGGACAACACAATGACCTGCTCGCAGTGATGAAGAAACGGACATTCCGATGATATGGCCACGTCACCAGAGCATGAGGCCTTTTTAAAGTCCATCCTGTAAGGCACGATGCAAAGAGGCAGAAGAAGATGGAGACGGAAAAAGAGGTGGGAAGACAACATTCAAAAATGGACTGGCTTAACATTGAGTGAAGCCATGAGGGCTGCTGAGATGAAGTACGCCGGTTAAGCGATCATCTGTGGCGCCTCAACGGCTTTCTAGTAACGGGATAGGATAGGATAGGGTAGGACGTCATATTCAATAAATTTTGTATTAATTTGGATTTTGAAAAGCTTAGCGTAGTTTTGGTACCCAGTTAGCCTGCCTGACAGGTGATGTAGGCTTTATATGACTAACACTGATCTTTTACACTCTGAGGATGTACCCGTATATCACCCTCCATGCCCACTTCCATCCCAATTTATGAGATTTTATCTCTTTGCCATCAGGGTGGGTGAGGAATGACCGACAATGTTTAGGCTTGACTTATCAAACTGCAAAAGTGACTGTTGACGTAGTAAGGGGTTATCCCGTTGTTAGGAGCCAATAGGAGCATAATTTGGGAGTTGTTTTGATTTCACAATGCAACAGCGCAATAGGACTACCAGTAATATATATATATCTTCTGGCAGTCTAGTACAAGCAGGGTCCAGTTAGGTTATGACTTCAAACTCCGGCTGAAAACTATAACTAAAACTTTATAAAAAAAAAAAAAAAAGAAAGAAAAAAGAAATTGCCCTCTTGTGGACAACAAAAATCGGCTGAAATAAGATCAAAATCTTTAGATAATTTTACAAACTATGAACTGTGTATTAGATCTAATATTGAGTTTCCTAAAAGAACAAGACACATTGGAAGCCTTATTACCAAAGCAACTTACACACAAGACCTTTTTCATGAGTGCCAAATTACTAATGAAATAGTTGCTAAACGTGTAACAATACCTCCTATCCCAACTTGGGAGTTAAAACAGGCGACCTATGATTATGAGTATAGTTCTGTATCAAAACATACAGATAAGAATGTAGTAACCATAGATGCTCGCATAAATTTAAATGAAAAATTTAATAATAGTTTTAAAATATTCATAAATGGTTCTGTACGAGCATCTGAAATTGCGGGGTCTGCTTTCGTTATTCCCGATTGGAAAAAATGCTAGAAAATACATTTGGGAAAAGGTTTTCAATTTTTACAGTAGAATTAATTGCAATTGTAATGGTTTAAACAAAATTGCTAGCTTGTTTACTGTTTTTTTATAGTATAGTATACACATTATAGTATTATATATGTAATATGTATGGATTTACAGTCTGTTTTACGGGTTTTGGATAGCAAAGAACGACAAGAAATAATTTATGAGATCAAGCATGTTGTTCATTGTTTGATTATTAATGAAACATATGTTAATTTTGTTCGATACCATCACATTCTGGTTTCATCTTTAAAGATTGGGCAGATCGAGAAATAAAGAAAAGTGCTTTAAACTTGAATTCTCTTACATGTTGGCATATTTTGATCTGCTAAAGAAAAAAATCTTCACAATTGAAAAAGCATTTTTAAGAATATATAATTATTCACCCCAATGTTCGTTACATGTTCGTTTTTTTAAAGACCTGTTGTAACATTAGCAAATAAAAATGTCTTAAATTCATTACGAACAAAATTTTATTTTCAAAAAAAGTTTTGCTCATTTTTTTTGCATTTTTATTGGTTAATATTCTGTTTAAATGCAACGATTGGGACTTTTACTACCAGTGGAAATAAAAAATGTTAAGATACTATGTGATTTAACTTTTTCACTTTGCTTAAAGCTTGCAAAAAATGTTTAAATTATTAATCTGTGGGAAGATTTATCCAGTGTTTTTTTTTTAAATTGATTATTGTATTAAAAGAGTACATGTGTATAATTATAGGGGAGAGAGAGAGAGAGAGAGAGAGAGAGAGAGAGAGAGAGAGAGAGAGAGAGAGAGAGAGAGAGACAGACAGAGAGACAGACAGACAGAGACAGACAGAGACAGAGAGAGATTTTAATTTTATTTTTTAATAAGTTCTTCTAGTTAATGAGTTGATTAATTTATATAGTTAATTACCCACAATTGTTTATTGATATGCTTATTTTTTTATTTCCAATGTTTAAATTACTTAGGTGAATAATAGACAATAAATGAGTTGCACACACAAAAATCGACTGCAGCAATACGCAGTGATACATAATTATTAGTAGTCTAATAGTATCACATAACGTAATCAGGAACAACACCTCTCCACCCACACCCCCACCCTCGCCCCCCATCCCCGCAGTTTCCCCCCTTCCCACACACACACACACACACACACACACACACACCCACACACACACACACACACACACACACACACACACCCCACACACACACACATACACACACAACAAGAGCAGAATCCGCCGCTGTAGTGTAATACATGAAATGGCTGTAACTTAAACCGTTTGCACATATTTGCACATGACCTTAGTTTCATCTGTTTTGTCATAATTTCTATTATTTGGACATTCTCACTTTTCCGAACATTATTTAGTTTACTAATTGCGTTTGCACTTACCGGTTGTTTTGGTTTTCAACATGCACTAGTAACACAATGCAGCACTCTGTGTACTTTAATGGGGTGGGAGACACCTCAAAGGTAATACAACACAGATTAAGGTCCGTCCTGTCCTAGAGGTAATAACATCTAGGAGTACAACGCGTAGTATGTGAACGCTATAGTTCTCACGGTCTGAGCGCCCGGGGGCATTATACACGATGCGAAGAAATGACTGAGTGAATTGTTCTGAACATAGCGCATGTTCAACACAAAGACCTGCTCATGGCGCTGAACTCGCAGACCCAGCATTCAGGAGATAGTTTGTAAACGTCAGGATCCAACCCACATCGCCCAAAGTTCATAAAGCGCCATAGTGCTAAAAACTAAAACAAGCTGCACGTAGGCGTTTAAGGAAGTTATGTGACACTATCTTCCAAGGTTCAAGTGAGAGGTGGGAATTCAAGGTAAGTCAAAATACTATTAGTGGGTAAATAAATGCAAACTGTCACATGACAAATGTCGCGCGAATTCGCCTTTTGGCAAAACTGTACGTTGATGCGGCGTCGGTTCAACACTAATCATTTTCTGAGGAGAATCAGGTCACGTAGCAGACTTGCAAGCTTGATTGATAGCTAGACTATTAGTCAGAAAACTTGGTGGACTTGCTGTAAGGTTCTACCAGGATAAGACTCTTATCTTCAAATGACTGGGATAAGTTAAAACGGTGTTGAAAATAATAATTATGTTAATAAAGGGTATTATTCTCCGTAGAAGTCGTCACGTGTCTAACAGGTAAATGTTTTGCAGCTGGATATTTTAGATTACATCCGTAAGAGTCCAAACCACATTCGTATTCAGGGCGTCTGGAATAATGTTCACAGATGAACGAAAGCAGAAAAACTAGCTGTGACATATAAACGTTTGCAGACAGAACCTATCGGACACACGCACAGCCCAAACAAGGCCCGTATTCAAGGCGTTGGGAATAATATTTACTGATGAAGGATAGCATTACACCTGGACTTACTGGCTTTGAATCTGACCTACTGGCTGTGAATCTAATGAGGTGAAATTGTTGAAGAATATGAAATGGTGGTACAGAAAATGGTTGTTTAATATGAATGGGCTTCTGGAAGTGGAGTGAATTCGTTTTGTCACGCAAGAACTGTGGCCGTATACCATGATACCACGATGTTCTCAAGATACCTCCTCGGTAGTACACAGTCGGCCACTTGATGCAGAATCAGTACCAGGGCTGTATTTGTCCTGTCACAGGCAGAGAGAGGTTGGCATAGCGTGAAAGAGATTGAAGATGCCTCGTGTCAGCACAGGGTACACTGGCAGTACGTCGAGAACACCTTGGAATGACTTGAGGCAGGAGAGTGAAGGGACGATCTCTGTGTGTGTTTGGATGGTAAGAAAGGGAGGCTGTGTGTGTGTGTGTGTTGTGTGTGTGTGTGTGCGTGTGGCATGCGTGCGTGTTTCATAAACATGAGGTGAAAAGGAACATTTAGGTCTTTAGTGTGTATGTGTGTGTTTGTGTGTGTGTGGGAATGAACGTATCCACGTGTGTTGGTTAGATGGGAAGAGGAGGCGGGTAGTGATTACTATACGTTTGTATGTAAGAAGGCCCACCGCCGTAGCTCAATTGGTGGAGCGTTCGCCTGGCCCACCGATGACCCAGGTTCGAATCCCGTGGTGGGCGATATAAAATGTGGCCATTTTTACTGTCCATTTTAGCAGTATGATTGCTTTGGTGGTTCAGTGTTGATTCAGGCCCCTACCCCTCTTTCCCTGGGATGGTTATCCCCGTCTGCCATATCGCCAATGGTGGGTGTAGACATTAAACCTCAATGTCCATTCGTATGTAAGAAAATTAGTGTATATGGGTAATCTCTCTCTCTCTCTCTCTCTCTCTCTCTCTCTCTCTCTCTCTCTCTCTCTCTCGCCTTTGCCCCGGTGTGGAGAATGCTCACACCACATACACGCAGGAACATTTTACGCATGCACTCACTCACTCACATGCACACTTACGTGACGCAGCGAACAGGGGGCGCATACTGACAGATCTGCGTCAGTTTGTGGCAAATAGCATCGCGTATGAGACGATTTGCTCTTGTTTTGAAAATATGAAAGAATTTTGACGGTTGCACATGCACACTGAATTGCACCCTGTTGCTATCGAATACATCTGACAACAGCTCTCTAATGTAAAAAAATATGAACAGGATTGTTTGAAACAGCTAAGCTTAAACGTCCAGAAGTCAGGTGTGTGTGTGTGTGTGCGGTGGCGCGCGCGTGTGTGTGTGTGGGTGTGTGGGTGTGTGTGGGTGTGTGTGCGCGGATGTGTTTGTGTGTGTTTGTTTGAACAATACATTCCATAAAAAAATAAAGGCTCGGAAAAACAAATTCCGCGAGTTTTCTGTTTTAATCTTGCCTATTCTTGTTATTACTGGGGAGGGGGTGGGTAGCGGGTGCTGTTTTTGTTGTTTTTCTTCTTCTTCTTCTTCTTCTTCTTCTTCTTCTTCTTCTTCTTCTTCTTCTTCTTCTTCTTCTTCTTCTTTTTCTCCTTCTTCATTTTTTCATTTTACGTAATTACCACATTTTGTTGTTAAAAGATTTGTCTGTCGGTGCTTCTTCCTCTGTAGTGTGCCCGAGATGGCTCCTTTGATAGACTGTTAAACTGCCTGTGAACTGGGACTCAAATGCATCACTTTTGTCTTATACCGATGATGTTAGGAGTAAAGTTTGTTAATGCTCTGATTGATAATGATGTATACATTATTGATGAAAGTAATGTCCACAAAAGTTTAAGTCTTTCGTAAAGGTATGATGCATGATGATGTATGTACCAACTTGGAAAGTATAATGTTTATTTGTTTGCTCTTTTCGATTGCTTTAATGTGTACCCTCCACCACCACCACCACCACCCCAACCCTATTATACACCCCTTCCCGCCATCCTCCCTCAAAATATATAGGAGGATTCTGCATATTGCTCTTGTCTTCGTTATTTAAGGGATGTTCGAGAACACAATAAGCACTATTGCTTATAAGCAAAGGTCCACAAATAAACAAACAAAAATCCAACAAAGACTATTCCAAACAAAGATTTCCTATCCCCAAAACAGCCGTGGAGATTATCCATATTGCTATTATCTTCATTATATAAGCGCTGCTTCCAAACAATAAGCATTGACGCGCAGTTCACTAACACTAAACAGTGTGTACCATCCAACGAGCTACCTACCACACAATCATGCAAAATAGCACACGAAGAGTACCACAAAAGAAGACTTTTCCTCTTCCTACCCCATCCCCCTCTGCACAGACTAACTCACACACACACATACATACACACCAACTCCCTAACACACTAACTCACACATATAATCACACACTCACATAAACACATAAAACCCAACAAGCTATAGATGTATAGGGAAGATTATCCCTTTTGCTCTTGTCTTCTTTATCTATACAGCCCAGCATGATACTCGGTGCTTTGCATGCTCGCCTATCAGCCCAGGTCTTAAATCAGGCATCTCGGGGGTTTGACACTGATTGCAGTAACAGCATCGACCACCGCCTATCGACACAGACTTCACCTGATATTGGCGCTTCTTTGTTTGTGTGTGTGTGTGTGTGTGTGTGTGTGTGTGTGCTACAGGTGACGTGTAGTGGCGCGTTCAAATCTATTGAATAGTGGGGTGGAACTATCTTACCTTCCTCATATGAAATGTTTGGAAGATTGCATATCATATGATAGATGTGTTCGCATATTGAAGAAAAGAATAGGTTAGCCATTTTGAAGGTAGATAGTATATATATATATAATAGATTTGTGGGAAAATTGAAAAAAAGATTGTCTTTTATTCCAAAGTAAAACTTGCTTTAGTTTTGTATTGATTACATTGCAGATTTTGTTCGAAGATTGAAGAATGCTCTGAGCATTCCACAATGAAAGGATAAATGAATGGACACCATATTTAACAAAAGAAGGTGTAAGCCATTTACAGATAGTTTAGATAGCATTGAAATGTGTTTTGAACATGAAGAACTACTGGTGATAAAGTTATCATTGATTTGTTGAAAGATTACAGAAAAACAGTATTGTTCATGTCCAAAATAAAAAGACAGTACAGTGTTCAAAGTTTGAAGAAAAAATGGTTTCAACCGATCTGAGATTAAAGGTAAAAGTTATATATTCCTTTCAGAGAAAAACATGTCTTTACATTGATAAATGATTAACGATTGAAGAAAAACGGTTGTTTCTGTTCGATGTAGATAGTATAGACCAAAGTGGTATGTTCTGAGATTGAAAACAAATAGAGGTTTTCTTATGATGCAGAGTGTTAAGCTACGCGGCCTTCAATAGACTTGTTCAAAGTTTGATGGAAAAAAGTTATTTCTTTTTAAGGTAAACAGAACATATAGCGTAGATAACATTGAACAATGAAGACAATTGATGTTAAACATCGATTTTCCACGTAGCCTGTAGATATCAAATGAGTTTCCTTGGTGAATAAACTGTTATCAGTTTGTGGATGTCTTCTTATTTTCTATTGATCACATGGTCTAATAAAAGTGGGCCAAGGAACTTATAAGAAAAAATATCAGCCGCAGGCATATCAAGGTTCGCAAGTTCGAATGCATTGACTAAATATGTGATGATGATGATGATGATTGTCACAAAGAGAGGGGCTGGGGGATGGGGGTAAGCTCTTAATCTCTCGCGCTGTATTACCTCCTTTGATAGGTTAATGGTGCGATGACATTCAAGAGATTAATGCTAGGCCAACTAAATAAGTGAGAGACAGACAGGGAATAGGCGAGATAGATAGTAGACTTACACTAGTTAAGAAATTCAAATTCAAAGGCCAGTCAGGATAAGTGCAATTCTTAACTATTTACTTTTATTAATTTGAAGTGGGGAGTCTGGGTCAAATTATTCTAACGTGAGTCATTGGCAAAGCGTCTTTCAGTAAGGAGTAGTTCGGTGATATTCTGGGTAGTCAATATCGGGGGTACTAGAGCTACTGTAGACTGATTTCATCACAGGGCGAGAGTGTATCTGTATGGTTTCAGAGTCTCTCTGATAATCTGGCGAGTGGGGATTCTCGTAGGCTAATCACTTAGCTCGGTACTGCAGAGCGGCGATTGATCCAGGATACTCTGGGTGGCTTGTTTACCACGGTCGGTGGCGCGTGGGCGGTGATGCAGGTCAGTTGGTCATGCGGTGACGCATCGACCACGAGTGATAGTCTTGTGATAGGTACAGGGCTAGAATTCGGCTTTCGTAGCTAGCCGTCTAGGAAAATGGCGAAGTCCCGAGTCACGCTTCTCATTGACCTCCTGGGATGTCAGGGGCCTGCAGCGGGTCAGCGACTGGGAGACGATACAAGGCCGGGGTGATTCGCCCGGTACAGGAACCCGTCTGTAATGTAATACAGACTCTGTATCAGCGGGGGATCGGGATAGTCTGGATTCAGGGCCTGTGGTACAATCGCCCTTCTCAGAATTCAAATTGGTTGACCGGTCAAGGTTTGAGCCGGCGCATATACCAACAGTCAAACAATGCAACTAGATTTACTGGGCCAAGGTGGAGTTTATTGGCGGCCGCTAGTAGGTGATACCTTCGGCGCATTAAGATGGGGTAGGCAACAGGGGCGAATATTTATACATTGGGAGCATGGTGGAAAGCAAATGGAAGGGGTACAGGGCAAAGGGGTGGTAGGCCTGGGCTGTACTGGGGACTTTAATCTATGTGGAGGGACGGCATGGCATGGGATATTTACACATGGGGCTAACATGGAGCATACAAGCATAAATTCAAACATGTCATGAGTCATATACAAGGTAGAAATATGTGCAAGGGATAAATACAAGTCACAGCAACACATCAAGGCAAAACTATAAACATGAACATACATATCGACAGGACGCATGAACATGATGGGCGAACGACGGGTGATGGGGTTTGCTACATGACAAAGAGTAAGTTCCCTCTCTTACCTTGACTTAAGACGGGTGGAAGCACACGGGTACTGTCGAAGCTCAGAGGTCACTCGGTGATGGAGACGTGTCTTCGGACAGGTTGTGACTTCAAGGCTGGAAGGCTTGGGACTGACACTAAGTCAGGTTCTGTGGCAGGCTTTAACTTGATGCCCGAGGGGCGGGGCTTAAGCGAATTGGCGAGCGAGCCTGCTAGAGATGGCTGGTTAAGTGGAAATCGTCGTTGGCTGAGTGTGTGGGATGACTGTGGCTAGCCTACGTCAGAGGGTGATTGCACGCCTTGTCACAGAGGCCCCCCCAAGGAAAAAGGCGAGGTCGTAGGCCTCGACTGAGACGCGGCCAATCAGCTCTGAGGTCGGCTGCCGGGTGAGACGATGGTTTGCGATGATCCGGGTGATGCGGGGCGATGCAGGGTTCCGGGTAGTCGATGGCGGATGCCCAAGGCTGGGGTCCGCGGAGCTGCCGGGTTTCGGCTACGGTTAGTGGGCGGCGGCGGGTATGAAGGCTGGGGCATCGGCCCTCAGGGGCGACTCGCTGGAGTCGGTTGCGGGGTGACGGCTGAGGAAGTCTGCGCCGTGGTTGTCTTTTCCTGGGATGTGCTCCAGCTGGAAAGAGTATGCTTGGAGCAGCAGAGCCCACCTCATCAGCCGGGCGTTGAGCGATTTTGAGGTCGCCAAGAAGGAAAGCGGCTGATGATCCACTTGGACGGTAAAGTGCGAGCCGTAGAGATACAGTTGGAACTTCTGGACTGCCCAGACGAGGGCGAGACACTCCTTCTCCGACGTGGCGTAATTCTGTTCGGCCGGCTTAAGTTTCCGGCTGGCGTACGCGACGGGGAAGAGCGTCGGGGCGTCCGCGGAGTCCCGTTGGAGTAGAACGGCTCCGAGGCCTACGTCGCTGGCGTCTGTGCGCAGGACGAAGGGCTGTCCGTGGTTGGGGAGTCGCAGGACTGGCTGGGACGTCAGCTTGTCCTTGAGCTCCTGGAAGGCAGCTTCACATTGCGGGGTCCAGAGGACTCGGTCCGGTGCGGTTTTCCGGGTTAGGCTGGATAGTGGCGCGGCGATCCCGTTGTATCCGGGTACAAACTTTTGATAGAAGCCACTCAGTCCCAGGAAGGACTGGACATCTTTCTTGGTCTTGGGGCGTGGCGCGTCTCGAAGGCGCTGGACGGTCTTTTCCAGAGGCCGGAGCTGTCCATGGCTGATGGTGTGGCCAAGGAATTCCAGCTCTTGATAGCCGAACTGGCATTTGGTCGGCCGGGCAGTGAGGCCAGCTTCTTTGAGGCGGCGCAAGAGTTGGCGCACCACTCGCAGGTGCTCCTCCCATGTCTCCGTTGCGACGAGTATGTCGTCCATAAAAGAGTGTAGGGACGGACAGTGGAGGGGGTCCAACAGCTTCCGCATCATCGTGCTGAAAATACTTGGGGCATTGTGTAGACCAAACGGCAGAACGTTAAACTCATAGTGGCCGTCCATCGTGCTGAAGGCCAGGTACTGGCGGGATGAAGGGTGCACGGGAATCTGGTAAAAGCCCTTGCTCAGATCCACTCTGGAGAAGTATCGGGCGGACTGTAGCTTTGCAAACAAGTCGGTTGGGTCGGATAGGGGTCCGGGCACGAACTGGGTTACGAGATTCAACTGCCGGAAGTCGATACAGAGGCGATGTTCTCCGCTGGGCTTCCGTGATAGAACTATTCCTGCGCTGTAGGGGGAACGGGAGGGAGCGATGACTCCGGCTTGTAGCAGAGCCTCTACTTCCGTTCTTACTACTTGCTGCTGGGAAAGTGGGACGGGGTACGGTTTCTGGCGGACGGGAGTGGGGTCCGTCAGGATTAGTCGGACTTCTTCTAGGTCCGTCCTCCCAGGAATGTCGGTGAGGACTTCCCTGTATTCTGCTACGATGGCGCGTAGTTGGCGTTGCTGGCCGGCGGGGAGTGAGGGGTCCAGAGAGACGTCCCGGAAGGATTCCTTCCCTTTTAGTGGAAACTCGGCGACGCCGGTCTCTGTGCCATCCACTTCGACGGCCAGCGCGACCGTGAGTAGCGAGTGGGAGTCGGGGGCGGGTGCAGGTTGCTCCAGGTACCGCTTGAGCAGATTGATGTGGTGGGTCCTGGGCTTTCCGCCTACCTCGATGCGATAGGTGGTGCGTGAGAGCTTCTCAAGCACCGGGTAGGGTCCCTGCCAAGCTATGTCTAGCTTGTTCGTGCCGCTGGGGAGAAGCAGTAGGACTTGGTCTCCTACCTGTAGTTCTCGGTCCCGGGCGCGGCGATTATGATAGCGGGCTTGCCTTTCTGTCGCCTTCTTCAGGTTGGCGGAGGCGGCTTTCCATGTGGCCTTGAGGGTTTCTTGGAGCTTCGTGACGTATTTCGTGGCGTCGACCGGTGCCTCGTCCAGTTTGGCGTCGGTCCAGCTACGTCGCAAGGCGGCTAGAGGTCCGGAAAGGGGTCTTCCAAAAAGCAGCGTGGAAGGCGTGTATCCGGTGGAGGTGTGCGGGGTCTCTCGATACGCGAAGAGCGCTGACGCGACGTATGTGTCCCACGCTTCCGGCTGTTCGTCGGCGATCTTGCGGATAATCGAGATGAGAGTCCCGTTTAGGCGCTCGACCTGTCCGTTGCTAGCGGGGTGGTAGGGTGGAGTCCGGATATGGCGAATGCGGAGTAGTTGGAAAACTTCCTGCATGAGTTTTCCGGTGAACTGGGACCCGTTGTCGGTCAAGATGTTGTCCGGGAATCCGACTCGTGTGAATATGGTGACGAGCGCGTCGGCGACTCGGGCGGCGTCGATCTTCGGTAGAGGAACGGCCTCACACCACATCGAGCAAGCGTCGACAAGGGTTAGTAGGTACTGGTTCCGCTTCTTGGTCCGCGGGAGGGGTCCTACTATGTCGACAGCCACTCGCTGGAAGGGCGTTCCGACGACGACGGTGGGGCTGATAGTGACCGGGACGGTGTGATGGCGGGGCGAGTATCGTTGGCACTGGCGACAGGACTTGACGTAGCGCTTCACGTCTTCGGTCATCCCGGGCCAGTGGTACTGAGCGCTGATGCGTAGAGTGGTCGCTCCTATGCCCATATGTCCACTTAAGGGCATGCTATGGCCAAGTTCCAGGACTTGGGGGCGAAGGGTCGCAGGTACGACGAGTTGAGAATGGTCGTCCTTCTGACGGAAGAGGAGTCCGTCTTCGACGAAAAAGTCCCCGGACTTGGGTGGAGTGCGTGCGGCGGGAAGCTTTCCGTAGCACTTGCGGAGGGTGACGTCGCTTTCTTGGGCCTTCCGGATCTGTTCCGGCATCTGGTGGGGTATCGGGGGTGGTGTCGCGGCTGTTTTCGCCTGGGCGCGCGTCTGGACGGCGGCCATCGACTCCACAGGCTGGGGCGGCATACCCAAGAACACGTATCGGCATCCTAGGATTAAGTCGTACAGGGGCTGGTCCATCACGGCGGCTTGGATGATTCCCGTGACGTACCGGCTGGTGACTCTGATCCGGGCTATAGGGAGCGTGGTGCTGGGTTGGGACGCGTCGGCCAACTTCAGGGTGATAGTTTCGCCGGTCAGGTCTTGTTCCCTGATGAGCGAACGGCGGACGACGGCGTCGAAGGTGAGTCCAGTGTCGTATAGACAGTGGGCTGGGCGATCGTTGACGGTCACTTGCTCGGTGACGGCCGGTCGATCGGCGGGAGTGACGACGGGGGTTACCGGTTTCCCGTCGGGGGTAACTTGGCGTAGGGCCAGTACGGTACCTTGTTTGCGACGCTGGTCGCTGATGCGGCGAAAACATTTCTCCCGGGTGTGTCCTCGGCGCTGGCAGTAGCCGCAGTAGCGCTCTGTGCTCCGCTTCCCTGGCTCTGCTCCGGGGTTCGGGCGTCCTTTGGACGGTTGTGGACGGTGGTTCGCTGGCGGGGCTGGCCGGCGAGGCTGGTGGCGGGTATCTGGCGGCGAGGGTGCGGGGGGATCACGGCGAGGCTGTCTGTCGTCGGGATGGGCGGTGAGGTAGCGGTCCGCGACGATGATAAGGTCTTTAAGGCGAGCGGCCCCCTGTTCGGCGGCGAAAGTCCGAAGTTCCGCTGGCATTGTCCCTCGGAGTTGCTCGGCTAGCATCAACTCTAGCAGTCCGTCGTACGTCTTTGGTTCGTCAGTTTGCTCTATCCATTTGTCCCGTAGCGTAGCTAGACGGTCGGCAAACTGCGTAAACTTCTCCCCTTTCTCTCTCCGGGAGTTCCGGAAATTCTTGCGGTAGTGCTCGCCTGAGAGCTCAAAACCATGCAGTAGAGCTTTCTTGAGGGCGGGGTAGTCTCCCTCCTCGGAAGTCGGCGTCTTGGCCAGGATTTCATAGGCCTTCCCCTTAAGGCCATGACTGAGCTTGCGATACCAGTACTGGGGGTCAAGACTGTTTTCTCCCGCGACTCGTTCGAATCGGGCGAGATAGACTTCAATCGATTCGTCTCGTTCGACGAATGGGTCCAGGGGAAAGTTCATCCCCGGAATCGGCGGGGGGAGTGCGGGTATTCCGGTGCTGGCGGCGAAGCTGGGGGCGATGAGCGAGTAGTCTTCGCTCGCGGGCGATGCGATCCCTAAATCGCGGCGGTCGCGCTCAAGCTGGAGGAGTGCTTGGCGCCGTTCGAGCTCCTTGTCCTTCCTCTTCTCTTCAAGTGCCGCGATCCTCTCGTCCTCCTCCTTCCTCCTTGCGGCGGCCCTCTCCTCCTCTGCAATCCTCTCCTTCGCCTCCTCTCTTCTCCGCTCGGCGGCTCTCTCCTCCTCTGCAATCCTCTCCTTCGCCTCCTCTCTTCTCCGCTCGGCGGCTTTCTCCTCCTCTGCAAGCTTCCGGGCGGCGGCCCGTTCCTCCGCGGCGATGCGCTCTTTCTCCTCCTCTTTCTTCCGGGCGGCGGCCCGTTCTTCCGCGGCGAGGCGCTCCTTCTCCTCCTCTTTCTTCGCCTCTCGCTCTTTGGCCCTCTCCTCCCTCTTCAACTTTTCCTCTGCCACGTCCGCATCTACGTTAGCCAGGACGTAGTCCTTGAGTTCGGTGCCGGCGAGCCCTAAGCTCTCGCCAATACTCTTGTACTTAAGCGCAAGCTCTCCCCGGTCGGCCATGGTAAGGGAGGTAACTTACCCTGCAAAAGTCCTAACCGGAATGAGGGGCGCACACAAGGGGGTACACTGACGGAAAACAAGGGGGTGGGCTGGATGAGCTACGATGAAACTGCAAAGGGGCGAATACAACACAACCACAAAGACAAAATGCAATCAATCAAAAATACAAAAATGAATGCAAGAAAAAGCCTTTTGAGATACCACCACTCGGGAAAGCCTGTAAGGGACCTATGGGGCTATGCTATACATTACTAGGCTTAGAGGGCTGGGTCCTATCTATACTGGGCTGGGGTGGAGGTTACGCTAAGTCCTTAGTCTAGTCAAGTTGGGATGGGAAACCTAAGTCTTTTGTCTCGTTGGGTTGGAAGGGGAAACCTAAGTCTTCAGTCTCGTCGGGGTCGCCAAAGTTAATGTCACAAAGAGAGGGGCTGGGGGATGGGGGTAAGCTCTTAATCTCTCGCGCTGTATTACCTCCTTTGATAGGTTAATGGTGCGATGACATTCAAGAGATTAATGCTAGGCCAACTAAATAAGTGAGAGACAGACAGGGAATAGGCGAGATAGATAGTAGACTTACACTAGTTAAGAAATTCAAATTCAAAGGCCAGTCAGGATAAGT
This sequence comes from Oncomelania hupensis, assembly GCA_036898135.1. Taxonomy (NCBI): domain Eukaryota; kingdom Metazoa; phylum Mollusca; class Gastropoda; order Littorinimorpha; family Pomatiopsidae; genus Oncomelania; species Oncomelania hupensis. Next base: position 87,994,589 of record CM072512.1, read on the forward strand.
GCAATTCTTAACTATTTACTTTTATTAATTTGAAGTGGGGAGTCTGGGTCAAATTATTCTAACGTGAGTCATTGGCAAAGCGTCTTTCAGTAAGGAGTAGTTCGGTGATATTCTGGGTAGTCAATATCGGGGGTACTAGAGCTACTGTAGACTGATTTCATCACAGGGCGAGAGTGTATCTGTATGGTTTCAGAGTCTCTCTGATAATCTGGTGAGTGGGGATTCTCGTAGGCTAATCACTTAGCTCGGTACTGCAGAGCGGCGATTGATCCAGGATACTCTGGGTGGCTTGTTTACCACAGTCGGTGGCGCGTGGGCGGTGATGCAGGTCAGTTGGTCATGCGGTGACGCATCGACCACGAGTGATAGTCTTGTGATAGGTACAGGGCTAGAATTCGGCTTTCGTAGCTAGCCGTCTAGGAAAATGGCGAAGTCCCGAGTCACGCTTCTCATTGACCTCCTGGGATGTCAGGGGCCTGCAGCGGGTCAGCGACTGGGAGACGATACAAGGCCGGGGTGATTCGCCCGGTACAGGAACCCGTCTGTAATGTAATACAGACTCTGTATCAGCGGGGGATCGGGATAGTCTGGATTCAGGGCCTGTGGTACAATCGCCCTTCTCAGAATTCAAATTGGTTGACCGGTCAAGGTTTGAGCCGGCACATATACCAACAGTCAAACAATGCAACTAGATTTACTGGGCCAAGGTGGAGTTTATTGGCGGCCGCTAGTAGGTGATACCTTCTGCGCATTAAGATGGGGTAGGCAACAGGGGCGAATATTTATACATTGGGAGCATGGTGGAAAGCAAATGGAAGGGGTACAGGGCAAAGGGGCGGTAGGCCTGGGCTGTACTGAGGACTTTAATCTATGTGGAGGGACGGCATGGCATGGGATATTTACACATGGGGCTAACATGGAGCATACAAGCATAAATTCAAACATGTCATGAGTCATATACAAGGTAGAAATATGTGCAAGGGATAAATACAAGTCACAGCAACACATCAAGGCAAAACTATAAACATGAACATACATATCGACAGGACGCATGAACATGATGGGCGAACGACGGGTGATGGGGTTTGCTACATGACAAAGAGTAAGTTCCCTCTCTTACCTTGACTTAAGACGGGTGGAAGCACACGGGTACTGTCGAAGCTCAGAGGTCACTCGGTGATGGAGACGTGTCTTCGGACAGGTTGTGACTTCAAGGCTGGAAGGCTTGGGACTGACACTAAGTCAGGTTCTGTGGCAGGCTTTAACTTGATGCCCGAGGGGCGGGGCTTAAGCGAATTGGCGAGCGAGCCTGCTAGAGATGGCTGGTTAAGTGGAAATCGTCGTTGGCTGAGTGTGTGGGATGACTGTGGCTAGCCTACGTCAGAGGGTGATTGCACGCCTTGTCACAATGATGATGATGATGATGATGATGATGATGATGATGATGATGATGATGATGATGATGATGATGAACACTTGTTGTATAGCGCGATTCCATCCAGGCCAAATAAGCATGTTTGGTGCGCTGGGAAAAAAAATCTATTTATTTTGGTCACTGATGAAAAAGATGGGTCTTCAGCTGACGCTTGAGGGCTGCTTTGGAGCTACACTGACGTAGCGAGAGAGGAAGTCTGTTCCACAGGAGAGGAGCTGCACATTTAAAAGACTTTGCTCCAAAGTTCTTTCTCTTGTGTCGATCGACACTTGGCACAGAGATCTTGCACTGTGAGCTAGACCGAAGGTTTCGCTCAGGAGCGTGCCAAGGGAGGAGTTCTTGCAGGTACTTGGGTGCTGATCCTTCCTTGCATCCAAACACAAGGGAAATTATTTTATGTTCAATCCGCTTTTCAACGGGGAGCCAATGTAGTTCCCGAAGAACTGGTGTAATATGCTCATGAGTCTTAGCTTTTGTCACAATCCGAGCTGCTGTATTTTGAACTTTTTGTAGCCTCTGCAGCTGGCACTTGGGCAAGCCCCAAACACAGCTGTTGCCGAAGTCCAAGCGAGACTGGATGAGCGAAACAGCAAGTGTGTTAGATCACCCGAGAGTCTTAAACCTTATTTTAGGACTTTAATTTAAAACAAACTAACGCACAAGGAAACCAAACATATTCTTTAAGATATTTTTGTGAATATTTATTTTATATATATATATATATATATATATATATATATATATATATATATATATATATATATATATATATATATATATATATATATATATATATATATATTTAATGAAAGAAACTAAAATGAAAATTAATTAAGCATTTAATTAATTTTCATGTCGGTTCTTTTAACTTGGATTTTATTTATAATTTAATATGTGGTCTAATATCACAAATGTGAATAGGCTTTACGCTAAATAAATAAGTAAATATATAAAAAAATTAATATAAAAAATAGTGGTCAAAGAACCAGCAAAGAAATATGAAAGAAAGAAAGAAAGAAAGAAAGAAAGAAAGAAAGAAAGAAAGAAAGAAAAGAAAGGTTTTACGCAAATGAAGAAAATGACAGTTAAAAAAAATCGTTTTAGTTTCACTTCTTTTCGTATGAGTTTTGATGTTAACGTTAAGTATAAATGCGTGAGAACTGCACTTTGAATTGGAAAAAAGCGCTATATACATAATAATAATAATAATAATAATAAGAAGAAGAAGAAGAAGAAGAAGAAGAAGAAGAAGAAGAAGAACATTATTATTATTATTGTTATTGTTATTATTATTATTATTATTATTATTATTATTATTATTATTATTATTATTATTATTATTATTATTATTATTATTATTATTATTATTATTATTATTATTATTATAAATAATTTTAACTGTAAACTGCATGGATTCCCTTGCACAAGTCTGCTGTAGAAAGTTCCAGCCTAATCAACGTCATGTGGGTTGGTTTGTGTGAATAGGGTAGAAAGTGGTGGGGTGGTGAACGTATGCATGTGTATATGCGCGCATGAAAATATGTATGTGTGTATGCGCGCGCATGTGTGAGTGTGTGTGCGCATTTTAAAACAATATCCTGCAAGGTGCAGATGCATTTTAAATTGCTCGTTGAACGGCAGGTGGTTAATCACAAGGTTCCACCGTAAACACTGTTGACGAAAGTTTGCAAAACATCAACGCGGCACCCCTCCCCAACCCTCTTATTTGCCTCCCTCTTGCTCAAGACGATTGTGAAAAATTGCTAAATTAGTTAAATGCGTTCTTGCAGGTTGTTATTGTTGAGTTGCATGCCGTAAAATGTTGCATGCTGCACTAAAAACACATTCACTTAGAATGATGTGCTCGTTTGTCTCGAGCTATGTAGATCTAACATAATTAGTCCCGTTTAAACAGTGCGTGGTTTTCTTCTCGTCAAATATTCCTTTAGTTTGCATCGCTTCGTTTCGATTGCTGTGTGTCTGCATGTGCACGTGAGGATATGAATAGGTAACAATTTGTACCTGTATTAAAGGGAAGGAAGCGCGTTTATGTTTGGGGATGGGGCTAGTGGTTGGGATCGGATGGATGGTGGCAAAAGGGAACAAAGTACCTTTGCATGTGTGTAATTAACTGTTATAGTTAATAATGAATATGATCATCACCACTTAGTGTTTGTCCTCCTCTTTTTATCCTTATCATCATCATCAACGTCATCATCATCATCATCATCATCATCATCATCATCATCATCATCATCATCATCATCATCATCATCACCATCATCATCATCATCATCATCATCACAATCAGCATCATCATCATCAACATCTTCATAATCATCATTATCGTCGTCTTCGTCGCTATCATCATTGTTGCGGTCGTCGTCTTTCACTCTCTCTCTCCCCCCTTTACCCCTCACCCCCCATCCTCTGCCTCGTCATAAAGTACAACTCTCACCTAAAATCGCAGACTCAGCTTATACTGGAATCTACTGTTTTCTTTAACTAAGTCCTCCCTACACCTAATACCCCTTTTCCCCGAACCTGTCTCCAAATTTCTGTCAGACCGACTAGAAAGCAGTTCATAACATTCCTCAGGTGGAAGTTTGAACTACACCTCGTCATTCGCATCAAATTATACTAATCTGACACGGAATCTGCACATCTTCAAACGGACGCCTCTTTTTACAGTCTTACTTTAGTACCCTGTATTTCAAGCTCATGTTCATCATCAGTCATAATTCAAGATTTTATTATGCATTTATTTCAGCGGAGCTAGCAAACGTTTACGGCAATCTTCAGGTTGAAGCTTGAGAAACGCCTCACCCTGTTGATTTTAACATGACAATTCCTAAAGTAAATATAATATGTATTTCAAGAGAAATTTCTAGATTAATATACAAACTACGATTGAATTCGTGGAGTACAAAGTATTTGAAAAATATTACTTGTATATGTAAAGGGACCGTCTCTTTAAATCACTTACTGTTTGAATGTACTATTTTAACACCATTATTCAAATAACATGGAATTGTATCATCAGCACAAGATGAAATTAAAACCATTTTATATGGTACAGAAATATGTGACATTGCCGGTGTCATTATCAAAACAGACTTATATAAGATATTATTATTTTGAAGAACGTTGATAATTATGTTATTGTTAAGATTGAATAAATTAAATTAATGTATTACTTATATTATTATTATTATTATTATTATTATTATTATTATTATTATTGGTAATAATTTAATTATATTTATTCTTTTAGTTCACTTCATTTAATGTTTATATTATTTTATCTTTTTTTTTAAATTGTAAAACAAAAATTATTTTAAAATTTTTTTAATTTTATTTAACTATTTCATTTTATTTTTATACTTTTTTTGTTGTCTAAAATCACATTGTTGTGAACAGAGGTGAAATTAAAATATTGAATTGAATTGAATTGATTATTTTATTGTTTCTTTTCCATGTTCTTTGAAACTCACATCTTCCTTGCTTTCCTTATTCTTCAATTAATATTTCTCTGTCAGCATATTGTTTTACCAACAGTCATAATTGGAGCCTGAATGAAGTATTTCACGACCTTTACTTTAAAAAAATATATCTCTGCCAACCTAATTTTGTATCGTTTTAATATAGCGTTTTTTTTTCAGCTCAGGCGGTGCTGAAGGCGCTGGCTGATACAGGACCTAACTCAAACCGCTTAGAATTACGAATCTTGTTTTGCAGCTCCTTTTTCTGTCATATCTTAGAATCTCCCTGCAAGCTCGTTTTAATCGAAGTTCAAACTTAGCTATAGGTCATGAAGAGATGCCTTTCTCCCCAATAGAAGGGCAATTACTGTTGATCTCGCCCAATAACGTAAGATTTACCTGCCATCGTACGCTAGATAGTGGTTGACAGATCTTCGGAACTGAACAGTGAGGATGAGACGGAAGCGCAGGTAGAACCTCAGGAGCATGTGTTCTATTTCCAGGCTAATTAGACAGAATTCCCGTTCGCTCACTTTGCTCATTGCCCTCGCTGTATCAACTCCCTGCTAGCATATTTACCCCATGAAAAAGGAGAAGTACTAACCTATACCTGCCTTCATAACGCGTAAAGTGCAGGTGGGTGTTCTACAGACGCGTGTTGCGCTGCGGTGAATGGCTCACTGGTAGAAGTGCAGAAGGAGAGAAAACCTGGGTTCGCATCTCGAAAGTAAAAGGAGTCAGTTCTCGACATGAGTAGATTCTCTTTTTTTCTTTTTTTATCATCCCTTTTTTTTTTGGGGGGGGGGGAGAGAAGGTGGATGGGAGGGCGGGTGAAGAATGACAATTTAATGGTGGTCAATCTACCCAGTGTCGCCGTAGCGGCAGGTTAAATAATTCGGTAAAAGGGCAGGAGACGGACACTAACCAATAAAGGCGCCTGCATTTAGGTCGACAAAAGGGGCTCAGTTGGACAGTGCGATTGATGCTGCAAGCTAGCATCTTTGACGATAGAGTTATATCCTGATTTCGGACAGCTCTTTGAGCAGCTCATTTAGCTAATAAGTGCGCTATAAAAAAGATCAATTCAATTTTATTTCATTCCAGAAAGCAAAACTTTGGTTTTGACCCACATTGCCTTTAAGTGCAGACTTAACATCAAAAGAAATTTTCATTTTCGATGAAAATCAATTCAAACAATCAAATCAAATGGACCAACAATTAGAGGAGCCAATCAATACCCATCTCATTTCTTCCTTCTGTTCTTTCCATACGCTGTCATCATGTTTTCATTCTTTTTAAAATTGATATAAAAAAAATTTTTTTTGTAAGCCAAACCCCTTTTCACATTTTGTTTTTAAATGTGAAGGTTGACTGTGTCCACGCGTCTAGCCCGATGATGCAGCGAGCACGTTGTATATCGGCCCTTTGTAAAAATAAAGGTTATAAGATTTAAAATAAAAGGAAAATAAATAAATGTAAATACTGTATCTCAACTTTTAAAAAAGTGTATTTGCTCTCACAAATATATTCTTCTGTACGACTTGAACACACATACGTACGCACACACATTAACACACAAGCACACACACACACAGAGATAAACATATACCTTCTTCTTTTTATCGTTCTTTTCTTTATTTTCTTTCTCCCCTCCCATCCCACATTTTCCCCCCTCCCACAACACTCCCCATTCTTGCCCTTCTTATATTTCTGTCCTTATATTCTTGAGCGCCCTTAGCATGCTACCGTAGCATGGAGGAAACGCGCTATACAAGTGTACAACATCAACATCTTAGGAGTTAGTTTACTATACCTTTGCAATTAGAGTAGAGTTTGGTTCCAGAAGTAATTCTCATATAGTTAAAGCGCATTTCAGTTCCTGGCGCGTATAAGTTCACAAATTTATATTGGCGTTCCGACCCTACTGTGCAGTCAACCCCATAATTTTCGCCGAATCTTGAGCAAAGCACCCCACCGTTATATTAATTAAATTGAGCTGGTAAATCTTTCAACATATCAATCATCATTAGCTATCCACATCATCTTAAAGAGTTCATGAGTGTTTCAAAGTGAATGGGTTCGAAAGGTTTATCGTACATCAAAATTGTACAGAAATAATTGGTATATTCAAAACCTAGAAAAGTAAATCGACAGTTTATTTATGCCTTACAATTAATTAAAGGTGTGACATTGTTGTATTGATTATGCTGAATACATTATGGTAATATGACAGTTTAAAAAGCAAGATTGATTTAAGGAGATATGCTTTTTTTTGGTTGCAGTTGGGGGTTAAGACATTCCACTCCACCACAGAAGATTGAAGTGATAATGCATTTTCCTCAGATGTTAGGTAACAGATAACAATTCCGATGATGGCTATAATAATTATGCATTCTTATAGATTGTAGATAAAGCATTTCTTCTTACGTGTGTGTTAGATTTTGTCGAAATCAAAGGCATGTGGTGGCCGGCATGCAGTCATGCACTTTGTTTGTGATTATGAAATGGGTTCTCCATGAATAGCAGCTGATGGGCGTAAGATGAATGGTTCATTTGACCTAGCTGGCATTTTCAGCTTTAACTAATACTGTTTGTTTCGGCACGACCATTACGGCGATCCTTATCAGGATGTAGGCAAACCAAAGTGGGTTCTGGAAACTGATTGCTTAGTCATGCGTTGCTCAAGATGTAGGCCTACTTCTTCACCTTTTCACGTTTTGTATAACTTGCCTGGAAATACTTTGATTCCTTTGGGGAAGAGAACGAGCCAAATGTCGGGCGGTCCGTGGTATGCCACATGTCAAGAATCAAGAACCACTGAATAAGTTTTGTTCAAACTTCTATATATATATATATAAATTGCTTAGCCGGAAGTCCTTCTTCGCCTCTACTGTAAAGTTTGTACGGTATAGACGCTGATCTGGGCAGGTGCTGGGCGCTGCGGATCGGCCTGCTGTGCGCTCAAAACCCGCGAAATCGTTATAGCCGACATTTCCTTACCGAACGTTTAACCGTTTCTGAGATAAATAAATAAACAAAATGTCCACAAACTGCAATAGCCTCATTCCGCGCGCTTCCGATTCAACCCGTGTCAAGAACATGCCGTTCCGTAATACAGCAAATTTTGTTTTTTTCCCATTCAAAACACTTTTGCACTCTGGTCACCAATCTTACAGCTGAAGGTTACCTGTTCACTTTCTTTTTCATCCATACTTATATGCGCACAAAAATTCATTCGCAAACAATCTTGCAAGAATCCCATTCAAGCGCCAAACGTGACTTCACATATAACTTTGCAGACCACATTTGACAACAGTGTCGCCTGTAAGTGTAAGTACATTGCAATAAATATCATGCCTAATATTTTAAAATAAAGGTATGACATTTAAAAATACGTTGCCTAACATAAATACTAAATTAAAATAAAATATTTTAGTGCATTACTCAAACATGCTTCACCAAAGTTAGAGTTAGAGGATGCCTTTGTACCCTGGCAGTGCATTACGATTAATTTCAGTGCATTGCATGCTCATGTAACCAAGCCCACTCCTTCAAACGACCAGTCCCATGAAGCTTATTCATATGTGCATTGTACTTTTTGTAATCCTATGTGCAGCGCTTAGGCCAAAGAAAAAAAAATTGTCCGTTTACGATCACCTGACCGACCCTGTACATTTGCACCAACCCTAATTTTTTTTTCCACAAACATAAAAATAAAATAATAAATGAAGATACTTTTAGAAGCCAAGGCAAAATCGTCCAAATGAAACTCGCAGACAACAGTTAAATGTCTCTCTGTCTACATTTTAAACAGCAACCTGTGTACCCTGGCTTGCCAGGGTACAAAACCACTAGTTATAAGGATATTTACAATGTGTGGTGGCTAGTTTGGGAGGTTGAAGAAGAAGAAGAGGAAGAAGAAGAAGAATGTGATTATGATGATGATGATAATGATGATGATGATGATGATGATGATGATGATGATGATGATGATGATGATGATGATGATGATGATGATGATGATGATGATGATGATGATGATGATGAAAACCAACACCAATAACAATAAGAACCACAACGTAACACGAGGAAGATAAAGACCTTGCAAGAGACGGACAATTTATAAGGTTGTTTTAGTATCAATTTTTATTCATCAGTTAACATAAGTTGTGCTGGTGAACTTATAAGGTTATAGACTAGTTTAAAAGCCGAACGGGAAGAGTGACGCAACATTTATTAACTTGTATTCGAGTGGGAGAGTTTCGCCTAGGGGTGCTTGAGGCACTTTTACAGAATACTGATTTTATATGTTAATCATTGTCATGCACTTCCATTAGCCTGACTCGGCCTGAAATAACATGTTTTTGCAATCGAGTTTTTTTTTAAATCCTTTATAATATAAATGCACTCTGTACTAAACCCAAGCCTGAGTGTCACCCATCAAACTACGCTGGAATGGATTCGGGGCCAAAGCCAGCAGGTTCTGATGCGCTGTTACCCAGTCCTATATAATCCTGCATTTGTCACAATTTCCTTTTTTTTTTCCATCGGACAATAGAGTTGTATTTTATCGTGTTGTGTTTTTGTTCCGTTGTATCGTGTTGTATAGTATTGTGTTGTGCTCCGTTATATTGTATTGTATTGTATTGTATTGTATTGTATTGTATTGTATTGTATGTATTACAGATGGTACCGGAGAGGTCTTGAAGGTACTATTTTCAAACACCGCTATCGATGTGACGCGTCAAAACCGTGCATGCGTCATACTTGCCATGTAGGCCTCTAATACGATTATTTTTATCTATCCTGTTCGACGTCCCATTCTTATTATTATTTGGGTAGCACTCTTTAAGCTTTGTGCTTTTGTGCGCCCTGTATTAATATCTGGTTTGTTTGTTGAATAAAATTTATGTTAAAACAAATATCTGTTTTGATATGGATTAGATATTTATTTCATGAGGTTTTGGGGACAGGTAGAATTACCAGTTGTTCTTGGTGTAATGTTTGTCTCTATTATTAACATAATGTACATGTAATTAGCATTGTGTGACATATGCATGTAAGCTTATACCATTTTCTACCAACGGCTTTACTGCAAGGTATGTATGAGAAATACCGGGGAACAAAAATCATCAGTTGCTCTTTCCCATCGCCAGCGCAAAATTTAGTTCGTTAGCTGGGATACCCGTTTATTATCGATGGGTGGTAAGGTTACGAGGCTTATTTACCAAATGCCATAGCACTAAACCAAGATATTCCTCTTCGATAATCTGGCATTTGGTACTGGTGTATGACTGGTGCGGGTCGGAGACGTCGTTAGCATGAGGTGCTCCTAATATTGCGTCATTGTTTGGAGTGTTTGGATAACCTTCGCCACCTGTCTATTTCTATGATACGCCAGCATTGCCAATTATTTGTTCCAAGCATTTGGCAGCAATAACCTTTTGATCTCGTCTCAGGAGGAGAATGAGGTAAGGATCATAGGGTGGGCGGAGCGGGAGAAGGTTGGTGGGGGCGGGGGAGTGGCGGATAGAGGAGAGGGAGAGAGATTGGGGATGGGAGGGGTGGAGGTGACGGAGGTGGTTGGAGACAGTCGGACAGACAGAGCGAGATAATTTAGAGGAAAGAGGGGTGTTCTAGGAAAAGTGTGTAGTAGCGGGAGACAGAGCGAAGAGAGATAGAGAGAAAGAGAGAGAGGCAGAGACAGACAGACACAGACAAACAGGCAAACAGAGGGTGTGGTGTTGGGAGTAATGAAAGCTAACAAGAAACGTGTAACACCATTGTCATAAGAGGACCAGTTTAACACAGCACTATGGCTTCTCGCCTTAAATAATAAGTCAGCCTGCTGTAGCCTGTGTAAATTAAAGTCGACGTACAGAAGACGACGCAAGTCAACGGTGGGCTAAGCATATGTACGCTGACGCTGGCTCAGTTAGGCAGTGACCTCATTCTGCTGCCGTCTTGCCCGTAGCCCACGCCAGAGTAAGCCTCTTGTGGTCTAGATTTCCCGGGCTTCCGGCTGACCAAAAGGGATAGATAGTCATTCTTTGTTTGACGCTCATAGGAGAAGGAGCTAAGCTCTGAAAGATCTCTCTACCTGAAGACTAAAGCAGGGACTGGTGAAATTCTATTCAACCTAGTTAGCCACAGCCTGACATTGTCAAAAAGACGAGCAGGCATCGTTGGCCCGAAGCAGAAGGAAGACCATTAAGAGTCAACACTGACATTCGGCCTGCATTGGAGCCTCGAGCACTGAGCTACGAGAGCCCACCCGTCTGTCAACCAGGAGAAGACACCACCACAACACCACTCATCCACAAGAGAGTTAAGTCAATTGAAACCGTGCACCAAAACTGCTATAGAAGGACATCAATAGTCCACTCTTCCAGAAAACTGACCCGTTGGGCAGAACACCATTAGCCCAAGGATGAGACAGTAGCTGCATAGAACTATCAAGGAGCGAACTATTCGAAGTGATATTTGGACATTAAAGTTAGTATAGTGATTAGAAGATTTTGTATAGAGAAGAGGAAATAAATGTGTGATATTTACTGTGAACAAGTGGTTGGACTACCTATGTTTCATAACCGTGTGAGAGCTAGTGTGTCAGTGAATCTTTTACCATTTTCTCCCTATCTTTGTAACCCCATCCTAACTCAGACCAAGGTAAACTTATAAACGTATTAAGATTAGTCACCGGGAGATTAACTAGCCGATCCCCACAGACGGAAGACGCGTGGGTAATAGCAGTCCATTGTGCAGAGCCCAGCAACAATAGACCCACCGTCATAACCATTCAAAATTCATTTTTGTCAGGCGATTTTACTCCAAGTTACCGTAATTGTAGCATGCAGTTAGACGTAAAGGTTAGCATCTTCTACACGTATCCTTTTTGTTTTTTTTTCTCCGCGTACAGTGGTTATAGATGCTTCCACTTAACATTTTGAGGGCAGTTTGTTATTTCTTCTAAAGCTGCTTGCACATAAAACAAACTTCTTAAAATTATTAGCAACGCAGCGTGATGTCGAATTAACTTGTAAACCCGGTAAAGGTTTATCATGTGTGCATGCAGACAGTTGAGCCAACATTTTCGATAAGAAACAACGCCAGAGGATGGTTTATGGTACAGATCATAAGGTACAATTTT
>CM072512.1:88011655-88169155 GCA_036898135.1 Oncomelania hupensis
TAAATTAAAAAAATTCGACCCTTGTGCTGTTGAGTGTTTCATAATTGTTTGGATTTTGATAAATCAAGGGAAGTTAAAATCCTCTTTCTACAGTTTTTCATCTTACATTTTAAGGCAAATAATTGGAAAAATAAGTTTTTATATATATATAGACGATGGACATGGCACAGTCCCGGCGGGGAGCATCACTACCAGATAGACTACATCATGGTCAAGAAACGCTTCAGATCAAGCATCAACATTGGCAGGACACGCACTTTTCCAGGAGCAGACATCGGAAGTGACCACGATCTCGTGATGATGTCTTTCCGGCTCCACTTGAAGAGAGTAAATACAGCAAAGTGCACTAGACTGAAGTTCGAACTGGACAAACTGCAAGACCCGGAGGTGGCAGAACCATTTCAGGGCACAATTGGAGGGAAATTTGCACCACTGCTCATTTTGGGGGCTGGTAAGGTAGATGTCAACACCATAACCACCACCTTCAACTCAGCTGTGACAGATGCCGCCACTGAGATCTTTGGCAAGCACCGACCAAAGATGAAGCCGTGGATCACACCTGATCTTTCGGATCTGTGTGATAAACGAAGAGAGATATAAAAGAAAAAGAACACCTCATACGGAGCTGATGTCTATCTAAAAATCAACAATGACATCCCAAAAGGCATGCGCACAGCAAAGGAGAACTGGATAGAAGAACAATACCAGGAAATAGAGAACAGTCTGAACAAGAACAACAGCAAGAAGGCATACTAGACTGTGAAGCGGCTGACAAGTGTTAAACAGCCCAAAGTCTCCACGATCCAAAGCAAGTCTGACATATGCCTTACAGTAGAACAAGAAGTCTTGGACAGGACAGATGGACAGACTACTGCTCTGACCTTTACAACCATACACCAAATGGAGACCCATCAGTTCTAGCATGTCCCGAGAACAGAGAAGAAGAAGAAATCCTCCCAATTCTCCGGGAAGAAGTTGATGCTGCAGTGCAATCGCTGAAGAAAGGGAAGTCAGCGGGAGTGGACAACATACCCGAGGAACTGCTACAAGCAGGAGGAGAAGCGATGATTGATGCCCTCACCATTATCTGTAACAAGATCTGGCAGAGTGGGGAGTGGCCTACACCATGGACCCAGTCGCTTGTCACCACTCTTCCCCAAAAAGGTAACCTTCAGGAGTGTGAAAAGTACCGCACCATCAGCCTCTTCAGCCATCCCAGCAAGGTCCTCCTGAAAATAATACTCAACAGGTTGAAACCCCAAGCTGAACAAATCATAGCTGAAGAGCAAGCAGGATTCAGGGCAGGGCGAAGTACCACTGAACAGATTTTCAACCTCAGAATAATCTGTGAGAAATACCTGCAGCACCAACAACATCTATATCATGTGTTCATAGACTTCAAGAAGGCGTTTGACCGAGCCTCGCATGCAGCTATATGGGCAATAATGAAAGTGTACAACATCAGCCCTAAAATTATTGAAGTCATCAAAAGCCTGTATGACAAGGCTACCAGTGCAGTCCTCCATAACAGCGTCATCGGGAACTGGTTCAGAACAACAATCGGTGTGCGTCAAGGATGCCTACCCTCTTCAACACTCTTCAACATTTTCCTAGAGCGCATCATATCAGATGCTCTTGCAGATCACGAAGGCACAGTCAGCATAGGGGGTAGAGCAATCTCCAATCTTTGTTTTGCGGATGACACTGATGGATTGGTTGAAGAGGAACAATAACTTGAACAGCTGATACTGAGGCTTGACACCACCTCCAGAGCTTATGGAATGGAAATAAGTGCAGAGAAGACCAAAATGATGCCCAACAACACCAATGACATCAACACGGACATCAAAGTCTAAGGCCAATCCCTCAACACAGTGCATAGCTTCAAATATTTAGGAGCCACGTATGTGACTTAGGTACGAGACTATTGAGGTCACCGAGGGTTTTCTCCGGGCACTCCGGTTTCCTCTCTCCCATCAATAATGGTACAGGATGCAGTCAATATAAAAATTTCAAAAATAAAGATTCGATTTTCTTCCGTCTTCTAATAGCGATCTCCCTGCCTTTACACCACCTGTTTGAGTGATGTATGTGTATTTGGTGTGTGTGAGGGTAAATGAAACAGGTGAGCGTGTATGTTGGTATAGATCGCCGCGCTTTGAGCCTTGGGGAAAGGCGCGTACATAGCATCCTGTATTATTATTATTATTATTATTATTATTATTATTATTATTATTATTATTATTATTATTATCAGACAATGGCTCCCGACAGGAAGTCCTCTCCAGGATCGCACAAACAACTGCTGCCCTGACAAGGTTGAAGCCGATTTGGAAAGACAGGATCATCAGTCTACATTCAAAAGTAAGACTGCTGCGCTCCCTTGTCATCTCCATCTTCCTATATGCTTGCGAAGCATGGACCCTCACAGCAGATCTCCAACGAAGAATACAAAGCATGGAGATGAGGTGCTACAGAAGACTTCTGGGCATTTCCTATACCCAACACATCACCAACGACACACCATCACATAAGCCATTAGACAACACGATGACCTGCTCACAGTGGTGAAGAAACGGAAACTCCGATGGTATGGCCACGTTACCAGATCATCAGGCCTTGCAAATACCATTCTGCAATGCACAGTGCAATGAGGTAGAATAAGAGGGAGACCGAAAAAGAGGTGGGAGGACAACATTCGAGAATGGACTGGTTTGACACTGAGCGAAGCCATCAGGGCTAGCTGCTGAGGACAGAGAAAGATGGAGTATGCTGGTTAAACGATCATCTGTGGTGCCCCTACGACCTCCGAGTTACGGGACAGGATAGGATAGCAGGGCTATAAATTAACTTTTTTCTTTGGGGGCCACCGGGCCCCTTGATTGAAAAATTTGAGGGCCCACAAGCAACTTTCGGGGCCCAACTTGAAAAATAATGTAGACTTTCTTTTTGCAGCCTGCGCCCGACACGGCACACAGAATAACACTTCTTGGCCGTCCTCGTTCACTTCAAGGCCATGCCATGGAAATCTTTTTTTCCACCCTTCATTGTAGTTCCTTGATCTTTTTTCCTCTTCATACTTATTTTTTATCTCTTTTTCTTGTTCTTTCCTTTCGTCGACGCTTTCTTCCGGCGTCTTTCGCTTCCCAAAAATTGGAAAATACGCCATCGCCGATTGTTTTAGGAACTGTATGGCGACGATATGTAGCCATACTTTCGTACATTGCAAAGATGGACATTTTGCGCTTATGTTGTGCCATAGCCTTTTGTTTATTATATTAAAAAGATATTGAAGTGTATATTAAACTTTTGAGTGCAAAATTAAAGGGTTTTCGCTTCTTTTCTCTGTTTTTTTTTCTGTCCAAATTTAGGGCACCGGTGTGGGTTGCTTCCCTTGGCCCAAATACGAAACTGCTGAGTAGAGCTAGCTGTAGCAGACGAATTATTTTGCGGGCCAAGCGGGCCCTTCGTTTTTCAACTTTCCGAGCCCGAAATCAACTATGCGGGTTTTTGGCCCCGGGCCCCCGCTAATTTCGAGCCCTGGATAGGATAGGATAGGACATATAGTATATATATAGACACAATGAATCAAAACGGATGAAAATGAATTAAACAAAATTTTTAAAAACCTAACTGATCTGTATGAGGATAACAAGGGATTATTACCTTTAAGAAGGCAACAAGAAAAACACCGACATCGTCTATTCATTTCTGCAAGAAACTTAGGCTATACATGCAATTAGTGTGTACATATCTGAAAAGAAAAAGAACAATCGGAAAATTAAGTTTACAAAGGGAGCTTGCAGTCTTGAAAACTAGAAAGCAACAATTAAAATAAATTTAGAATAGAACAACTACAGGTCACGATAGGGAGGTAATTTTCGCATGTGAGTCTAAAAGTGTTCGATTCAATAAACAAAAATAAGTCTTGGCGTTTATTTAGATGCCATCAGCGGGTTGTCATGTATGACGCTTACGAACTACTGTACGTCATGTCGACGTCAAGATTTTTTCATTTTTCCTGGCGGTAACCCCAAAGATATTATTTGGAATCGGAGAAATACTTATACATGTACCGAAAGTTATAAGAGTGGCAACTTTGTTGGTATTTCATCCAGATGTATTTGTAGTCATTTTAATTTCATAACAATCACTGTAATTAAGTTCATTTATGCATGCGTGCTTATGAAAACCATTTAAGAAAATAACGATGTGCTCATAAGGATTAAATGAAACGGAAGAAACCATACATTTATTTGAAATCAAACGTTTAGTACATAGGGTTGCACTTAATAATAATTTAAAATAGGAATTTACTTCCCCTGAGCTGTTAAAATGACTTAGCACCCAAACGTAGATAACATATTTAAAGGCATACTAGTTATATTCATATATATGGCAGTTCTATTATTTTACTAGTTCCGGGCGATAGCTGCGGAACATTATTTATTTATTTATTTATTTATTTATTTATTTATTTTATCTCTATCCGGTTTTAGATACATTAACTTCGTTTACTTTAGATTAACTTCGGCATACATTGTAATTTTATTAACGAAAATTCATCAAGTCAAAACAAAGCATTACGAGGAGAGACATTTTAGCTCCGATGTATCTCGAGAAAGATATTTTATTAAGCTTACACACTTTTTGTTTCTCTGAAGGCCATTTTGAATTTTGATCTCCTCTCTTCTTTCGGGCTGATTACTAGTCAATAAAATAGCATGTGGCCGATAATAAATGATACACTGAAAAGGGATTTAATTCAATACACAATACAATACGTTAAAGTGTACCGAATATTCATGCATTTCGGGTTGACAAACAGTTACTGCAATAAGCCCAACTGTTTTCGCTGATAATAAATGATAGCACTGAGATGGAGCAAATTGGGATTAAAATGGGGAAGGGAGAGAGGTTGGGGAAAGAGGAATTCGTTAATATGTGTCGGATGTATACTATGGGAGGCGAGATATAGCAAACACGCGAGCATTTGCGCGAGCATTTGCACGAGCAAATGCGCGATCCTCGCACACTTGCTCGCGCATTTGCTCCTGCAAGTGTTCGAGCAAATGCGCGAGCAAGTGCGCGATCATTTGCTCGAACGGTTGCTACGCCCGTTGCTATAAGGGTTTTGCTGAAAACTATCAACGGAAAGGAACTGAAAATGAACACATATTTTTTTTGGTAGATCTCCGACCTAGATATTTTATATTTATCCGCATTAGTTTGATGTTAAATATTTACGTAATATTTGTGGCCCTTAAACTTAATTTCTAAGTAGAATACAATTTAAATAACTGTCTCAATATGTTTTAAGATATATATTATATAAATATAAATAAGTTCTGAATCGTCCTTAATGTTATGATAAGGTTATTTCATGAATGATATTAAGTTTAGTAGTGCTAGTTTTCACTAATTATTATTAATATTATTACTAATAAATGCAATAAATTGTTAATTTGTGCACGTCTCAAATTCTTTTACATACACATTCTTTTCGGGTATAATTTTTACGTTTATGGAGCGGAATATAGCAAACGCACACGCATTTGCTCGCACACTTGCTGGAACAAATGCGCGAGCAAGTGCGCGAACCTCGCGCAAATGCTGGAGCATTTGCTTTAGCAAGTGTTCGAGCAAATGCGCGAGCAAGTGCGCGATCATTTGCTCGCGCAAATGCGCGAACCTCGTTTGCTATATCTCGCCTCCCATAGTATACCATTACCAGCGGGAGGAAAAGGTTAGTACGGTTTGCCATCATTGATACATGTGCATGCGGCTCATCCTTTCTGCAGTGTGTATACAAGCCTAGAAAGAGAACTGGTGGAAGAGCTGAAATAAAGTTTTAAAAAAAAGAAAGGTAGGTTGAAGTCTTGACATTACAGCTTAAACATGCAATCGAAGAAACAGATGGCTGTTGTACACTGGAAGGGAGCGAGGAATCGCCTTGTAAAATGTATCACGATACACATCACGCCACGCACCATTACACTGCTTTAGTTAGACATTGTTTTTGTATGTTCATGAAACGAAGTCATAAAACATTGGGACCAAGGATGGGCGTTTGTGTGTGTGTGTGTGTGTGTGTTTTCTTCTTGTTCTCAGTTTCTTTCTTCATAAGGCAAACCAATTTAAGACAGTGTGATAGGTCTAATGGAACCTGCAAGCATGAGCTCAAATTTCATAGGCATGTTGTGGGTTGGTCGATGAGACATCAGTTAATGTGCAGCCTAGTACAGAAATGTGTAGGAATTCAAAAGGTAAGTTGTTGTTGTTGTTTTTTTAAAACAGCACTAACGGTAATATGAGGACATTTTTCTTCTCGTACAAAGTATCTTCACATTGGAAAGATTTACCTACACACACACTATTATTATTATTTAAAACAAAACTAATAACAACAAACAAAAACACCTTACCGTAAAGACCGTATTATTAAATTGTTTTATCAACCAATTGGACGAACTACGAAAATCAGACATATATTGTTAATTTGACAATTACAACGTTAGATAAATTGCATGCATATAAAAAGCAAGCGTTGTGGCCGCGTGGTCTAAGGCGGGACTAACTTGCCTTGTCCACAGGCTAGAAACCAATGGCGCCTGACAGGTGTGGGATCGATCCCGCCTCAGGGCGCTATGTTTCTCTGAATATTATTTCCTTTCGCCTCGGGGTTTTTCTCAGGATATTCCGGTTTGCTTTCCCGGCAAAATTTCAAACACACCACTACTAGGGTATTAATATTATGGAGGTTGTATTTGGGCGCGCCACAGGCTACCACTACGCTTTCCCCAGGGAAGGCATCCCGGAATTTTCCGATAAAAAGGTACAATAAAGTGTAAAAAAAAACAACAAATAACTCGGTATACATGTTAAAAAATATGATTTCAGGAAGACTTCACAGCCTGTTTCGTCCTCAAAATATTACTACTAATACTATTACTAGGCTATTACCCATGACTACTTAAGTGCGCTATGTCAACTTATTGTTGTTGTTTTTTCCTGTTGTTCTTTGTGTGTCTGTTATTTGTTGTTTATGCTATAAATTTAGACTGTAGACAGCAACTTTTGTCTCTTTGGCCATACTGTCATGGTTTTTCCATAATTGTAGAATGAACTAAAAGCAATAATCTTGTTAGAATAGTCACAGTGTTGGTTCCGTAGTTGCCCTCGACTGTACGCGCGCGCACGATCGTTACAGCGTTTGCATTATGTACCTTAAATATTATTATACAATCCGTTTAGCGGACGGCGGAACTTAATTATCTTAGACATTTATGCTTCTGTAAACCAGGCATATATTTTATCGTTAGTCATTACGAAAAGTGAGCGAAGAGAAGGTAAAGAAACGGCCTAGCTAGATTTCAAAAACGCGCACGGGGTACAGTTGATTTAATATGCTCTGTTTATAAGATATGATATTACAAACAAGCCGTGTTTATCCTTTCTGTGGGGTAAATTTCCTCCTTATTTTGTGCACCGCCTGATTGTCTGTCTAGCAGTTTGTCTGTGTATCTCTAGGTCTGTCTATCTTTGCGCATGCTTGCTTGCAATTGCATCCGGCGATTTGCCTGTGTATGTGTGTGTGTGTTTGGAGGTGTCGGATAGCGCAGTGGTTGGAGCACTCGCTACTGTGTCGCAAGTTAAGCACCGTCCAGTGCGGTTAGCACTTGGATGAGTGACCGCAAAACGTGAAGCAACAAAAACAACGCCCCCAGTTGACTCAACTGTGACTGAGTACCTACTCTCTTAAGGGTGGGGAAGGTAAAGCAACGAGGGAGAGAAATGGGCATCACCCTCATTACGCTGGCCCAAGATAAGTGTGATCTCCAACATCACGCTCCCCTACGGCCACAAGGCTATGGGACTACCTTTTACCCTTTTTTACCTGCGAGTGTGTGTGTGGGAGGTGAAAGGGGGAGATTGGGGGAAAGGTATTCGCTCGTGCGTATGCAAGTGATAAGACAAAAGTTTGTTTTTAACCACATTTAACTTAATGGAAAGTTAAAGGAATTTGACGATAAGGCTTCTGCCACTCATGCATAATCGCGTGTAATACACCATTGAGGACCGGGGGGATAAAAAAGCAACATAATTATTGTTTCATTAGCGAACTTTCTGCACACTGAACAAAACTCTCTATCCTCTGAAACTTGCCTGCTTCACTTTTTTTTTCTATTCAACTTGTACACTGTGACTATTAATTTTAGCGTTCCTGTTCACTGTTCATACTTCCAGCAATAGAAATCTTACAACTTTGAAACATTTTGCTTCAAAACGTATTTCAAAGATGTGAAACTAACTACCCCATATATGTCCATTTTCCCCCTCCCCTTTTCTCACCTCCACTCCTACTCCCCGCCAACCATCACCCCTTCCCTCCCCCCCCCAAAAAAAAATAAAAATAAAAAAGGAGAAACAAAAGAAAGAGGAAGAAGTAATTAAGGGGTCTTTATTCCATAGCCCATTTGAAAACAGTTCAGGCGTAGACTGTTTCTGGTCTCCTCGTGTCTGACATAATCTGACGTAGCCCAAAACACTGGTGGGTTAGATAATGCAACAATAGCGTTTTGTTTAGAACGTTTAGCAGCCTCTTACCATTTACATCAGCTCAAGCACGGAAGGTACGTTCAAATTATCTTTTGGCTGAACTGACAGAAGTGTGCCTGCACTGTATCATTAACGTACAAACATTGAAGTCGCCTCTTACACGCATCTTTCAACCGCGTGAGTTGTTTTAAACAGGGCATGTTAAAAGGCAGTATTCTCTTTTTTAAGGCAGTAAAATTACAATATATTTTCATGCCATATTTAATGGCTATCGCTTTTTCTGCCTCTCTTTTGAATATATACATATATATTGTATTTCCAGACTTATCTGAAACTACCTTGAAACAGTCGAGAATTAGAACCAGCCAAAGGTCGGTCTTTCGGTCCATCCGTCTGTCGTTCTGTCTGCCTGTCGGTCCGTTGGTCTGTCGGTTCATTGGCCCCCATATCTAAAGAACCACAAAACGCATTTTGACCAAACGTCAAAGGGAGATTATCTAATTTAGTGGTCTGCCTCCCGTGCCATCAGATTTGCCCTACCACAAAGTTAAAAGCCCCTGGAGTCATGTTGTTTCTCAAATACGGCTGAGGTGATTTTGTTGAATTTTTTAAAATATAAATGTAGCTCAGATCACGGGTCATTGTTACGTTGAAACGCGAAGGATAGTATGTCTGAAGCGCGCACGATAGATCTAATCGTTTCGTTTTGCAAAGTATTCAATAATAGAGTTTATTTACCTTTGATTTGAGTTTGCGTTGTGGTTAGAGGAGGCTTTGTATAACGTTAGTAATTTTAGTTGGTCGATATTGTTGGAGAATTCTCTAGATTTCCCTGTTTGCTGTCAATAGAAGCTTCGCGAGAAAGCGTAGAAAATTTGAGAACATGCTTGGACAGAAAGGAAAGATGTATGACGTAAGTCAGTGATGACGATCTTTAGTTTGATTGGTGGTATTGCGTCATTCTACCCTGTTCTAAATTGTTCGGGAGTATCTGTGACGAGGCGGACAATTGCATCCCTGAGGCCTGGCCGCAACCATTCGACCAACCCCGCACAGCCAGCGACGATAGCCTCAGACCTGCCATCATTCCCCTTGACCAGCCGTCACTACCTAGCAAGCTCGCACAGTCTCCTAAGCCCCGCCCCCGAGGGCGCCCTGCTTAAAGTCTGCTACTGACCAAGACCCAGGGTCAGATGCTAACTTCCCTACCTCGAAGCCACAACCTGCGAATCCACGCCGCCATCACCGAGCGACCCCTGAGTTTCGTCAGTATCCTTGTGCTTCCACCCGTCTTAAACCAAGGTAAGAGAGGGAATTTACTCCTTGTCATATAGCAACCCCATCACCTATCGTCCGCCATCATGTTCATGCGTCCTGTCAGTATGTATGTTCATGTTTATAATTTTGCCTTGATGTATTGCTATGACTTGTATTTTCTCCCTTGCACATACTTTCTACCTTGTATATATCTCATGTCATGGTTGAATTTATGCTTGTATACTCCGTTACCCCATGTATGATATTCCATGCCATGCCAACCCCTCCATATAGATTAGAATCCCAAGTACAGCCCAGACCTACATCCCATTTGTCCTGTACCCTTATTATTACCTTCCACCATGCTTCCCAAATGTATAAAGATTTGCCCTGTTGCCAAACCCATCCAATGCGCCGAATGTATATTTTTACTAGTGGCTGCCCATAACCTCCACTTTGCCCCAGTAAATCTAGTAGCATTGTTTGACTGTTGGTATTTGCACCGGCTCCACTCATGACCGGTCAAGCCAATTTGAATTCTGATAAGGGTGACTATAACCACAGGCCCAGAATTCGCATTATCCCTATCCCCAGCTGATACAGCGTCTGTACACGTTGCAGACGGGTTCCTGTGCCGGACGCATCGCCCCGGACTGGAATCATCTCCCAATCTCTGACCCGCTGCAGGCCCCCGACAACCCGGGAGGTCAATGAGACGCGTGATTTGGGACTTCGCTATTTCTGAACTGACTAGCAACGTAAGCCAAGTTCAACGCCTGTGCCACAACAAAGACAACACTACTTGCACTCGTGGTCAGTGAGTCATCTTCGCGTGACCACTGAACAGCATCTTGCACCACCACTGGCAAGCCACCCAGAGGATCCTGGACAACCCGCCGCACTGCAGTCCCCAGCTAAGTGCCTAAGCCTGAGAGACCCCCCACTCGCCAGATTATCACAGAAACTCTGGCCCCCATACAGATACTCTCTCACCCGATGATGTGATCAGTCTACGATAGCTCTAGTACCCATAAGATTGACTTTCCCCAATATCACCAGACTACTCAGTATTAGAGACGCCACGCCGATGAATCACCCCAGAACAATCTGACCGGGACTCTCCCTTTTCAAATTATTAAAAGTAGATAGTTACAGAAATCGCAATTTCCTTGACTGGCCTTTGACTGTGTATTTCTTAACTAGTACCTTTACTTTCCATCTCGTCTTTACTCTGTTTATCACTTATTAATTTGGCCTTGCTTTAGTCTCTGGAATGTCATCGCACGTTGATCTATCAAAGGAGATAACACAGCGCTAGAGATTAAGAGCTTACCCCCTTCCCCCAAATCCCTTTCTTCGTGACATTAATTTTGGCGACCCCGACGAGACCAAAGACTTAGGTTTCCCCCCTCCAACCCGACGAGACTAAAGACTTAGGTTTCCCCCCTCCAACCCGACAAGACAAAAGACTTAGGCTCCCATCCCAACTTGACTAGACTTAGGACTTAGCTAGCTTTCCACCCCAGCCCTCCAAGCTTAGCAGTAGTTAGCATAGCCCATAGGTCCCTTACTGGTTTTCCCGAGTGGTGATCTCTCAACAGGCTTTTTTCTTGCATTCATTTTTGCGATTTTTTGATTGATTGCATTTTGTCTTTGTGGTTGTGTTGTATTCGCCCCTTTGCAGTTTTCATCGTAGCTCATCCAGCCCACCCCCCTGTTTTCCGTCAGCGTACCCCTTGTGTGTGCCCCTCATCCCGGTTAGGACCTTTTGCAGGGTAAGTTACCTCTCTTACCATGGCCGACCGGGGAGAGCTTGCTCTTAAGTACAAGAGTATTGGCGAGAGCTTAGGGCTCGCCGGCACCGAACTTAAAGACTACGTCTTGGCGAACGTGGAGGCTGACGTGGCAGAGGAAAAGTTGAAGAGGGAGGAGAGGGCCAAAGAGCGAGAGGCGAAGAAGGAGGAAGAGAAAGAGCGCCTCGCCGCGGAGGAACGGGCCGCCGCCCGGAAGCTTGCAGAGGAGGAGAAAGCCGCCGAGCGGAGAAGAGAGGAGGAGAAAGAGCGCATCGCCGCGGAGGAACGGGCCGCCGCCCGGAAGCTTGCAGAGGAGGAAAAAGCCGCCGAGCGGAGAAGAGAGGAGGCGAAGGATAGAATTGCAGAGGAGGAGAGAGCCGCCGCAAGGAAGAAGGAGGAGGACGAGAGGGTCGCGGCGCTCGAAGAGAAGAGAAAAGACAGGGAGCTCGAACGGCGCCAAGCACTCCTCCAGCTTGAGCGCGACCGCCGCGAGCTAGGGATCGCTTCGCCCGCTAGCGAAGACTATTCGCTCCTCGCCCCCAGTTTCGCCACCAGCACCGGAATACCCGCACCCCCCCCCGCCGATTCCGGGGATGAACTTCCCCCTGGACCCATTCGTCGATCGGGACGAAACAATTGAAGTCTACCTCGCCCGATTCGAGCGAGTCGCGAGGGAAAACGGTCTTGACTCCCAGCACTGGTATCGCAAGCTCAGTCATGGCCTCAAGGGAAAGGCCTATGAGATTCTAGCCAAGACACCGACTTCCGAGGAGGGAGACTATCCCGCCCTCAAGAGAGCCCTACTACATGGTTTTGAGCTCTCAGGTGAGCACTATCGCAAGAGTTTCCGGAACTCCCGGAGAGAGAGAGGGGAGAAGTTCACGCAGTTTGCCGACCGTCTAGCTACGCTACGGGATAAATGGATTGAGCAAACTGACGAACCCAGGACCTACGACGGATTACTAGAGTTGATGCTCGCCGAGCAACTTCGAGGCACCATGCCGGCGGAACTCCGGACATTCGCCGCCGAACAAGGCGCCGCTCGCCTTGAAGACTTGATCCTCGTCGCGGATCGATACCTCACCGCCCATCCCGACGACAGACAGCCTCGCCGTGATCCCCCCGCACCCTCGTCGCCAGATCCCCGCCACCAGCCTCGCCGGCCTGCCCCGCCGACGAACCACCGTCCACCGCCGCCCAAAGGACGCCCAACCCTCACCGCAGAGCCAGGGAAGCGGAGCACCGAGCTCTTCTGCGGCTACTGCCAACGCAGAGGACACACCCGGGAGAAATGTTTTCGACGCATCAGCGACCAGCGTCGCAAACAAGGTACCGTACTAGCCCTACGCCAAGTTACCCCCGACGGGACCCCTGTCACCCCCGTCGCTACTCCCGCCGATCGACCTGCCGTCACCGAGCAAGTGACAGTCAACGATCGCCCAGCCCACTGTCTTTACGACACTGGACTTACCTTCGACGCCGTCGTCCGCCGCTCGCTCATCAGGGAACAAGACCTGACCGGCGAGACTATCACCCTGAAGTTGGCCGACGCGTCCCAACCCAGCACCACGCTCCCTATAGCCCGGATCCAAGTAACCGGCCGGTACGTAACGGGGACCATTCAAGCTGCAGTAATGGACCAGCCCCTGTACGACTTAATTTTAGGATGCCGATACGTTTTCTTGGGGATGCCGCCCCAGCCTGTGGAATCGATGGCCGCCGTCCAGACGCGCGCACAGGCGAGAACAGCCGCGACTCCACCCCAGATCCCCAACCAGATGCCGGAACAGATCCGGAAAGCCCAAGAAAGCGACGCCACCCTCCGCAAGTGCTACGGAAAACTTCCCGCCGCGCGCACTCCACCCAGGTCCGGGGACTTTTTCGTCGAAGACGGACTCCTCTTCCGCCAGAAGGACGACCATACACAACTGGTCGTACCTGCGACACTTCGCCCCCAAATCCTGGAACTTGGCCATAGCATGCCCCTAAGCGGACATATGGGCATAGGAGCGACCACTCTACGAATCAGCGCTCAATACCACTGGCCCGGGATGACCGATGACGTGAAGCGCTACGTCAAGTCCTGTAGCCAGTGCCAACGATACTCGCCCCGCCACCACACCGTACCAGTCACTATCAGCCCCACCGTCGTTGTCGGAACGCCCTTCCAGCGAGTGGCTGTTGACATCGTAGGACCCCTCCCGCGGACCAAGAAGCGGAACCAGTACCTACTAACCCTCGTCGACGCCTGCTCGATGTGGTGCGAAGCCGTTCCCCTCCCGAAGATCGACGCCGCCCGAGTCGCCGACGCGCTCGTCACCATATTCACTCGAGTCGGATTCCCGGACAACATCCTGACCGACAACGGGTCCCAGTTCACCGGAAAACTTATGCAGGAGGTTTTCCAATTACTCCGCATCCGCCATATCCGGACCCCACCCTACCACCCCGCTAGCAACGGACAGGTCGAGCGCCTGAACGGGACACTTATCTCGATCATCCGCAAGATCGCCGACGAACAGCCGGAAGCGTGGGACACATACGTCGCGTCAGCGCTCTTCGCGTATCGAGAGACCCCGCACACCTCCACCGGATACACGCCTTCCACGCTGCTTTTTGGAAGACCCCTTTCCGGACCTCTAGCCGCCTTACGACGTAGCTGGACCGACGCCAAACTGGACGAGGCACCGGTCGACGCCACAAAATACGCCACGAAGCTACAAGAAACCCTCAAGGCAACATGGAAAGCCGCCTCCGCCAACCTGAAGAAGGCGAGAGAGCGACAAGCCCGCTACCACAACCGCCGCGCCCGGGACCGAGAGCTACAGGTAGGAGACCAAGTCCTACTGCTTCTCCCCAGCGGCACAAACAAGCTAGACATAGCTTGGCAGGGACCCTACCCGGTGCTCGAGAAGCTCTCGCGCACCACCTATCGCATCGAGGTAGGCGGAAAACCCAGGACCCACCACATCAATCTGCTCAAGCGGTACCTGGAGCAACCTGCACCCGCCCCAGACTCCCACTCACTACTCACGGTCGCGCTGGCCGTCGAAGTGGATGGCACAGAGACCGGCGTCGCCGAATTTCCGCTCAAAGGGAAGGAATCCTTCCGGGACGTCTCTCTGGACCCCTCACTCCCCGCCGGCCAGCAACGCCAGCTACGCGCCATCGTAGCAGAGTACAGGGAAGTCCTCACCGACATTCCTGGGAGGACGGACCTGGAAGAAGTTCGACTCACCCTAACGGACCCCACTCCCGTCCGCCAGAAACCGTACCCCGTCCCACTATCCCAGCAGCAAGTGGTAAGAACGGAAGAAGAGGCTCCGCCAACAGCCGGAGTCATCGCTCCACCCCGCTCTCCCTACGTCTTCGACAGAACGCCGCCACGCAAGCCCCGCGGGAAAGCATCGCCCCGCGCCAGACTTCCTCAGCCGTCACCCCCGCAACCGACTCCATCGAGTCGCCCCTGAGGGCCGACGCCCCAGCCTTCATTCCTGCCGCCGCCCACTAACCGTAGCCGAAACCCGGCAGCTCCGCGGACCCCAGCCTTGGGCACCCGCCATCGTACCCGGAACCCTGCATCGCCCGCATCACCCGGATCATCGCAACCCATCGTCGCACCCGGCAGCCGACCTCAGAGCTGATTGGCCGCGCCTTCGTCGAGTCCTACGTCCTCGCCTTTTTCCTTGGGGGGGCCTCTGTGACGAGGCGGACAATTGCATCCCTGAGGCCTGGCCGCAACCATTCGACCAACCCCGCACAGCCAGCGACGATAGCCTCAGACCTGCCATCATTCCCCTTGACCAGCCGTCACTACCTAGCAAGCTCGCACAGTCTCCTAAGCCCCGCCCCCGAGGGCGCCCTGCTTAAAGTCTGCTACTGACCAAGACCCAGGGTCAGATGCTAACTTCCCTACCTCGAAGCCACAACCTGCGAATCCACGCCGCCATCACCGAGCGACCCCTGAGTTTCGTCAGTATCCTTGTGCTTCCACCCGTCTTAAACCAAGGTAAGAGAGGGAATTTACTCCTTGTCATATAGCAACCCCATCACCTATCGTCCGCCATCATGTTCATGCGTCCTGTCAGTATGTATGTTCATGTTTATAATTTTGCCTTGATGTATTGCTATGACTTGTATTTTCTCCCTTGCACATACTTTCTACCTTGTATATATCTCATGTCATGGTTGAATTTATGCTTGTATACTCCGTTACCCCATGTATGATATTCCATGCCATGCCAACCCCTCCATATAGATTAGAATCCCAAGTACAGCCCAGACCTACATCCCATTTGTCCTGTACCCTTATTATTACCTTCCACCATGCTTCCCAAATGTATAAAGATTTGCCCTGTTGCCAAACCCATCCAATGCGCCGAATGTATATTTTTACTAGTGGCTGCCCATAACCTCCACTTTGCCCCAGTAAATCTAGTAGCATTGTTTGACTGTTGGTATTTGCACCGGCTCCACTCATGACCGGTCAAGCCAATTTGAATTCTGATAAGGGTGACTATAACCACAGGCCCAGAATTCGCATTATCCCTATCCCCAGCTGATACAGCGTCTGTACACGTTGCAGACGGGTTCCTGTGCCGGACGCATCGCCCCGGACTGGAATCATCTCCCAATCTCTGACCCGCTGCAGGCCCCCGACAACCCGGGAGGTCAATGAGACGCGTGATTTGGGACTTCGCTATTTCTGAACTGACTAGCAACGTAAGCCAAGTTCAACGCCTGTGCCACAACAAAGACAACACTACTTGCACTCGTGGTCAGTGAGTCATCTTCGCGTGACCACTGAACAGCATCTTGCACCACCACTGGCAAGCCACCCAGAGGATCCTGGACAACCCGCCGCACTGCAGTCCCCAGCTAAGTGCCTAAGCCTGAGAGACCCCCCACTCGCCAGATTATCACAGAAACTCTGGCCCCCATACAGATACTCTCTCACCCGATGATGTGATCAGTCTACGATAGCTCTAGTACCCATAAGATTGACTTTCCCCAATATCACCAGACTACTCAGTATTAGAGACGCCACGCCGATGAATCACCCCAGAACAATCTGACCGGGACTCTCCCTTTTCAAATTATTAAAAGTAGATAGTTACAGAAATCGCAATTTCCTTGACTGGCCTTTGACTGTGTATTTCTTAACTAGTACCTTTACTTTCCATCTCGTCTTTACTCTGTTTATCACTTATTAATTTGGCCTTGCTTTAGTCTCTGGAATGTCATCGCACGTTGATCTATCAAAGGAGATAACACAGCGCTAGAGATTAAGAGCTTACCCCCTTCCCCCAAATCCCTTTCTTCGTGACAGTATCAAGAGACTATATAAGTACCGCACTGTTTCAAAAGTGTGTGTTGTTGTTGATAGTGAGTTGGAAAGTAAAAAGTTGAGAGTGGAAAGGCGATTGAGCGATTGTATGCAGTTGTTGATGTGTGCTGAATAAAAGTGGAAAACTTCATACGAAGACTTTGACTTGTTGCTGAGTGAGCAGGCTGCGTGGATAAACGAATCTGAGCTACACTCATCAGTACTTCAGCATTGGGGCTGAATCAACTACTGAGAAAACATCACCATCAAACGGAGTGTAACAGTCATGTTTTAGTAGAAGTCCCATTGTAGGTCAGTTGGTTAGTCGGCGGGTCCGTCGCTCCGAATTTCACATTTGTGTTTAAAACACTTTTGGCCGTATCTCAAGAATAACTTCATTGAAATTCGTAATTTTTACTTTGCGGATACCTTATTTACTGTTAGGTATATAAGACCATCGTAATTGATCAGTTCAGTTCAGTTCAGTTGTTTTATTGTCTTTCTTCGTCGAAATGATAAATAAAGCTGTTGAAACAACACACACACACACACACACACACCCCCACACACACACAACTCAAAACCAAATATTAAAGCACAACCATTAATATAACTAATATTATACCGACGCATCAATAAGTAAGATATATTAATGTTAATCAGAGAAATGAACCAACAGAAGAACTTGTAAACGTTTTTGCTAACAGAATACAATTATCAAAACTAATTCTGATTACTGATGGTAATTGTTACGCAATCATTGCATTCAAACATTAAATCTTAAATCATTGCATTCGTATTTGTGCTTTCTCAAAGGTCAAGGTAATTGAGCTTCTCCATTTTAAGTTACACGTGTTCGCGCTGTCTCTATAAATTGGCTGATCCAATTGTGATAATTGTTTTGCTTGTAGATAGTTCAGATCGTAGACTATCATGCCCTGTTTCTTTTTGTTTCGTTGGGATGAAGCCGAGCCACAACACCGCCCACAAAATTAACCCTTTCCGAATTGCTTAATTTTTCGACTATGTGTGTGAATGCCTGGAAATACATTTGAATGGCTTGCCATCTTGTTGAAGTCGCATCTTGCACGTCTTGTATCTTCATCTGACAAACTGTTTGTCCTGCTACGTTATTTTCACCTGTGCGTGTTCCGCACCAAAGCAGGAGATTTTGGTATTTTCAAATTATGGCATGTGTTTGTTTACTAATGTCCTTTTTTCTTCTGTTCCTTTTAAGTTTAATTATACGTTAATGTTAATGTAGTAATAGAAAAAAAACGTAATTGCTATGGAATAAAACTTATACCTTACAAAGGTATGGTGAAACGGTAAGTAGATACAAATCAACTTGTTAACCGTTGTAAATTGTTATGGCGACATTTGTTTGTATAGGTGTCCTCTTGTTCAACCACTATGCACAATATACATTTTATAAAGGGGTTTAAATGGAATATAATAAGTGTAACTAACACTATGTACAGGGCGTTCAAAACCCGTAGCCTTCAGAAAAAAGTTTGCCTCAGATACTGGAAGTTTTGATAGTCTTCTGTCAAGAATAAAAACATTGGTTAAAAATATAATCAATAGCAAGTGCAATACTAGCAGCAGCAATAGTAAAAGTAGTAGTAGTAGTAGTAGTAGTAGTAGTAGTAGTAGTAGTAGTAGTAGTAGTAGTAGTAGTAGTAGTAGTAGTAGTAGTAGTAGAGAAAAAGTACACTAAAGTTTAACAAAGCCATAGTTGTTCTGATGGATAAGCAAGGCAATCAAGCACAAACAAGAACTAAATGAATAAGGCTGTTCCCGTATTAGCAAAGTTGGAAAAAAAAACATATACAGTATCACCATTTTGTCAAAGATAAGAAGAATGTTTGTTTTAAAACAAGTCACAGTATGCGCTATACTGTCTGTTCCTAAACTCTCCGTATTCTGTATGAAGTATTAACGAAATAACACCCCTCTCTCTCTCTTTTTCGCGTGCTCGCGCGCGTTTATGTGTGTGCATTTGTGTATGTGCGTGTTTATGGGTGAGTGAACGTGTGTCTGTGTCTGTGTACGTAGGTGCGCGCGGGTGTGTGAGTGCTTGCATGTAAATCTGTTCTTACGTTAACCCGTTTTACTGCTTATTTAAAATATTTGCATTATGAAACTATGTCCATGTGTTTGAAGAAATATATAACTATTTTATTTCCTTTGTTTCAATACTTTTCTTTTTGTTTATCAGTTGTGAGAAACATGCGTCTTTATGTGTGTGTAAAAGAAGAATGAATGTACATGTTTAATTGACAGACAATGTAATTTCCATGCTTTTGGATTCACAAAGTAATATCTTATCTTATTTTATCTTTATGTGAAAGAGAAGAAAGAGGATACGTGTTTATCCTTAAACACTAGTTTGTGTTGCATTTTTTCCCAACTGTTCAGTTAATAACGCCGTAACTAAAAAAAAAAGTGTAACTGTAGATTATAGTCACACGACACCGAAGCGTATAGGCGACTACTGGTCACATTATTCTGACACCACCGAACCAGTTGATAGTAAGGGGAAAATAATATGGTCACACATTGGCCAATCCGGGATTCGAACCAGGTACCTTTCGGTTACTAGTAAGACGCTCTACCAACTGAGCTACCCGGCCCCTCCGTTCTTTCCATTCAACTTTTCAACTTCCAGGCCCCCGTGACCCTTCCTTTTTGCACTTCCGTCCACTGCCTGTAAGCCTTTTGTAGGCAGTTATTCAAACAATTATTCCCTTGTTTAATAATCAGTTTAATAAGCTGGAATAATCTTTTATATGTTTACTTTTGGCTTATGAAAACCAGATTTGCTAATGATTATTAAACTCTAGCTCCCTCTTCCAAACGTTATTTTAAATTGTCCCGACAGTTGCATATTATTTATCACATCATTATTTTATTTGTCGTGTTATGTTTTTTGTTTCATTTATTTTTAAAATCTATTATTTATTTACTTGTAATGTTGTTGCCAAAGACCCTTTAGGTGGGTCTTCTTAAACGGGTAGTTAAGTAATTTAGGCGGGGTTCAGGTTAAAGGGCATTACAGGCGTGCAGACTGTGTGGCTAGGCAGGCAGTGTCGAAGAAGGAGTGAACCCAGGACACTTCGTGCAGAAAGAACTGTGATAGGAAGTGATTTGCAACGCACCGTTTAGGAGGAACATTTACGATATCTCAAGCCCAGCCACTCAATGCTGAAAGGAGCCCGCAGAGAAAATGGCTTCTATTGCTGGAAGTACGAACAGTAAAATAGGAGCCCCATTTGGTTGTATTCCCTACCCAGTTCATAGCTGTTGTTGTTGTTGTTGTTGTTGTTTTTTTGTTGTTGTTGTGTTTTTTTTTTTTTTTGGGGGGGTACATTTATAAAGGAAGATAATAAATAAAGTAATTAATTAATTAATTAGTAAAACTGAAATAAACAAATACAGAAATAAATAAATGTGTAAAAATAAATATAAATACATAAATAAATAAATATGTTTGTAAAATTTGCGGATGTGTTCACGTTTCAGTGTTTTGTCCTGTTTTGTCAAAGGAAGTAACTCTTTGGAATATAAGTAAATAAATAAATAATGAAATAAATAACCTAACCTAACAGAACCTAATCTAACCTAGAACCTAACCTAACTTAAATTATGTGTAAAAATTGCCGATTGCTGAGTTCCCTTATCTATTCTTAGTTTTTCAAACAAGTCAATTAATAGATCAGGGGAAGCAACTCTCTATAAATAAAGAAATAAATAAACGTTTAGTGTTACGACTCAGAAGAACATATCATAGTTATCTTCAGCTTCTCAATATACCTTCTTGAGATGTCAACCAAAGCACCAACAATACAGACTTTGAACCAACACACAATAGATAAGACTTTGAAAGCAACGAAACAGATGCTTGGCAAATTTGGGTCAGGAATTGTACGTAGCTGCATTTCTATCCTTATAACCTATTTACTTTAATTATAGACAGGGAGAAATTCTGGGTTACTGAAACTAACAGAAGCCCCGTCTTTTGTGTGTGTGTTTATGTATGTGTGTGTTTGTGTTAGTTAGTTAGTAATTGTTTATATGGTCCAGCACCCTTTGGGGTCATGTGCAATCTTGCCACTGTAGATTGTTCTAACCTATAAAGGGAAAAGTGAAAGCCCCAGTTGAAAACCTGTCTTTCCTTTATAGGCATGACCGATTCACTGCGGCAACAGTACCCCCGTTGGAGTGCCGGGGGTTTCAGTATAAATAGTATCCCCACTTTCTGGAAATTTAGTGCTTTAAATTCCCACTGTCGCTGTCTTCCTCATTTGCTCTTTCCCATTCCTGCTCTGTCCTATCACTCTGCTATACTATCTTCTTCTTCGCTAGATCAATGACCTACCTTTTTTCTTGAAAACTCTTCCTGGACAAGACTCCTTATTTGTGTATGAGGTCTGTTGGATCAGCTTGGGAGTATTGGACGCTTTCTGCCGGGTGGTCACTAGGGCTTCCTATGATGTTATTATTTAGCAATATAGGCATTTTATATGTATGTGTTTTGTTGATAATTTATAATGATGTTTGTATTCTATTTTGTTTTTGTAACCGGGGGTTCGATTAGTTGGGGTAAAGCCTCAGCCGTCCCCTGCGTGGGATGTCTTTATTGTAAAGTGACTGGCCGGTGGAGGGCATCCAGTTTTCCCACTAGGGTTGTTTCAGCAGATCTTTTATGCGGATCGGGGGTTGTCCGGTCCTGATTTGGCTCGGAAGAGTCCGCTGGACCTAAAGCAACAATCACTCAATCAATCAATATGGTCCAGCGGACTGCAAAGAACCGAATCCACTGTGTGTGTGATTGTATGATGGTGTGTGTGTGTGTGTGTGTGTGTGTGTGTGTTTGAGAGAGAGTGGGTGTGTATGTATGTGTGTATGTGTTTACTGAAATCTTTTGATATAAATCCTCCTTTTACTCTATTTCCTGTTGTTTCGTTTTCCTCTGTTAAAAGCATCCCCTTTCTTGACGTTACCATCAATGGTGCTTGAAAATCAAGCGCCCGTTCCAAAGAGTCTCACAAAAGCACGCAATTACTGCAGATTGCTTCTTAAACAATACTGTTTACGTTCTTTCTTTCAGTAAGATAAAAACTTTCTGTTCGGAAGAGGTAAGCAGGTTGCAGAGGAAGTAATTTAAGAGAGAAAGTGACTTGAGTGAAGATAATGTGCAACATATAAATGTCAGTCATGATATATAGTATTTTTAATGCCTCGTGGCTGTTGTAGGAGGTCTGCAATTGTAGCAATTGATCTAGACTCAATTTCACCACTTTTCTTTAAAAAAAAAACAACAAAAAAAACAAACAAACAAAACAACGACAACAAGAAAAACAAAATAGAAAATATAACACCTACAACACTATTGTCAATCTTATCCTATCTCATAACTCGAAAGTCGCTGGGGCACCCCAGATGATCGTTTAACCAGCCTACTACATCTTTCCCTCATGGCTTCGCTCAGTGTCCAGCCAATCCATTCTAGAATGTCCTCCCACCTTTTTATGTCTCCCTCTTCTTTTGCCTCCTTGCACCATGCCTTGCAGGATGGTATTTGCAAGACCTGATCCTTTGGTGACGTATCAATAGGAAATTATTTTATCCGCTGTTTGTATTACAGTTTCTGCTGTCGCATGTAAAATTACAACCAAGTTTTTTTTTTACAAACAGTGGCATTATTACACAATTGGAGTGCGTCCAGAAGGTCACATCAATAGCTTGTTGATGTATAAAATTCGCGATACGAACACCCAATTTGTGTAATGTCCCTGTGATTTTGTACACGCACGTTGCCTGAATAATTAAGTAGCTGGCTGTAAGCGAAGCCTGTTAAACGGTTAATAAAACAAAACAATGTTTGCAAATAATATTGGCCAATGCGTGTAACAGGCAAATAATAAATTTCACCTTGGCCTAGCGCCTCCGCATATTAAATCAATCACCTTATGTGATAGTCCCAAATGCAACATCAGGTAACATGTTA
The DNA here is from genome assembly GCA_036898135.1 of Oncomelania hupensis. Taxonomy (NCBI): domain Eukaryota; kingdom Metazoa; phylum Mollusca; class Gastropoda; order Littorinimorpha; family Pomatiopsidae; genus Oncomelania; species Oncomelania hupensis. The sequence continues at coordinate 88,034,604 of CM072512.1, forward strand.
TTAGGCCTTGTTTGACAGGCCTCACATGCATCGCAGAATTATAATAAGTGTTTGTGACTTGTCTTGCATGTCCGTAACCTCGCTCACTAAACTGTCACATAGTTACATCTTTCAGGTAGCGAAAAAACAGAATTAAAACGGTTTTCTTTAAAAGAGCGATAATACAGCATTAAAATGGCGCGGTTAGTATTGGGGCAATCTCTTCCCTTCTTCAACTGCCTTGTTTCTCTCCCCATCGTCCACCCTCCCTCCAATCCCAACATATTTGCTCTCTACCACCCAATCTGTATCCACCCTCCCCCACCCCCGCTCAACTCCCGAAGCAAAAGGATAAATAAAAGTGAGTTGTTGTGTTTGTCCTCTTTGTTCTTGATTCTCTTGTTGCGAAACTCAGGTTTGATAACACTTGTTTGAGTAGGGAGGTGAGAATGCGTAGATGGAGAGGGGGGGGGGGGGGCATTCGAAAACAACAAAATCGAGTGCGCCCTCATCTTGAACTTTTATCGCCTGAGTTTATTAGATCATATCTGCCACAAGCACCTGTGCAGGATTACACGCGAGAGAAGACATACGCGGAGCAAAAGAATAGGAGACGCCACAGGTCCAGGTCGATGCAAGAGCCTTGAAGATCAAGAGCGACCAATGATGAAGTAAAAACCAATGACCTGCTTGTTTTGAGAGGGGTATGGGGATGAATGGGAAGAGCAAATAAACCCAAAGGAGAAGCAAAGAGCGGACAGAGGGCGGGTCGGCAGGAAAACAGCAGGTAGCCGAGAAGAAGAAAGCAAGAAGTTGGCCTGAATACTGACCTGAAGGAAGAGGAAAAGACTTGGGTCTCATAACTATCAAAACGAAAGCCGACATTGGTTTGGGGGCATTTCAGTTTTTTTATCCTTCATCCATCCATACTATTCGTCTTTTGAAGTCTGTACAAGCAAATGCTTTATTTATATACGAAAATAATTATATTTACGAAAATAAGTATCGCTCTTGAAAAAGCAAAAACCCCACCTCTTTCTACCTGCCCAAAAAAAGTCTTTCGATAGCACTGCTTAAAAAATGAAAGGGGCGACGACTGAACTATCGGCAGTTTTATAGGCCTCATTGCTGAATCAAATAAAAAAAAAAACAACAACAACAGTGATCACTACGGCATCAAGTTTTATTTTTATCTTTTCTTGAAAACAACTGGTCTTAAAAATGCAACTTCCAGCAGTATGGTATTCATAACAGGCTATGTGTCTAATATTTGCAAAATCTGAATCTAATAAACGTGTTGTAAACAGCGTCTGCTATATACGCAGTAAATGACTAAATGACTTATCTCTCTTATAAAATCTTTACAGGCGCATACGAGCGAATTCAGCGAAGCATGGTTAAATGCTGGCACTTTTGCTGTGACTGAACTTAGCGGATAATTCTGTGCTTGTTGCATCAAGTGACGCCCAATGATGCTACATGAGGCCAGTTAAGTCGTGACGTCCTCTGGGATTCCAGTGACCTGTTTATAGTGTCCCAACTCCGTAGTTTAAGTGGTAGAGCGTTCGCCTGGCACACCGATGACCCAGGTTCGGATCCCGAGGTGAGCGAAATAAAAAGTGGCTGTTTTTCACTGTCCATTTTAGCAGTATGATTGCTCTGGTGGTTCAGTGTTGATTTAGGTCCCTACCCCTTGTTTCCTGGGATGGTTTTCCCCGTCTGCCATACCGCCAATGGTGGGTGTAGACGTTAAACCTCAATGTTCAGCTGTTTATACGCTTGTCGGAGAGATTTCGCCTCAATGATGTGGATTATATAAACACTTGTTTTTAATTTTTCAAAGGCGTTTTTGACAAAGGCGTGGGAAGCATAGTCGCAGCCTGTGGCGCGCCCAAACACAACCTACATAATATTAGTTGTGTTTATAAATTTTGCCTGGGGGTACAAACCGGAGTACCCGGAGAAAGCCCCCGAGACGTTGCCCGAGTCGAAAGGAAATAATATTCGGAGAAACATAACGCCCAGAGGCGGGATCGATCCCACAGACGCCATTGGTTTCTGGGCTGTGGACAAGGCAAGTTAGTACCGCTTTAGACCATGCCCCACCTCCCCTCTCTCTCTCCTCCTCCTCCCCCCACCCACCATGGATTGCCGGAGGTTTCTGTATAAATTGTATCCCCACTTTGTGGACATTTTGTGCTTTAAATTCCCACTTGCTGTCTTTTGTCCTTTCTTCTTTCTCGTTCCTACTCTGTTCTATGACTCTATACTTCGCTAGACCAGTCACCTACCTGGTTTCTTGAAAACTCTTCCAGAACGTCTCATTTGTGTGAGGGGTCTGTTGGGTCAGCTTGAGGATATTGGACGCTTTCTGCCAAATGGTCAGGAGGCTTTTCTATGGTATTATTATTTAGCAATGTAGGCATTTTATATGTATCAGTTTTGTGAAATATTTTATAATTATGTTTATATACTATTTTTTTAACGGGATTTGATAAATTAGAATAAAGCTTCAGAGTCCCCCGCAATAAAAACATTCATTATCACTTCGTTTAACAAAAACAAACCCAAATAAAACATTATATACTTATTAAACAAAACCTGTAAGATTCTAAACATTTCTAAACTGTAAATTACAAAACGTAGACATGAATCATAACAATGACGACTACACTCACTACGACACCGCCTATAAAGTTATACAATTTACTAAAGTAGTAGTATAAAAGTAACGTGAGCGATATTCATGGATACATACCAAAAACTCGAACTCGCAAACTATCTTTTATGCAAGTGTGAAAAAAAAGACTTAAGGCTCATTTTAACAAAACGAGATCACTGTACTTCTGCTTCACAAGTATTTTCCCCCCGCCGCCTCCAGGGCGATTTGGTGGTATCAGGTTAGTCCTTCCGACATGGCGCTGGGCTAAAAGCGGCCAGTTTTTATCAAAGACCTCGCTTGATTGGTCAAAGGGGAGACCTGACGATGAGTGGTACATCACTCTCTTTCCCGGAAACTTTAGCGAAACAACAAGCCCGCATTTACGGTGTCCCGTTTCTTTTTACTGCGTGTCTGCTGGTTGAGCTCGAAGACGTATCTGTACTGTATGGAAGGAAAGGTATATAGATTAAGGTGGTGGTAGTTAGTGCTGGAGAAGGGTGGGTTGTTTGAATAGGGAGGGCAATCCACACACACGCATACACACACGCACACACACCCGCACAATTATGTAAAACACCAAGACTAAGGCTGGGTTTTATTAAGAATGTAAGAATGGGAAAGTGATTTTTTTGACGGAAAGAACGCAAACTTTTTCTAGAAATGTAAGAATCTAATGCAAAATTGGCTCTTTCCGTCTCAAAAGTTGACCTCGTTCGTCTCCTATCTCCTATAGGCGACGAATTAGGTCGAACTTTCTTGCAAAATTTCCCGAAAATTGATGGATTTTCTCCGTCCCGGATAGAGCACTCCCTTGTACTTAATTAAAACACTCTCATGCACTACAACTGCACTCCCTCCCATGCACTAAAAGAGCACTCCTGTGTACTTAGAAAAAAGTGGGTGACTGGAAAACACACTGGGTGGCTAATACACACACCCATTTCCTGCATAAAAAGCAAGGTTAGTCACCCATTTCAAGGCTTATACCTCCGCACTCGCATACGCATGCACACACACACAAACACACACGGAGAGGGAGGAGAACGAGGGAAAGGGAGAAGAAATGGGAAATATCTGCCTTAGTTTATTGAGAATAGTAGGGAGAAGTTAATGGTCAGAGAGAGAGAGAGAGAGGGAGAGAGAGAGAGAGAGAGAGAGAGATTAGACGATTAGATGTAAGACGTAAGACATTTTATTGAATAAACAGTACATTGTTCATTTCAAGGCCACCGGCCACATTACAACCCAACAATGAAACGCGTCATAAATGTACAAACCCAAAAGTACGCGTCCTTAAAATCGGTCCATGATTTAAATACGATTAAGACAATTATTAACCAGTTAAAAATCCATTTCTGACATTAAGTTACCACAAACTGTATACGACACACACACAAATGCCATTTTAGTATTATACCACATCTATCCTTTCTCATTTTCTCCCAAACGCATGAAAGAGAGATAGATAGAGAGAGAATATGTCTGCATCCCTGCCTGATTTTGTCGGTCTTTGGTGTCTTTTCACCGACATGTTGCCGAAAAGCTATGTTTTTTTTTCTTGCGCTGTTTCCGCACGTGGAGACTGTTTGTCTGGGACAGGTTGATGAGAGCTGATTGGAGCGTTTTGTGGTGTTAAGACGTATCAATAACAGTTATTCGATTCAATTTGCTGCGAATAGGTACAAACAAGTTACATCGGAGTTTTGTTCCTAGTCTTCGTCTATTCTGGCAATTAGACTCATAGACCCGACACCCAGGCATTGGGTATAAAGTATAATGAGAATCCTGTACTATCTCTCTGTCTCTCTCTGTGTCTGTCTGTCTGTCTGTCTCTCTCTCTCGCTTCGTGATTTAGGAATCACGTTTCTGGGAATGAAGTGCCTAAAGTGCCTGGTGATTTATGTGGAGTGTGCTTTGTTGTTTTCGCTGAATGTTGCGCGGAGTTCCTGTGGGGTTAATTGGGATTATTGTGTTGCACTACGGTGCACACTGCATTTCGATGGTAAGGTATAATTGTTGCGCATGCGTGCAAACTTCAGGTGCAGCTTTTTTGAAATTGTCTTTAGCAGCTTAACGTACTTTAAACACTTCCACTTCCGTTTTTCGTAAAGATCTAGGCCAGTAGCAGGGTCTCATCACCATCATCATCATCATCATCATCATCATCATCATCATCATCATCATCATCATCATCATCGTCGTCGTCGTCGTCGTCGTCGTCATCATCATCATCATCATCATCATCATCATCATCATCATCATCATCATCATCATCATCGCCATTATCAACATACAGAACCGTTTCACTGTAAAGAAATACGCTATATAAGCGTACACGTGACGGTCCTAAATTTCGCTCCTCTTGTTCATTATGATATCTCTTTGATGTTTAAGGGTTACGAGTGGCAGCATGTCAATTTTTCGTCCCTTCTCATGTTCGTTAACAAGTCTTTTCTGATCGCTGTGGCGGAACCGACGTTTGTCAGGAGCTTAAAAGCACGTGCAATTAAGTCAACATGCAGGAATACTGCATCTAAGAATCATTTTACATTTCTCTGTGCTTTGCACATACAATACAGCGAGCGTTATATTAGTGAGTCTGTCTTTCAGGGCAATATTGCATGTGTACACAAATAACATCGTTTATAGGAAGGAGCTATAATTACCGTACGATACGGCATAAATATGGAGAATAATTATAATCGTTTTATATTTCCCCGTGGGGGTGCCAGGGGTTTCAGTATAAATAGTATCCCCACTTTCTGGAAATTTAGTGCTTTAAATTCCCACTGTCACTGTCTTTCTCCTAGATCCTTTGTTCTTTCTCATTTCTACTCTGTTCTATCAATCTACTATCTTCTTCTTCGCTAGACCAGTCACATACCTTTTTTCTTGAAAACTCTTCCAGGACAAAACTCCTCATTTGTGTGTGAGGTTTGTTAAATCAGCTTGGGAATATTGGATGCTTTCTGCCAAATGGTCACTTGGGCTTCCTATGATGTTATTATTTGGCAATGTAGGCATTTTATATGTATGTGTTTTATTGATATTGTATAATGATGTGTGTATTCTATTATGTTTTTGTAAACGGGGGTTCGATAAATTAGAGTATGGCCTCAGCGTCCCCTGCGTGGAATGTATTTATTGTAAAGTGGCCGGCTGGTATAGATTCAGGGTTACCACTAGGGTTGTTTCGGCAGATCTTTTATGCGGATCAGTGGTGAGTCCTCTTTCACTTCTCTGGTCCTGATTTGGCTCGGAAGAGTCCGCTGGACCTAAAGCAATAAACATGTAATGTAATGTTATCGTTTTATATAACCTTCTTTATTGAACATTATAGTCCAGCTCTGGAAGATACCACTGTTGACCTACCGATCCCGGTGTGACGTCGTCAAAGTTCCTAGTATCATATTTGGGCTGGGAGCGACTGGGATCGTTCTGATTGGTCGACGCATTACAAAATTCGACGCATTCGCACAGTGCTATCGTAGTCTTAGTAAGGATAAGGGTTAGGGTTAGAAATAGGGTTAGGGGTTAGGGTTAAGGTTAGGGTTACGACGCCTACGAAAATCGTGAAAAAGCAGGCCCGACTTCACCTGGCGCATACGCAAAGGCGCCCGGCTAAAGAAAGACACCCGGAATTTTGACGACCTGACATCGGGGATCACTTTACAGTAACGTATTATGATAGAGAGGTGATAATTGACTGTGAAGAGAAGAGAAGAGAAGAGAGAGAGAGAGAGAAGAGATAGCAATAATGGGCTCTGAGCCCCCAAAGCTCATAGAGTTACTAAAGGAGGCCTTTTATTGCAATTTATGGCTGTTTTATGAGCTTTTTAAAAAGCGCTCCAAAGCACTCTGGGAATCCGCAATTTGCTAAATATAATACATATTCGTATATCTTGCGTCTTTGGTCTCCCCATCAACTCCAAAACTTAGCCAGTTAATTAGTTATTATTGTTATTTGTCAAAACTTACTTAGAAAGTAGAAAACTTAGAAAACTTACAGAAAACTTACTTAGAAAACTTAATACCTTGCAACAAATTGGAAATTTTTACAAAAACCGGTGGTAGCACTTCCCGCTTGGACTCTCTCCCTAACTTGGCGGAGTGGGACGGACCCCTCGACCTTTTGCACGCATCTCCCACTCCACCAAGTGAGCCCAAGCGTTGTGGCATGTGCTGTCATCAAACCCCAAATGGGGAATCTCTACGAGACGAAATTAGAGAAACCCACGGAGGTGTACTGACTGAACTTTGGCTGCGAATCGGACAGTTGGATTAAGTAGGAGGTTCCCAGGATACAGCGCGCAGCCTCCTGTCTTACCCAATGTCATGCAACCATTCGTTCTTGCGTTCAATATCTGTTTACTTGTTGCCTGAGGCTTGACAATTGGATTAAGTAGGAAGGGATCGAGAGTTAGCGTGCACCTTCCAGTCTTATCCATTGTCATGGCAATTTTTAACATGTATCCAAGCCACTTGCCACTTTGTACACTGTGTCTATTATTGCAATAGGACAGACATTTGGCCTTAATGCCTTAGCAAATTCAACACATGCCACAGAAGTGACTAACCACACCGAAAATCTATACTTCCTTTTTTCTTTATATCCCCATCCAGATCACTCATAAAAGAAGATTAGGCTTGGGAAATTACATACAACAAACCAGCATTAATATTCGTTATTCTAAATGTACAATTTTAAATAATACACCATTAAGTGCAGCAATCTTTATTACATATTGTTCATATTAATTTTTAAAAGTGAAACAAATAGATATATAAATAAAAATTTATATTAAAGCATGTGTTTCCCATTTACTAGCTGTAAGTTAAACCAAGGGAAATAATTTGTGTGTATTTTAAACATGCATTAAGCATGTGATCCAGTTGAAAAACAGAATCGGAAATTCCCCTTTACTAGACCAGAGGAAATAATTTGTGTACAGGAATATTTGTGTGCTTTCTCTGTGTGAATGTAAAATCCTTAGTAAGTTTTTTGCCTTTGCTTAGATATATAAAAAGAAATTTATATTAAGCATGTGATCCAGTTGAAAACAGCAAATAGAAATTTATATTAATCATGTGATCCAGTTAAAAATTCCCTTTGCTAGGGGCAGTGTGAAATAATCAATATTCTTGGCCTAAGCCCAGTTTATTCAATCGGGAATTCCCGCAAAACATTAATGTTACAACCTTATACAGATTCAAAAATCAATATTCTTGGCCTAAGCCCAGTTTATTCAATCGGGAATTCCCGCAAAACATTAATGTTACAACCTTATACAGATTCAAATGTAGAGTTTAAGACAACAACTGAAACAGCAAATAGAAATTTATATTAAGCATGTGATCCAATTAAAACAGAACCTGGAATTCCCTTTGCTAGAGGCAGTGTGAAATAATCAATATTCTTGGCCTAAGCCCAGTTTATTCAATCGGGAATTCCCGCAAACATTAATGTTACAACCTTATACAGATTCAATATAAGTCCCATTCAGTTAAGGGAAGTAATAAAAACATTACTACGCATTCATAAGTAAAGTTGCGGTTGCTTCCCTTTGACTGTATTTGGTGGTTTGAAGCCTAAAAATCCATTTTTTTAAATAATTATTTTTTAATTTAAAGTTTTGTTATCAGTATAAAAATGACGGACACAAAAAGTCTTTCGCAATCTCCTTTGTTTAAAGACATCTTTCAAACTTTACAACTCCCTATTTTTGACAGTCAAAATGTTATTAAATCTGTTTATAATAATTACGAATTTGTACTTAACAATTTTACTTTCACATCCCCTGTTAAAATTCGCATTCACGCTCAAATAACTTTTATTAAACCCGGCAGTATTGATGAAACGATGACTGTGTGGATTTCTTCAAGTCAAATTGAAGTGTTAAAATCTTCAGACCTAGACAATGCTTATAACAACATCTTGATCAACCAGTTACAAGACAGCATAGAACGCGCAACTTTGAAAGGGTCTGGATGGGCGGAAGGAAATTTAGAATCATTAGAATTGAACATTGCAAAGTATAATCCAATCAAAGGGAAATCTTACATCCCTCTTCCCAAAGAAATTCTTGACAAAAAGGCTGTATTGAATATTAAGAACACTGACGACAAATGTTTTGTGTGGTGTGTTCTGGCTAAACTATATCCTATTCAGTCGAAACAACATCCCGAAAGGGTGGCGCTATACAAAGATAAAGTAACGAACTTAAATCTTAAAGACATTAATTTCCCTGTTAGCCTTGACGCCATTGACAAATTTGAATCACAAAACTCTCCTATAACAGTCAATGTATATGTTTGGGACCCTGAATCAAAACTTATGCCTTTAAGAATCTCTCCTAATGCCCCATCGTTTTCAGACCTCAATCACCACGTCGATCTTTTACTAATAACAGACCCGCAAGATCCTAGCATGCAACATTATACACTGATACGAAACATATCTAGATTATTAGGACACACTTCAAAACATCATGGCAAACAATATTTGTGCAGACGCTGTTTAACTAGAGTCTCTAATCTCCAAGTGGCTGACAAGCACAGTAAAATTTGCAAAAGTATGACAGATATTCAAACCCGCCTTGTGTTACCAAAGCCAGGTTCTCAAGTATATTTTAAAAACATCAACAAACAATTCAAGCAGCCTTATATAGTTTATGCCGACTTCGAATCATTGATTTTAAAATATCAAGGCCCACAAGGATTTTGTACGCCTAATTCATTCCTCACACACCTTCACGAAGTCTGCAGTTTCGGGTATGTAGTTGTTAGAGCCGACGGACAACATACAGAGCCGGTAATTTACAGAGGGCCAGACGCAGCTAGGAAGTTCTTAGATGAGATGAACAAAATATACAAATTGTGTTTACTGCAGCTAGATAATCCGGTGCCCATGATATTTACTGAATCTGACTCCCATAATTTTAAAGCAGCTACACATTGCCACATTTGTAATAAAGAGTTTGACCCGAAGGACACAAAGACCCAAAGAGTGAGAGATCATTGTCACATAACAGGGGCATTTAGAGGTGCAGCTCATCAGAAATGCAACTTGGAATATGGAATCAAACATTTCTCTCTCCCTATTTTCATTCACAATCTTCGAAATTACGACTCCCATTTAATCATGCAGGCAGTGACGAAAGCATACAAAGTGTCATGTATTGCCGAGACAGAAGAAAAATATAAAACTTTCACTCTGAATAAATTAAAGTTTTACGACAGCTTTCAACATTTGTCTTCCAGTTTAGAAACACTAGCTAAGAACTTACCCAGCTATCCTATCACTAGCAAATATTTTCCAGACGTTACACTTATTCGGAAAGGTGTGTATCCTTATGAATACATGGATTCTTGGGAAGTGTTTGAAGAACAAGAATTGCCACCTAAAGAGAACTTCTATTCTTCACTTAATAAAAGTTTCATAAGTGATATCGATTACCAACATGCACACAACGTCTGGAATGCACTCGGATGTAAAAACCTTGGTGACTACCACGACATATATTTAAAAGCTGATGTCTGTTTGTTGGCTGATGTGTTTGAAAAATACAGAGAAACGAGTTTACATCATTACTCCCTCGACCCTTCTCATTATATTTCTTCACCAGGAATGAGTTGGGATGCTTTCTTAAAACTTAGCGGTTCTAAAATTGATCTCATAACTGACCAGGTAATGATGACAATGATTGAGTCGGGCATTCGTGGAGGAATAAGCGTGGCAGCTCATAATTATTGCAAAGCCAACAATAAATACCTAAAGCACTATGACCCCTCGCAGAAATCTAATTATATAATGTACTTTGACGCCAACAATTTATACGGTTGGGCAATGAGTGAGCTTTTACCGGTTTCAGATTTCAAATTACTTGTTAATCCAAACCCCGCAAACTTGACTTGGTTAAACAGTATTTTAAATCACCCTAAAGATCATACTATAGGGTTTATTGTCGAAGTTGACCTAGAGTACCCCAATGCCTTACACGACCTACATAATGATTACCCATTAGCACCAGAAAGATTGCATGGTACAGACAAGCAACTTAAACTTATTCCCAACCTCTATAATAAATCTAATTACGTCTGTCACTACAGAAACCTGCAGTTCTACATCAGACACGGCATGAAGTGCACAGCGATTCACAAGATTTTATTCTTTAAACAAACGAATGTCTTGGCCGGGTACATCAATAAAAACACAGAGCTCAGAAAACAAGCGCAATCTACGTTTGAAAAAGATTTCTTTAAGCTGCTGAATAACAGCTGTTTTGGTAAAACTATGGAGAACCCATACAAGCGAAAAGACGTCAGGCTAATTACCTCACCCAATCAAGCGATTAAATTAACATCTAAACCTCAATACCTTGGTTACAAAGAGTTTCATGACTCCCTGTATGCAGTTACCATGAAAACCACACAAGTTAATCTAGACAAACCAGTGTTTATGGGGATGACTATTCTCGACCTTTCTAAATTATTAATGTTCGAATTTTACTACGATTACTTTAAACCTAAATACCCGGAGGCCAGAGTTTTATACACAGACACAGACTCCCTTATACTAGACATCCCTACTGAAGACATTTATAAAGACTTAGAATCGGAACTACAACATTACGATACTAGTGACTACCCTGAAACTCACCCTTTGTACAGCAAAGCAAACCAAAAGAAAATCGGTTTGATGAAAGATGAAATGAACGGGAAACTAATAGAAGAATACGCAGGACTGCGATCTAAGCAGTACAGTATTAAACACGAATCGGGAGAATCTTCAAAAGCGAAAGGCACCCAAAAAGCTGCAATAAAAAACAGAGATATCAGGCATGAAAACTACCTGGAAGCCTTAGATGGAAAAGAAGTTAAACCATACCCTAACACAACTATAAAGTCTAAAAACCATATAGTGTCCACTGCTGTGACGACCAAAAAAACATTATGCGCTAATGACACAAAGAGAATAAGAGTAACTAAGGAGTTCGCATACGCTCTAGGCCACTATAAATTACAGGTAGAAACTGCGACTACGACTGCGACTACGACTACGACTATGACTGCGACTATGAGTAAGAAGGAGGGCCTGGAAGGCTTGAGTAAATGTTAACTGTATTTATTCTGAAGCGCCAAGCTTTTTCTTCAAAGCATCTAGCTGCTCCTTCCGTCCCAGTAGTCTCCCTTCCTCTATTAATTTTTTTTTAATTTCTTCAACATTAACAGGTGCAGACCTAGATTTAGATTGTATGTCGTGCTTCAACTTTTTATATTCTTCAAAATCTCGCTGGATAATTACAAACTCTTGGTCTGTAATCTGAGTGTCTTCTAGAGCTTTAGAAATTATTAAGTTCATGCTAGTAAGTTTAGCTATTGCCAGGCTAGAAATGAGGTCGTGTTTTTCTAGTTTCTTAGATACTTTAGTATTAATTACACCAAGTAGAACTGACATCACTGAAGATAATCCGGCAGCCACTCCTAATCCAATACTAATTGGTATACCAATTCCAGTCACCAATAATCCCACGCTGGCAGCAGCTTCCGCAGCATTAATAACATTTAGACCAGTAGACACGTAATTTATTGTGCTATAAGCGCCGGAATACCTTCGTCTGCATCTAGAGTACTTTTGGATATCTGATTCAATTTGAGTCCTAACTTTTCTTATTTCTTCCAGCCTGAACGTTTGAACATTACTTAAGTCTAACGTTGGAGCACTGGGCTGTACAATTGGTTGTTCATCCACTACTGCTTCTACTATAGCAGGATACAATTTTGTCGTCATATTTTTAGTGTGAAAAAAAAAGGGTTAACAATAATTAACTTGATTTTAGTTTATTAGCAAAATATTCTATTTGACTATCAGAAAATATCTGATCGCTGAAATAAAATGCTAACAGATCTACGTTGTCTAGGCTAATTTGCGCTATTCTGTCAATAGGATTTGGAACAGGGACAAAAGTTATCTTGGGTGATGAAGTAAATACGGAATACTGATCTTCGCTTTCTCTTTTCTTCATAAATACTGTAATTCGTCTGGGATTCTCATCTAAATCAGCCCAACTTAGAGACACTTGCGGAATTACATTAACATTTCTCTGCGTAGGCCTGTGAGCAATTATGTCCAGTGCTATCATGGCTGCACTACCTATCTGTAAAGGAGGCTGCAGAACAACTCTGACATTTTTCCCTGCGGTTTCACGCTTATGTAAAACATAGCTGCTTTTTTTGTAGGCTTTGACTTCTATGGTTTCCCGATTGTTTTCATCCGGCACAAGACTAACTAACATAGGCCCGGCGTTAATAATTTTCTTAAATTTATTGTCTGGTCCCATAAAAGTGTAAGGGCTTTCGCACTTGAATTTAATAAGCCAATCTAATTCTGTGTCTATAGGTGTTAAAGACCAGGTATTTTCTCGTTTAGTAATAGCATACTTAAAATCGGGATCTACTTTACCGGCATTAAAATCCTTTAGCTGATCGATAGATGGTTTTTCTTGCGGTACTGACGGCGGCACTGCTTCAGGTACTGCCGGCACTACAGGCACTAGCGCTCGTTTATAATATCCATTTTGTGTAAATTCGAAACCGTAAATAGACCCAACAATAGCATTCGCATCAAAGTCGATTGTGTCTGCTAAGTCTTTCAGTTCAATGGTAGGACAGGTTACTGGAATTTGAGGGCCGATTGACATTGTATTTTAAAATTAAACTTTATTTTATCTCAAGAATAATTGTAAGATCTTCAAAGTCTACAATTTCGTTGTTTTGGTTAGTTATTTTGAAGCAGAAACTAGTATGATAGTCCTGACTTAAGTGGCGTTTTTGAGGTAGAAATTTCAATGAAACTGGATTGCAGTAAGATTCTCTCTGAGTTGAGATTATCCTTAGCAATGTACTAGGAGTTCCGTTTACTAAGTTTTCCGATGTCTTCAGTTGATGAAGGTACACAAACAATCTATTATTAATTAACAAATTCATAGGGTTTGATCCAATAAATCTTATAGAACTGCCGACAGTGCTGGAGCTGTCAGATAAAGATAATTCATTGCCACGGAAACCTAATATTTCTGCCAGCTTTGGCGCAAGTGTAACGCTGGTAATGTCTTTATGCAGGGTTTTATGGAAAGTTAAAGTTACTATTAAGTTTGCAGGGTTCATTTTTGCTTCAATCGAATGAGGTTTAAACAATTCTTCAGTAAGTCTGCAGAAGTCATAATAGCCGGCATGAATAAAGTGCCTTTTTTTATTAATCATTATCCAGTTGTTGTTTAGATCATGACTAATATTTAACCATTTAACCGTGTAGAATATTTCGTGAAGGATTACGTTAAGGTCCCTGTTTTTGTTGTCAATAGGATGCTGAAGTTCAATGGGCACACCTGATTTTACGAATTCGAAAGTTACAAACATATTTTTTTTAATATAATAAAAATGTACGCGCCTTATAAATATAACAAAGCTGCAAAGTATACTACAGGGCCTTATTATTACGAAAAAGCAGTCGACCTAACCAAGCTGACAATAGCTGTGGCAGCCAACGTCCATTTCGAAACTATCCCCCATAATATTTTTGATCATTACCTCAACCCAGACATTACGAGCGACTTTTTAGCTAACCAATGGCTAAACAACGGGGGTATGCAGTTCTTTCAGAATCAAATTAATTTTGCCGTGTCATGCGCTACAACTGGTTGCGGAGTTTCTTACGTTCATCACCTTAATCACCCAGATCCTATGTTGAAATCTATTTATCTGTTCCATTTGTATTATCAAGTGAGACGGGTGTTGTCTGAACTTCAGGCTCCGTTACCTACTGACAAAAACTTTAATCCCTTTAACAATGGCTTTGACAAGAAAGCGTATCAAAGGTTGTGCAATGAATTCGGAATTGATACTAAAACAGACTTCAGACAAAAACTTGACCTCAATCACGGAATGGGAACTTTATTTAGATACGCTGTAGGTAATTTATACACGGGGCCTTACGTACCTGGATTTACATCATTTAACCACAACAGCCAGGTTCCTTTACTGTATATCAGACAAAAACAAAGTACAGCATACAGCACTTTTATATTAGACACATCAAACGGATTTACCCAAAGTGGGGTGGAAAGGCTGAATGAATCTATTCGTACGTATGCGTGGTGCATTCTGGGGTCTCAAGCAGAAACACGAAGTAATATCATTGGGGAAGGAACTAGCTTCGATGCACAAAAGCAGTTTCTAGCCAACATTGAAGATTCTATTAATTCGGCAGTAGATTTGCCCGCAAGTATTAAAAGATATCAGGACACTTTAAAGTATGCTAGATCGAAAGTAGATTACGTAATAGGTTTAGGATTGTATATGTTGCCTTCAGACCTTCAGCTTAGGATAGGAACTATATCAAACTACAACAACAATATAGTGATTGCTGACCCTCAGTTTCATATAGGCTACAATCCTACAATAAATACAGTGAATACCGCGAATACAGTGAATACAGCAAATACGGTATTTACTGCTAGGCCTAATAATGAACCTTTAAGTTCGCCACCACTTCCAAGCCTACCAAGCCTACCAAGCTTGCCGGAACTGCAAGGCCTGCCGGTAATTGATCATGGGGTTTCGCGTCTAGCACTTACAGGGGGTTTATTGTTTGCTGGGTTAATTGGGATTTACTATTTTAAGTAGCCAGAGTAATATTATTATAAACAAAGACCACAGATGCTCAGACGCCCAAACCACAACTTTAGAAGCAGTATTAAATATCCATGAAAATACAGAACCTAATATTCCTGGAAGTGCGTCTACAAGTTTGTCACCTAAGCGTTTCAATAAGTTAGCTATGCTTTGTAAAGTCTTTTTAATCCAGTCTTTAACCGGACTACTGCCAGGTCCACCAGATCCGCCAGGTCCACCGCCACCAATGCCTACGGTTCTAGTCAGTGCTAAGACTAGTGTGCTTATTGTCATCCCAACAGCTGTAAGAATGCTAAATATTGTAACACCTTGCTCTCTGAACAGTGTTTGAATTCTTTCTGCAAGTGTAGTGTCTTCGTGTAAAATTTTATGCACCGTTTCTTTTATTCTGGCGAAATTAGTTATTAATTTTTCTCTGTTTATGGATAAGGCTTCTAGCCTCGCCGCGCGTTCTGTGTAAAGGTCTGCGAGCCTTTTTTTAATCATCTCTTTTACCTCAATGCTTAAGTTCGCGTCATCAGCTTCTGCTAGTTTATTTTTTTGTTTTTCTATATGTTTGTCGAGCTCGCCGAGCTTGGCCAAATTCATCATTGTCTCCCCTCTCACAGATTGTAAAGCTTTATCTAAGCCTTGAAGTTCACGCAGTGGCAATAATGGCGTGTCATTGATAGTTTCCATAACCTGATCAATATTGGTGTCCTCATTTGTTTGTAAGGTTGTTAACTCTTTATTTACTTCTAATGCAGAACTAGTTAAGTTAGTTAAGTCTTGTAGTTCTATTTCTGAACTTAACGATGCATCTATTCGTTGAAGTGAAGCTACTGCTTGGCGATGCAACGCTGGCACTCTATTATCGGAAAGCCCTAATGATCGTATTACAGTCACTGGGAGTTTAGTTTTCAAAGTAGACCACGCATAAAATTTATCAGGATTCTTTAACATAGTTAACTGTACTCTCACTTTTTTACCGGATACAATAGTGTTTATAAACAAGTGATTATTTTTGTCTAGTTCGAAGTCGCTGGGACTAACATAATCCGGTAACTCGCGCCCGATGTAATTGTAAAATTTATTGATTTTTCTGGCTTTTTGGGTTTCAGTTACTTGACGTAATTCTTCTCCTATACTTAGCCTTGTTTGGCTCATGTCATCTCCTACCATTGAAAGCAGTGTGACGTCGTGGTCTTCATTAGGTTCATCAGGTTTAAACACTTCATCCGGAGCTTCACCGCCTTCTGCCATTTTTAAATATAATTTTTTTTTATTACATTAAAAATGCAAAGCTACGGAAACTTGTTAGACCCTACACGTCGATTGAGGACACCTTTAGGCATCAAAGGTGAGAAAAGCACAATAATTATTACAAACAATCCAAGCAGCATAGAGCCTAATCAGCTACTAACCATAAGATTTTTAAATTTAGGTCCTGATGATGTAATAGTTCCGGGCAGTCCTAAATTGGGATTTAAAATTAGTCTGAATTCTGACGATGATCCTAACAGAACCGTAGTCAACAATCTAGGCAGAGCTATAATTAAAAGAATGGTTATTAAACTTGATGGGCGAGAAATCCAAAGTATCGATGACGCCGGTGTTTTGTTTTGTTACACAGATCTGTGGCTGAGTAAATATGAAAGGGAAGATTTAGTTGGTCAGGGGATTCAAGCCGCCAATGTGGCAAAACTTCGAATCAAAGCTGGCGATGCTGTCGCTTCTAACAAAGGTGAAAATGCATTAGCTGCTGTATACAAAAACAGATTTTATTTTCCACTCGATTTTGAACTGCTTCACAGTCATCTGCCATTTCATCAAGGTTCATTTAACGATAGGCTGTCTTACGAAATTATTTTTAATGATTATTCTCAAGTAGTTATTAGCTCTGACAACGATGCTAGTTATACAATTACAGACATCGCGCTTGAATACGAAGTGGTCACTCACGCTGAACTCAGTAGGATGATCAGGGGCCAATATGACAAACTAGCAATTTATTATGATAGGATCGTTCGCTACAGACAATTTAATAAAGATTTATTAGACGCACTATGGACCATCAACATAAATTCACCTGCTCGAAGTTTTAAAGGTGTACTGTTGTTGTTTGTGAAAGAATCTAATTATAATCGTGACAGCGAGAATTTTATCAATCCTAATATTTCAAAAGCGTCTGTTGTGATTGAAGGTAAACCTAATCAATTATTCGCTAATGGAATGATGGGGTTTCAACAGTTTGATGAGATTAGGAAAATCTTGGGTGGAGGTAGATTACGGACTGACACTGTGGATTTGATTTCTAAAGATCTTCATTTGCATGACACAAGACTGCAAGATTATCTGGTGAATAAATTTGCGTTGTGGTTAGACTTTCGAACCATACCCACCAACGAACTTCATGGATCTGGAAGAAGAATTGAAAACGGAACAGATGGTATAACAATTGAATTGCATAGGGAAGCAAGTGCTAGGTCAGAATCAGTTACAGTATACATGTATATAATTATAGATGCTCAGCTAAACATTGAAAATGGAAGATTAAAAGATTTAGTATATTAAAAAATGACCTCTTTGTTACCTCGTGATCCTCATTGCGGAATGATCGTTGGCATGACATCATGCGGAAAGACCGTCTTTGTTCTGGATTTGTTAGAAAAATATTACGCAGGCCACTTTGATTATATAGTAATTTTTTGCCCAACTATTCAATATAATAAAACCTACTTAGATCGTAAGTATGTCTGGACAGATGAAAATATCTTTGTTGTAAATACCAATGGCAAGCTCAATGAGTATTTAACGTATTTTTATAACCTGTTTGAGAATGAGGGTAATACGTTATTCTTAATCGATGATTGCAGTGCAGAAAAAGATATTGTATTAAAACGGAACATATTGAGCAAGCTGGCTTTCAGTGGACGCCATGTGAAAATTAGTGTCTGGTTAATCACGCAGAAATTTAATTCCATATTAAAGGATTTTAGAGAACAAGTTAAATTTGTTTGCCTGTTTTATTGCAAAGATCGAGACAGCTTTGATAACTGTTTAAAAGAAAATGACGTAATTGAATCAAAAGAGGAAAGAACTAAATTAAAAGAACAGCTAAAAAAAGGCAAGCACTTAAAATTATTATTAAAAACTGACCAACCAACTGGCTATACAATACTTATGTAAGTAAGTAAGTTCTTTTTATAATTTAATTATTGTAAGTTATACGTTTTTTTTTAAAAGTCGACTTAATTAAGTTAGATGTAAGTAAGTAAGTTCTTTTATAATTTAATTATTGTAAGTTATAAGTTTTTTTAAAAGTCGACTTAATTAAGTTAGATGTAAGTCACTAAGTCAAAAAAAAAGGTTGAAGGTAAGTAATAGTGGTGATGATTATAGTTCATTTATCTTAATGGCACTGTGTCTGGTGGAACAATCTGAAGTTCTTCTTTTACAAAGTTTCTTTGTGGTGTTCTACGATCGCTTCTCGGTCTTAAATAATATACAGGCGGATCAGTAGATAATGCTCTGTCAACTTCATAAACGCTTAATGACCAAATTGGGTCTGTAGCTCGTTTTCTTGTGTCATTAGCAACTTCTCCAGGCTGATAAAGGTATCTAACAGTTTTGTTCATCAAAGTTAGATCCGGCTGACCAGGCTTTGAAACGGTAACAACAATCTGTTTCTTTTTAATAGCCTCAACTGGTTTTAATCCTGTAACTCTGGTTGGTTCTGAATTCATTTCCCTTAAAACTCGAGGCAGCCTAACAACCCATTCTGTATTAGTGGTTTCAGTAAACAACTCTTTTGAATACTGATAAGTGAATAACCTTTCTGCCAGTTGCCGATTAAAGTTTTCTACAATACCCTGTGATCTGTGCAATCCAACAACTCCTCTTCTAACAGTTACATTATGTTTTAACAAAAGCTGGTTAACAGCTCCTTTGAATTCAGACCCTTCATCGCATTGAATAAGTCTAGGGAACCTTAGAGGCCCTCTTGAATAAATCGCATTTAAGGCTTGAGCGACCTCAGCTGAATTTTTTGTCCTAAGAGCATGAGCGTCTTTAAACCTGGTAGCTATATCAATAACAGTAAGGGCATACCTGTATTTCTTTCTATGTATTTTGTCATGGGGAAGATATAACAAATCTATTTGGTGCGTGTCATTTGGTCTGGAGTTTTCAAATTTTGGTCTTATTATTTTCTTCGGGGGTGGAAGATAGATTTGCCATACAGCTTGCTTCGATAACCATTGTTTAACTGTGTTTGCTGACAAGCCAGTCTTTTCTACTAGTTTATTAACTGCCATCATCCCTTTCCAATATCCGGATTGAGAATAATATAATCTAGACAAACGTGAAGTCATATTTTATTTAGATTTATATTTTTGTTTAACGAGGTAATAAACTACTGTTATTCCAAACACAATTAAAATTAATTCTCCGGTCTCTGACATTGAAGGTGCAATGTTAGGTGTGTAGTAATCGGATAACACTGGCTGCTTTAATGAAGGTAGTGTCGTGCCAGTGAATAAATAATATTGGTGCAAAGCTTCATCAACGTCTTCAAATGTTTTATCTGCATGGCCTTCTTCTTTCAATCTTGTATTAACAAAATCAAGCTGCATTAGTCTGTTTTTCTCGTATTCGGCCTGATCTTGTTGTAATTTTTCCATTGCTAAGTTATGCCGTTTTGATTCTTCTTTACTGTCCAGTTTTGAAAACAAATAATTTGATCCTGAAAAGGCTAAGGCGTTGACAGCAGCAGAACCAAGCACCATTGCAGCACCAGCCATTTTTTAATTTAGTTTTTTATTTTATTTGTATTTAAAATGAATTGTGATGACTTGTTAATGCAAGAAGCTATTAATGTTACAGTTACAGGTGTTGACAATGAGAAAAGAGACAGGCTGGTTGCATTAGTAGCTTCCGGAAAATCAAAGTATTATCTCGGTGTTGACTTAACACCTGAACAAGTACAAAGACTGAGGCCTGAAGAGATAATTATATTACATAATAAATATGATAAAGTTCTCGGCGCTTTAATGGTTAAAAGTTTAGGGCGTTCGATTGTGAAATTATATACCAAAGCTGTGTCGGCCTTTGTTACTTTAGATTGTGAGAATGATTTATTTGATGATTTGATTAAAGATCCAGTTATTGTTAATGGGATTAGTGAGGTATCAAGAAATTTGTATTATAAGTTTGGAAGCTTGTTGACCCCATTTTCAGCCGGGCTAATTACTTTTCAACACATAAATTTCTCTGCTATTAAAAATGGACTCTTCCAATCCAGAGATGGAGAAGGAGACGGAGGTGAAGAATTCGGAGAATCAACAGAACCCAGTGACAGTCACTAAACAAAAGAGTCTGGGAAGAATTGCAGCTGGAAAGAAGTTAGCAGAATTTAACAAGTTACATAGATGGAACAAACAAACAAAAGCAAACATATTAACAAAAAAGGAATCACCAAAAGAAGAAACAATAACGCAACAAACATTAACAACAAACAAAGAAGAACCAATACAACCAATACAACCAGTACAATCTTCAAATAACATATATTATTTATGTATAGCTGGTGTAGTGGGTGCAAGTGGGTACATAATATATAAATACCGCCAAGGAAAAAATAAACAGAAACCCCCAAAACCACTTGTAAAAAAAGAAATTGAATCATCTCCATCATTGAAGCCATCATTAGATGTGTTTTCAATGCAGTAATAATTTATTATTATTTTTTTTATTATATATAAAAATGAGTGTACCATATGAACAAACAATTGTTAATCTTGGATACCATAGTGTTGTCTTAGTAGGCTTAAATACAGCTTATGCTATGATTGCAAAATCTCTTTTAAAAATGAAACCTATTGAATTAGGAAAAATGGATCTTTCAGATGCTGGTAAACTGGTTGGTATCTTTTCATTATCGTTATTTACTCGGGACTATCTTGTTAAACAAAAGATCATTCCAGCAGATATTAATGTGTAATGTTATACAACCATAATGTAGAAGGGTTGTAATTTTTTTTTGTTTTAACCAAAGACGCAAGATATACGAATATGTATTATATTTAGCAAATTGCGGATTCCCAGAGTGCTTTGGCACGCCTTTTAAAAGCTCATAAAACAGCCATAAATTGCAATAAAAGGGTGTCAGAAAAACAAGGGCGGTCTAAGCCCATATTACAGCTTATGCTATGATTGCAAAATCTCTTTTAAAAATGAAACCTATTGAATTAGGAAAAATGGATCTTTCAGATGCTGGTAAACTGGTTGGTATCTTTTCATTATCGTTATTTACTCGGGACTATCTTGTTAAACAAAAGATCATTCCAGCAGATATTAATGTGTAATGTTATACAACCATAATGTAGAAGGGTTGTAATTTTTTTTTGTTTTAAACAAAGACGCAAGATATACGAATATGTATTATATTTAGCAAATTGCGGATTCCCAGAGTGCTTTGGCACGCCTTTTAAAAGCTCATAAAACAGCCATAAATTGCAATAAAAGGGTGTCAGAAAAACAAGGGCGGTCTAAGCCCATATTTACTATCTCTAGAGAGAGAGAGAGAGAGAGAGAGAGAGAACTAGGGAAGGAGGAGGTGAGAAAAGAGAGGGAGAGAAGGAGAGAGAGACAGAGAGAGAGACAGAGACAAAGAGATATCATAAAAGGCGATATAAGCTGAAAGCAGGTGAAAAGCAAGAAGAAAACAAAAAAACAAACAGATCGATGTAAATCCTCCCAAATAAGCTAAGAGAACATGAGGCAACTTCGATTTAAGAACCTCGTTCTGCATACCGTGTGCTCAAAAATAAAATAACATAAAGATGGATCGATAATATGATTATAAGCATCATAATACGTCTTATATTGATGATTTCTGGGGCGGGGTGAATGAGTGGAGGAGGGTGGTGGAGGGGGTGAACAATATAAAATCAAATAAAAACCATAAGTTTTATAATGAGTTTCATAATGAGCGTGTATGTTGGTATAGATCGCCGCGCTTTGAGCCTTGGGGAAATGCGCGTACATAGCATCCTGTATTATTATTATTATTATTATTATTATTATTATTATTATTATTATTATTATTATTATTATTATTATTATTATTAAGTAAGCACATTTAATTCTTGCGTAATTCATCAAGAAGGATGAAAAGTCAAGGGATTTAATATATAATTATGCTGCTACAGATGTTTAATTGAAATTATTCGTTTACTTTGCCTGAGTGAAGGAGGCTTGTAAGCAGCTTAATCTATGACTAAAGTTCACGTACGAAGCACACCTGTCAAACTCGTTTAAAAAAAACAACAGAAGCCTGTAAGTCTTCTTGAATCTTGTATTAAAAAGATAGAGCGTCAACAAACACACACACACACACACACGCGCGCGCGCTCACACATACACACGCACACACACATACACACTTACGCACACACACACGTATGAAATTACACATAAAATATACGCATGAGCATACAATCCTTGTGCTAATTCCCATGAAGAAAGAGTGAAAAGTATCAGAGGATTGGGAAGTCTTGGAATAGGGGAGTATTTGCCGCAGACGTTTCTGTGAAGTATTATCTTTACTCCTTGAAGATATATTTTTCTGCCATTAAAAAAAAACTTTTAATACTCAATGGGGTGATATAGTGAGCCTAAAGTATTTTGAATAATAATAATAATAATAATAATAATAATAATAATAATAATAATAATAATAATAATAATAATAATAATAATAATAATAATAATATTTTTAAAGGTCCTTACCGGTTTTTGTTCTAGATGCACTGGATGGATAGGTATGAGGAAGAGGCACACACGCACACACACACCACAAACACACACACACGCACTCACACACACACACACATCATCTAATTGTGCTGACTACTGGTAGTACTATTTAAGAGGTACGTTTTTGAAGTTGGACTTGAAAGATGTGAGAGATGAGCAATGCCTGATGTGAAAAGAAAGAGGGTTCGAGAGCTACATAATACAGTACAGAAGAGTTTATTAATCTACCATTGTTTAAAGACGAAAACTAACCCATGTAGGGTATAAGCAGCTTTTTAAAATCATTGAGATCCGGGGTTTCGCAAGCAGTGGGGCGTCCGAAGCCCTCATGGAAGAAAACTTAATAGGTGCATGATGGAGGCGATTTTTAGGGGTGAGAATGGGATGGGTACAGTGTGGAGAGGGAGAGGTAGGAGGAAAGCGAGATACATTATAATATACCCTAGTGCATATGTAATCATCATTGCAATGACTTCATGCATTGTATTATTATTATTATTATTATTATTATTATTATTATTATTATTATTATTATTATTATTATTATTATTATTATTATTATTATTATTGACGAAATTGATTTTAGCAGTTAACTGGGTGTACTTTGCTCTAGTTTACCGTATTTATGTTTCTGAATTCCCAGACCTATCTGGAAATACTTTGAAATAGTCGGCGTGGGTGGAGTGGTGGGGGGAAGGTGGGATCAAACCGAGACAAATGTCGGTGTGTCTTCGAGGTCCGTTGGACGCTATATCTCAAGAACCACTGAAAGTAGAGAGTTCTTATAGGAACATTAGCTAGGTTAGTGGTCTGCCAACCGTGACATCATATTTGCTGTCATAAACTTCTCGTGCGTGTTATGAAATTTTTATTCTCAGAAGGTTCTGAAAAACGATATTAGTTTGTTAACAAGTTTTAACTTAAGTCCTAAAGTAATAAAATAATCAATAGCTGAACTATAATATAAGCTTATTTTTCTTGAAGCAATCTCGTTCCCGATCTGAGAGAAAATTACACTTATCAACTTATGAAAATATTTTATGCATTTACGACCTTAGTTTCTGTATTATATTTCAAATAAGTAAATCATAAAATATGAATATTCAAATTACCGTGTCTGTCACGAACAGAATCCAGAATCACCGCAGTGAAAAATAGAAGTAGCCTACACAGCAACACAATATTTTCAAGTCACAAAAAATAAGCATCCATCCTTCGTTTTTTAGAGTTTATCCTTCATTCCACTATCCTAGTCCTATTTAATTCTATTACACTCTCAGATGCACACGAGAACAACCTTCAGATTGATTGATTGATTGATTAAGTAGATTAACGTCCCCGGACACATAAGCATATAGGGGACTTTGCCACAACCTTCAGTTCTCCAAACAGTCTTTATATAGCCGTGTCTGTGTTCCATCACCGACATAGTCCTGAACTAGCAAAATATATTACGAACCCAAAGCAAATACATATGCCATATATCAACAGCCGTCGCTTGTGAACTTACAATATAAATACGTGATGTTTACACACATATAAATATTTACCAATTTACTTCGTGACATTTGCTTTACATCAAAGGTCAAGGTCACTGGAGCCATTTTGTTGTTAAAACACGTTTTCTTCGAAATCTAAAAAACGATGAAGCGATTGTCTTGAGTTTTGGTATACGCATACTTCATATCATAGGCCATTTTCATTAGCAGTTCGGTTGTCGGTCAATGGGTCGGTACGTCGCTCCCAATTTTTGCGGATACTGTAACTACTACTAAGTAAAGCTGGGTACCGTGGGTCAAAGTCGCACCGGTATTACCGCGGTATTTTTTTTAGGTCGTATCGGTATTTCGTACCGGTATACCGCGATTTTAAATGTTACAATCAAATGGGATATGGCACTGACAGTAGTGACCGACGCAAAAGAAAGATTGTCATACACTTCAAAACAGTTTCAAAGAACCACATTTCCATAGAAACTGAAGCTTTATTATTGCTTTAACGCCTTCAAAACAAATTATGATAAATCACTGTTTAGAACATCAGCAAACTTTAAACCACAAAATCAAAATAAAACAAAAATCGTTCAACGGGAAAGGTCTTTAAGAACTTTAAGAGTTCAGAGGTATTGGCGACAGGTACCATGCTCAAACACGTGGATAAGCTGCTGTTCTTATAAGTTCTTCTTCAAGAACAAGTGCCTATCCACGTGTTTGGTCTTTAGACTCGCTCTCTAGGCGGACGAGATGTCGCCCACTGTAGCGTTACGTGTTGTCGAGATTTCCCGGTAAACCGGACCTTGGACACCCGCACCGGTATACTGTACCGTCGCGTTTCCGAACCTGAATACAATTACGTACCGGTATAACCGTCCAGCCCTACTACTAAGCATGTTTGTTACGTTGAAACGCGAATGGTAGTACGTCGGAAACGTGTACGATAGATCTAATCGTTTCGTTTTGCAAAGTATTCAATAATGGAGTTTATTTACCTTTGATTTGAGTTTGCATTGTTGTTAGGAAAGGCTTTGTATAACGTTGATAATTTCCGTTAGTCGATATTGTTGTAGAATCTTCTGGATCGGCTCGTTTACTATCGATCGAAGATTCGGGATAATTGTAGAAATTTGAAGGAACGATCCGGAAGGAGAAGAAATGTGTAATGACGTAAGTCAGTGATGACGATCTTTTATTCGATTGGTGGCAGTGCGTCATTTCTACATTGTTCGAAATTCTTCCGGAAGAGAGAGAGGTTATTTAATCGTGTGCCGAGTTGCTGTTGAGAGAGAAAAGTTGTTGATAGTGATTTGGAAAGTTGCTGTGAAAGTTGTTGAGTTGAATTGAGAATTGTATGCAGTTGTTGGTGTGTGCTGAATAAAAGTGGAAAACTTCATACGTCGACTTTGTGACTTGTATGCTGTTTGGACGGGCTGTGTGAATAAACGAATCTGAGTTACACAACTATCAGGAATTCAAGCATCGGGGCTGAATCAGATACTGATAGAAAACACCAACATCCAACAGAGTGTAACATTTTGGGGGTCAAGCCGCGATTCACTCCATAGCCAAGGGTTCAACTTCTACAACAAGCGAGTCAACGTTACGAGAGGCAGTCATCGAGGGTAGCCGCCAACGAGTTGCGTCGAGCGGGGCCAACATACTGGGACTACATCACCGATAGGTTCGGGTTGACTGCAAGGGCGTGTAGTCGCTGAAGAGTTGCTTCGTGAGCGAACAACACATCGGGACTACGTGGCTGCCGTAAGACTACATCGAGGGACAGTCTCGGAGCTACATCGCCAGTGTTACAGCGAGCGTCGAGCGGACGTCGCGTCTACTTCAGCACAGGAGCGTATACATCAACACCAGCGTGGTGCAGCGTCGCATACGACGAGGACAGCGGGGCCTGCGTCAACGAAGGCGACTAGTGACAAGCATCAGCGCTACTGCAGAAAGCGTGCTGTTCTAGAACAGTCTAGAAAGGTACAGCACAGTCAAGAACTTTCAAGAAAAAGAACTTTCTTGAAAAGAACTTTCCAGAAGCATCAAGATGGCTGACTTCTGGCAGAGAGGGATTGAATTGAATCTGAAAGGCAAACAGCTGACGGAGTACGTCAAATGCCAGGAGAGAATATTGCGTGAAGAAAGAGAAGAACAGCGACGGCGCGAAGAACGAGAATTAGAAGAGCAGCGTCGCCGTGAAGAAAGAGAATTAGAAGAGAAGCGTCTAGAAAAGGAAGAGCAGCGTCGCCGTGAAGAAAGAGAATTAGAACAGAAGCGTCTAGAAATAGAAGAACAACGTCGCCGAGAAGACAGAGAGGAAAGAGAGGCTGAGCGTCAGTACCAGCTAGAGTTGGCGCGTATCCAGAACAATCAGCATGCGCCACAAGTCAACAACGACCATACGGCTCCAAAATTGCCAGTGTTCGTCGACGAAAAGGACCAGATCGACAGCTATCTAGCGAGGTTTGAAAGGTTCGCCGAAAGCGCTAAATGGCAACGTCAAAACTGGGCGATCATACTCAGCGCACTACTGACGGGGAAGGCGCTCGATGTCTACAGTAGACTGTCGAATATTGACGCCAAAGACTACGACGTTTTGAAAGCGGCCCTATTGCAGTGCTACAACTTTACAGAGAAGGGCTACCGTAAACGCTTCCGTGAATGCCGGCCTAAGTCAGACGAGACGCCAAAGCAGTTTGTGGAGCGCCTGTCGTCATATCTACACAAGTGGGTGGAATTATCAGGCAAAGGGAAGACTTACGACAGTCTCCATGACCTGATCGTGAAGGAACAATTTCTCAATGCCTGTCACAAGGACCTAGCGACCCACTTAGAAGAACAAAAGCTGCAGACGCTTAAAGATGTGACTGAGGCTGCTGAAAGATATCTCATCGCTCATGGGAAAACCCTGGGGCCACCCAGCGCGACGAAACATTTTCAGAAGACTGGAAACCATGTGAACCAGATCCAGGGAAGCCAGACGAGTCAGAGACAGACAGACTCCACGCCTCCTCCCAGGGAAGGGCATTCAAGAGGCTGTTTCACCTGCAACGCTACAGACCACAGAGCGGCTAACTGTCCTCAAAACAAAAGTAGCGGACAGCGGGGCAGTACGGACAATTCAGCGGCGGGCAACCGGCAGAGGCGGTTCTCCAATCAACGGCAAACCAGTAGATCTGACCATCAAGTGTGCGGCGGGAGCGTCATTCTTCCGAGTGAGACCGAGCGCACAGCTACTCCTGCGGACGTGCAAGAGTGCATAACCGATGGCCAACTTCTCCTTGCCAACGGAAAATCCATCCCCGTCGTCGCCAGCGCAGCTGTGACCGTCCAGAACATGCCTGTTTCAAAGGGACGCGTCGGAAATCATGAAGTGACTGTCTTAAGAGACTTTGGCTGCAGTGGGGTCATCGTCAGAGAAGACCTAATCGCTAAAGAACAGTTCACTGGCGATTCAAAATGGACACTCATGGCCGACAGCAAATGTGTGAGAGCGCCAGTTGCGAAGATTCATGTCAACACCCCTTTCTACATAGGCGAAGTCGAAGCGGTTTGCCTGAAGAAGCCGCTGTATGATTTGATGATCGGGAATATCGACGGCGCGAGACGACCCGACGACCCCGATCCAGAGTGGAGTCCTGCCTCAACTCAACACGTCGAAGTTGTGGTGGAGGATCCATTGCCGTTTCCCGATGGAGACCTTACAGAGCTGCTACGGGACAATGTGGTTACTCCGGCTCAGCCCTGCCGACCAGAGATCGTCGGTGCTGTTACTACCAGGGCCCAGGCCAAGAGAGACAAGACGTCTACGCCACTGAAGGTCGCCGACAACTCCAAAGCTGCCATCGTGGACAGAGATAAGCTGATCCAGCTCCAGGAAGCTGATAGTACTTTAAACAAGTATAGGAACCGCCAAGACCACGTGACCAAGGGCAGTGGCACGGTCTATTTTGAGGTGAAGGCCAAGATCCTGTACAGAATCTTCCAGCACCCGAGGGTCAACGGAGGTAAACCACTACGTCAAGTACTGGTACCATTACCCTTAAGGCGCCAGGTGATGGAAGTAGCGCATGACTCAATTATGGGAGGTCACCTAGGTATCAAGAAGACGTCGGACAGAATCCAGGCGGTGTTCTACTGGCCAGGACTTCATGCGGACGTCAGCCGTTTCTGCCGATCATGTGACATTTGCCAGAAGACCATACCTCGAGGAAGGGTCCCGAAAGTGCCTATGCAGAGGATGCCTCTGATCGACCGACCTTTCAAGAGGGTGGCCTTAGACTTAATCGGCGAAATAAGACCTCCGAGTGAAGAAGGTCATCGATGGGTACTGACTTTAGTGGACTATGCGACTCGGTACCCAGAAGCAGTGCCTCTGAAGAAGATTGACACTGAAACTGTAGCAGAGGCACTGGTGGACATGTTCAGTAGACTTGGAGTGCCTGAAGAAATTCTGACAGACCTCGGGACGCAGTTCGTCTCTGACTGCATGAAGGAGGTCAACAGACTGCTGAGCATCCGGCATTTGACTACGACACCCTACCATCCAATGTGCAACGGGCTTGTCGAAAAGTTCAATGCTACGCTGAAGTCCACCCTGAAGAAACTGTGCAGCGAGCAGCCCAGACAATGGCATCGCTACATCAACGCCTTACTTTTCGCCTACAGAGAAGTGCCGCAGGAGTCCACCGGCTTTTCTCCGTTCGAGCTGCTGTACGGAAGAACCATCAGAGGGCCGATGCACATCCTAAAAGAACTATGGACGAAAGAAGTAGACACCCCAGAGGTGAAGAACAGTTACCAGTACGTGTTTGAGCTACGAGAGAAGCTGGAGCAGACTCTCGAGATAGCCAGAGAAAACCTGAAGAAGTCCCAAGACTGTGGAAAGCACTACTACGATCGTAGGGCCGTGAGCAGGAAGTTTAAACCTGGCAACAAAGTGCTGGTGCTGCTACCTACTGATCACAATAAGTTGCTGATGCAGTGGAAAGGCCCGTACGAAGTGGAGACCGTGGTGGGAATCAACGACTACAAGGTGAAGGTCGGCCAGCATTCCAAGATATACCACGCCAACCTCCGTAAGCTGTACGTGGAAAGGCCATCAGAGACTGTACATGCGGCAACAGCAGCTGAGATCGACAACAGCTTTGACAGCGAAGAACTGTTGGAACTGGGAGACTTCCACAGCAAAGAAGGCATCGATGATGTTAAGCTAGGACCAAGCTTGACGGAAGGTCATAAGATGGAGCTCAAGGACTTTATGGGCGAGTTTCCACATAGCTTCAATGATGTCCCAGGCTCTACGACTTTAGTCGAACATGAAGTCCACACCCAGACCTGGAAGGAGCATCTGCAGACCTTGAGGGAGCCGTTCCACCGTCCCGCAGAAGCCAACCTGACCGTGAGACCCAGCGAATGCATTCTGGGAAATGACAACGTCGACTGCGTCGGACATCCGATGGAAGAAGGAGACAACGGAGGACGCACTGATTCCAGGGAAGCCCACGTGATCATCGTCTTTGACCCTGGGCCGATGACGACCGCAACTGACGAGGGCGTCGATTCCTTGCGAACGAAAGAACATTGACTGTGTGGACGAATTAAGAATATTGGTAATGACAGACTTGAAAATGAAAAACGTTGACTGGGTAAATGATCTGTGAACATTGACAGTATCCAGAAAGACTTGCGGATGGAAAACATGGACTCTGTGTATATAAACTGAGAACATTGACAGTAAATGAGACAGTCTGAAATAAGTTTTAATTCTGAACTTTGTTTGTGCATTACGTTTCAACGTTGTTGAAAGAAATTGGGTAAATTTCTTCTTGAGTGGGGGGTTATGTTACGTTGAAACGCGAATGGTAGTACGTCGGAAACGTGTACGATAGATCTAATCGTTTCGTTTTGCAAAGTATTCAATAATGGAGTTTATTTACCTTTGATTTGAGTTTGCATTGTTGTTAGGAAAGGCTTTGTATAACGTTGATAATTTCCGTTAGTCGATATTGTTGTAGAATCTTCTGGATCGGCTCGTTTACTATCGATCGAAGATTCGGGATAATTGTAGAAATTTGAAGGAACGATCCGGAAGGAGAAGAAATGTGTAATGACGTAAGTCAGTGATGACGATCTTTTATTCGATTGGTGGCAGTGCGTCATTTCTACATTGTTCGAAATTCTTCCGGAAGAGAGAGAGGTTATTTAATCGTGTGCCGAGTTGCTGTTGAGAGAGAAAAGTTGTTGATAGTGATTTGGAAAGTTGCTGTGAAAGTTGTTGAGTTGAATTGAGAATTGTATGCAGTTGTTGGTGTGTGCTGAATAAAAGTGGAAAACTTCATACGTCGACTTTGTGACTTGTATGCTGTTTGGACGGGCTGTGTGAATAAACGAATCTGAGTTACACAACTATCAGGAATTCAAGCATCGGGGCTGAATCAGATACTGATAGAAAACACCAACATCCAACAGAGTGTAACAATGTTAAATCATTCGTATTTGTACTTTCTCAAAGTTTAGGGTCAGTGTGCTTCATCATTTTGTGAACACGTTTTCCGCTGTATCTAACATTTGGCTTGCCCGATTTTAATAATTGTTTGCTTGCAGATAGTTCAGGCTTTTGATTCCATAGCTTAGGTTTATCATTCGATGTCTTGTTTTTGCTTCGTTAGAATAAAGGTGAGTCACAACACTGTCAAGAAAATTTACACTTTTGAAAATGCTGAGTGTCTGTAAATACGTTTGAATGGCTCGTCTTCTTGTTTGTTTATTTGTTTTACTTCCCACCTTTTTTGGGGGTAAGCGTGGGGGTGGGGGGGTCTTTATTGCAGACGTCATTGGTTTTTCAATACGATAAGTACTAATGCACAATAATGAATTCACTATCGGTTTCATTACCGGTAGATTGTAAGTTCACGGAAAATTGCATAATTGTCTGTATCTTCTTTGTCCCATGAAATAATGGCTTGTGCATAGCTAGTGCTGTATTATCTCCAGAAGGACGGTGTTATTGTTGCTGTTTTGCATGGCTTGCGAGAGTTATTATAAAATTTGCACCAACGCCTTATGTGTAACGGGAAAGTGCAGCGGCAGCTTAATGCGTGTTGTATCGGCTTCTACTGTGGATGGGAAAACTGAAACCGAAGGTATTGCGTATCTTAAAATTGACAGTTTGTTCTGTCTCTTTCTACTCTCTAATAACAATATTCTCCAATGTCCATCACACTAATGTATTACGTGCTAGATTTTACTGTGAGATTTCTAGTGAATGTATTTATTTATTTATTTATTTATTTATTTATTTATTTATTTATTTATTTAATTAATCACTCTTATATAGCGCTTTACCAGCTTCAGAACCGCTCAAGGCGCTGACCGATACAGGATCTAACTCAAGCCGTCAGAGGCGCCCACTTGCAGCCTTTGGGGGCATAGTCTGGCGCCCAAACGACTAAGCACATTCCTGGGCGACCGGGAATGGGAAGAAGGGACCTATAGTGCGTGCTGGGTTTATTTGTGTAACCAGCACTCATCCGTCTAGGACATAAGCGTCAGGATCTTTAAAATCCATGCTATGGAATGCGTGCGTTTACAGACTAGATCTTGGTTTATACTCTCATCCAAAAGAGTAAGAGCGCATTGTCTCATGTTTTTTTTTTGTTATTTTATTTTGTTAAAACTGTGACTCTTAAACATAATTGCATAAATAGGGTAAAGTCTATTGTTAGTACATACATACTTAAATAGACCTTATACTATTCCGTCTCAGCGGTGTCATAGATCTTCCAATTTACCTGTAGGTCTACCTGAATATAAGAGTGTGTGCTTTTCTCGTTAGTATGACTCAAAGAATGACTCAAACAGATGCCTGGAGTGATAGCTTAGACAAGTGTTTAAGGTATCTTGCGTTTAGACCGTAATTCATCTGTGTCTAGCGCGAACTAACCATAATATCAACAAAGAGCAATGTTTCATCGGTTGGTTCATTGTGGGGAGCACATGGTACGCACGTCGAGATTCTTAAAGTCGAAGTTCCTCATGTTCTCTTAACTTATCTGGCTGGATTTACATCTATCTATTTGTCTTTCGTCTTCTCCTAGCTCTTCCTCTGCTTTTGGCTTTTATCGCCTTCTATGAATTCTCTCTCTCTCTCTCTCTCTCTCTCTCTCTCTCTCTCTCTCTCTCTCTCTCTCTCTCTCTCTCTCTCTCTCTTCTTTCTTTCTTCTCTCTCTCTCCTCTTTCTCTCTTCCCCACCCCACCACATCTCCATCTTTCCCTAACTTCCCCAACTCCCTTCCCCTTCTTTTGTTATCTTTCTAACCACATTTCTTTTTGTCTCTCTTTTTTTTTCTCTCCTTTGTTGTTTTGTTTTCTTCAGCTCCCGATGTTGAGATATCATACAGTTGAAAGGATTGTAGTCCGACTCCAGTTTAACGTATTTATTTTCAATGGTTCTAAATTGACCTCTCTCGTCTCTCTTATTGCTACGGACTTTCAAAATCATTTCTTTTTTTTCCCCCTCAAATATTCCTTAAAGTGTTCAGTTTATTTAATCTCACCATCCTCGTGGTCTCAGTCGAAATAAACACATTAATTTCTGTTGCCACTTTGGGATTGAATTCACTTTTCTTCTCGTCAAGTCATGAATTTCAAGGGTTTTCCGTAGACAATTAGGCATGTCTAGTGCACCGTGCAGTTGCCTGTGTTATCCTAACGCCATTGAACTTCTCTATAGGAGTTTTCTCAGCTGGGCTATTGCAACTGGCAAGACGCTGACGGCTCCAGTGGGACTGTTTTCTCAAGGTGTTTCTTTTCTCAGATTATTGTCGCGGTGTGGGTACGTCTTAAACGAGTTTTCCACATTTAAATCTTTTATCTATAGTTGAAGTTGGATTTATTGAAGTAGTTACCTGCATTCTTCCTAGGTTAGAGTGTCAACAGTAAATTTGTTCTTACATTTTCTACCTAGTTTAGTTTTCTTAACTAGCTAGCTACCTGCCAAGAAACTTATTCCGATTCTTTAAAAAAGAAACATGCCTAAATCATTCATCTTTAATCTATTATTATTATTATTATTATTATTATTATTATTATTATTATTATTATTATTATTATTATTATTATTATTATTATTATTATTATAAAGAATATTTATGCGCCTACTCTTAATTTAGCTCTAGGCGCTTACATGAATACAGAACAACTTTAACTATAAAACAGAACAAAGGAAACCTCGTGAACTATTTACGGTAAGCTAATATATAAAAACTAATGACTCACACACACCCACGCACACAAACACGCACACACACTCACACGCACACACACACGCGAACTATGATTTTGCAGATTTGTTCCATTCATTTCACGGGAAGGAAGAAATAAGGAAGAAAATAATGAGTTTTAAGAGAGGATTTAAATGACTGCACTGAAGATGAATTGCTAAGAGAAACGGGCTGTGAGTTTCAAATACTTGGGCCCTGATAAGAGAAAGTACGTTCATCATATGACTTTGCACGCCCAGATGGAATTGCATATAGACGAGTGTCAGAGGAAGAGCGAAATTGTCTGGAAGGTATACAAATGTGAAGAAGGTCAGCGTCTATAGGTACATTTGGTTAGTTCTTTACGTGCAAAACACCCGGAACGCTGATTTTCTATGCTCTGGTTTTTTAAAACAAATAATTATTACTCTTCTTTTTTGAGTCAATTTAATTAACTTCGAAACATAGAAATGTGACTTTCGAATCTTTACTCCTTCTGTCAGTGTAGTGTGTAATTTAATGTTATGTTATATTAATTTATGTTCATGTGAGTGAGTGAATGTGTGTGCGTATGTGTGTGTGCGTGTGTATTTGTATGTGCGTAGATTCTTTTACCAGATCATCAGAGCATCAGGCCTTGCAAAGACTATTCTGCAAGGCACAGTGCAAGGAGGTAGAAGAAGAGGGAGACCGAAAAAGGGGTGGGAGGACAACATTCGAGAATGGACTGGTTTGACACTGAGCGAAGCCATCAGGGCTGCTGAGGACAGAGAAAGATGGAGTATGCTGGTTAAACGATCATCTGTGGTGCCCCTACGACCTCCGGGTCACGGGACAGGATAGGAGGATAGGATAGATTCTTTTATTAGAGTACCTTTTCCGTTTGGAAAGTACACATTTACGCGTACTGTGTTGATTTTTCTTTTTCTTCTACGTTTATTTGAAAACATTTGTGCTTGTTGTTTTTTGTTTTTATACATTATTTTAAAACATGTATGCTTTTACGTCTTTAGAAAGAAAGTGTCCGTAATAGGTGCATGCGCAATTTATTTTGTCGTGCAACGAAATAAATGGGTATGATTACAAATACAAAACAAACCAACGGCAAAACGACGATGCTAAAAGAAATTAGGTTTCTAATCATATATATATATATATAATCAAACGTAGCCTTAATTTTGAGATTGTAAAACTGACTTCTTAAAATTATTGAGCGCTAGACGCGCAACGATCAGTATAAGCTCCTTCAACTATGTGGCTTCAACAGGTGGAGACATGCTGCTTCATATGCTTCATATGATTCAACAGTCTCGTGTACCATCTAGCTGCACGTATTGTTTGTGTCTACCTACCACAGCATTCTGGTGCAAGTTATTCCAACAGGGAGCCCACAGGCGGAGAAGACACGTTGCAAGTTATGATTCCACTGTCTCAGTTGCCCCACCTTACGGCGTGTTTTGTTTGTTTTGCTTCCAAAGATACAAGGATCATTCAAGCACTCCACACTGTAGCAGAGTGGAATAAACTTTAACTGATTTTGTTCTGTACAGATATTTGAACAATATTATTAGGCCGTAGACACAGAGTGTGCATCACACTATGTTTTAACGTTATCATTTATTTATACCTTGTTTGTGTTAAAATTTATGATTTAAGTCTTAATTATCACCTCGCCGTGTTCATCATGCTTATGATGTCTGGCACTCGCGGGAAGCGCAGTAAATATAATATTAACAATGAACCTACAGACGACCAGATGATGCAAACTATTATTTTTTAAAATAATATGTCTAATTTTAAACACCTTCAATGCCATGCATTCTTTTTTTTTTCTTTTTTTTTTGCAATTTATTCAAATGTATTTCCAGACACTCGCACAACATAGTCAAAAAAAAAGCATTTTTAAAAGTGTTCATTCTCTTAGCGGTGTTGTGATTACATTACATTACATTACATGATTATTGCTTTAGGTCCAGCGGACTCTTCCGAGCCAAATCAGGACCGGACAACCCCCGATCCGCATAAAAGATCTGCTGAAACAACCCTAGTGGTAAAACCGAAAGCTCTCCACCAGCCAGTCACTTTACAATAAAGACATCCCACGCAGGGGACGGCTGAGGATGCCATGCATTCTTTGTGTCAGCCTTGGATTTTGCACCAGCGTAACCTCTCTGAAGGTGCAAATAAAAACGTGCTCACATGTCTTAATCTATGATTCAACTGTCTCAATTAGATCCACCACCGTGCTGGATTCGTTGTTTGTGTTGCCAGTTCACGTTGTAGTCTCAATGAACTCCTTTCTGTCCGCACTTGTTTGTGTCCGCTTATCATTGCATATGACGTCTGCTGCTCATCGCAAGGTCTGTAACGATGTTTCCACAACGAACCTGCAGACGGAGACATGCCTCAAACTATGTTTCAATAGTCCAATTTACCCTCTCGCTGTACTGAGTCCCTCAATCTCGTGATTTGCAGCATAATCTCTGAAAAATACATGTCAAAAAGGAACCCACAGATGGAGGGAGACATGTTTTTTTTTTGTTTTTTTTTTATAATTTTTTTTATTCACCATAAACATATTACACCTTTATACATTCTGTTGTTAATTCATTAGCACGGTGATGCTTTAAATTTAAAGAAAGAAAAAGAAATGAGAAAATAAAATTTAAACATAAAAGACGATCATAAAGGAAAACACGAAAAGAAAGGGAAACAATATTACATAAACAGTGGCCTGTAGAAATGCCAAAGTGTTTCAAATTGCACATATTGCATGGATAATGTTGCATTCCATCTGTCAATGTCATATCTAGATTTAAGCACTTTGGTAAACCCGATTAGTGAAGGTAATTCCTGCTTAAATTTACAACTATACAAATACGATTTTGCAAGCAGCAGTATCAAATCAAGGACAGCATCTGTCTTAACCCTTTCATGACAACCAAACAATATTAGTTGTTCATCCAGCGCTAAGTTATGGACAATTTCACATTTATTATTAATTAATCTTTGAAGAGTCATCCAAAAATTATTACTAACGTTACAATGCCAAAACATATGCTGAATATTTTCTTTTTCTGATTTACAAAACGTACACAGGTCATCCTCCAGCTTCCCCATTTGTTTACCAATAATATTCGTACCCAAAATTCTGTGAACAATTCGTGTTTGTAACCACTTTAGTTTAATGTCTTTAATCTTTGCCAATGTTTTAAAAATGACTTTCCAATTAAGATTGCCAAAAATTCGTTCTTCCCATTTACTACAGCAATTTGGATGTACCCCGTCTTTTATCAAAATGTCATAATAAATTCTAGCTCCTTTAAGAACAGTGCAAAGAGTTCGTTGTGCTTTACTATTTTCAAATTTTGCTGTCGCATTTTTTAATGAAGTGCAACCATTATTTTTTATAAATTCCTTAACTGCGTTTAAGCACCCTTGATATGACAGAAAGTCAACCTCAATATTGTATTTATTTTTAAAGGCATTGTGGGTATAAAAATTTCCAGTTTCTGTAAGTAAATGTTGAACTTGAAAAACTCCTTTATTAACCCATATTTGACTGAAGAACGGCTGCTCGGCAATCAAAATTTTGTCATTACACATAAATGGTTCACTGAGAATCTCCTCAGGTTGATAATCATTGATTCTTCTGCCAAAGTCCAAATAAGCATTAAAAACATCACACCAAAAACTATTAACATTTACAAAATTACGCACTGCAGATCCTAATTTTTCTAACATAGTTGTACGTTTATCTGTATAATGCAAAATACTCTTCCATTTTTTATTGTTTAACAAAAGTTTTCGTATCCATGTCAATTTTAAAGCATTCATAAATTTTCGCACGTCTGGAATACCAATTCCTCCATTTTCAAAATTTTTTATTGATGTTTTCCGGCCTATTCGGTCTTTTTTCATGTTCCACACAAATGTGAAAATGCTTAACTGAATGTCATTTACAACTTTGTCTGGAGGATTAGGAAGTAAAATCCACAGATGCACAATTTTTGACAATATCAATGACTTTAATACAGCTATTCGTCCGAGTGGGGTTATTTCTCTCTTCGACCATATTTTATACAATCTTTTTATTTGGAGGGAGACATGTTGCCTCATAAGGATTCAACGGTCTCATTTACCACCTTGCCGCATGTATTGTTTGTGTCGGCGTATCTGTCAGTGCATCCCAGACCACAGATTCACGATCAGCCAGATAAGTCCGAAGCCTCTGACGTCTTAACAAGCTGCGATCAAACAGCATTGCAGGAAGGAACAAGTAAACAAAAAGGGAAAAGGTGAACAACATGATGATTCTCTCAGGTTCTTTCTTCCTCCCCTCCGGTTCCTTCATGCCAATCTCACAGCTGTTAGTAACATTTCTTCTGTGTCCACCCACACCTCCGCCCCTCAACCCCAACTGATATAATCCCCTTCCACGCCATAATGCATGACTGCCTTGTTTTCTTTTGAGCTTACCTGTTTAATTAATCAGTACAGTTTAATTAGGCTGTAGTATTTTCTTGCAGTTTATAAATTGTTTCTTCTGGTTTTTGTGTGTCATGAAAGATTACTTTGCTAATTGCAGGAATTACATTTTCAGACATCATGCACACCGAGTCCTACCCACGAAATTGGCTGCTGACGAGATAGATCAAGAGAAATAAACTTTTGCGTAAATTGTATGTACTAAGGTCGTTTCACTATCTTCTCAAGAAATACTCATATTTCATACAGTGTTTAACTAATCTTTTTTGTCTACGTCTCCATGATGCAATCTCTGATTTTCTTTTGAAGAAATCCCACCACTACCTTACAGACGTTAAGAAGACAAGACCTGCATACATACAGGTAAGGGAGAAAATCGACATAAAACAGACCATTATTTCCGATTGCGCAGGCACAGCAGTAAAAACACACAGGTGTTGGTGATTGCGGCGTACTCCGGAAAGACTACACCCACATTGCACCCTCTGTAGGCATGGGTGAATTGAGTGCCTGCCACCTAGCGTCCCTGACTTCTTCTTCTTTCTTCTTTTTCTTCTCCTTATTCATCATAATCATCATCATCATCATCATCATCATCATCATCATCATCATCATCATCATCATCATCATCATCATCATCATCATTATCATCTTCATAATCATCATCATCATCATCATCATCATCATCATCATCATCATCATCATCATCATCTTCTTCTTCTTCTTCTTCTTCTTCTTCTTCTTCTTCTTCTTCTTCTTCTTCTTCTTTCTTCTTCTTCTCCTTATTCTTCTTCATCATCATCATCATCATCATCATCATCATCATCATCATCATCATCATCATCATCATCATTATCATCATCATCATCATCATCATTATCATCATCATCATTATCATCATCATCGTCATCATCATTATCATCATCTTCTTCTTCTTCTTCTTCTTCTTCTTCTTCTTTCATGGCGGCATAGTTTGGAACAGCAAAAACATAAATAAACAAACACAAATTATGGTCGCTGTATGTGTAAATTCCCACTATTACTATTAAATGTCATTAATTGTTTTAGCGATCCGTCTATTGCATTAAAATAAAAATTATAGTGTATAATGATAATGTATATAGATTGCCTACCCAGACAACTTCTTCGCTCTCTCTTAAAGTCTGTATAAAGGGCATGCTTTTCAACTGCTGCCTTAAGCTATGTAGTTTGCATTATTCGTTTTATTACAGATTAATCGACGAAAGAGCAAGCACATCAGCGCTGAATGCATCACTTTAGAACACAGCTTCAAACTTGGATCGATATGTAACCCAAACAGGGCCTTACAACACTCTAAGCATGCCGCGAGTCAGTTGGAATTATAGTAGCCTATACAATGCCAGAATGGACACTTGGTATTTCAGCTGTATTAAAACTAGACACAGGGTTCACTGCTGGGTTACTCAGGGCGCATGCAACACGGGAGATTCAAATCCGCTAAATCTGCAATTCTGACGAGATCGTAAGCTTTGTCTGTATCGTCTGCGGGTCGCTGCCCTGTTTTCTTACCAACAGACTCCTAACGATGACGTTGAAGAAGATTGACAACGTCACGCCACTTCATGCAAAAGAGAGCCTCCGGCGCTCAACGTTCCGTGCATCACGCATTGGCTCGTGAAATGGCGCGGCAAGGTGATTGGTGAGAAAGAGGAAAGATGTCCCAGGCTGAAATCATGGCTTGTCCTGATCCTGTCTGGAGATTAGCCTCGCTAAAGAAAGGAATTAGAAAGCTTGAGAGAGCGAAGTAGATCAGCGAGAACGAACATAATGAGAACCACAGAGGTGGCGAAGCCACTACCCTAGGAGAGCAAAGTAGAAGTTCGTGGTGACTCCCCCCTCCACCCCCCCCCCCTCTTCCTCTTATTCCCTACCACCCCATTGCGAGGTAAGAAATCACAAATTATTAACGTGGCTGCTATGCTAAGAAATGATAATTAAGAGTGTCCCGAGCACGTCTGACTGGCACTGAGTTGTGCGTTATGCAAGTTTAAATTGGATTGGTCGAACGCAGTTACAACTGGAATCATGAGTCATAATCCCTCATTGGTGCCGGCTAGATGGTTGATTGTCTTTTATTTTTTAGAATCATATGCATCCAATTATTTCACAATCAACTATGGTACTGTGGCTCATGGGGAGACTATATCATGAATCTACTTCATCCTCAACCAGTCATTAGAAGTTTTTCATTGAAGTTTTCTCCAAACAAAGAAACAAGTAAGCATATGATCGCTTTACGCAACACACAAATGGAATGATGTTTGGATGAGAGTGAGTTTGTTTTTTTTTTATAATTTTTTGTTTGTTTTTTTAAGATTGACAGGCGTAGACTATATATTGATTTATTTTTAAAAAGCATATAATTTGAAAAATAAGGACTGCGACGTGTTTATACACCATAAAGATCGAATATAAGCGACTCCGGTGAGTGTCTTTGTTCTAATATTGAAGAGAAAAGTTGGACAGGAAGTTTTAAGAGTGACGGGCTTACGATGAGTACTGCGATTGAGATTGATTGAAAGTGCTGACTGTTTTGTTGTCTCATTAGAAAGTCTGTTTAGGAAAAGCCCTCCAACATCCTGCACCTATTGACGTTCTAAGCAGCGGTGCCTGTAAAGCACAAATGAATATGAAGATGTATATGCGATACCAATCAAATGCATCATCCAGTCAGTGTGACACTGTGACCTTCAGTCAACTGGTATTTTGCATTTTTATAAAGCGAATTAGTTCAGCAATGATACTGAAACATCCAACACAAGGGAATATGTTTGTATGTCACCGAAGCATTGCGACATCGTATCTTTACGTCACTGGACCGAAATATTTAAGGGAAATAAATCACTTGACGTCCCCACTTCACCCACCCACCTCACTCCACTCGACCTTCTCTCCCACCCCCACCCCCTCTTTTCTTCACCAACGACACCTAAATTTTATGTTTACATAAGTTTATTCCCTTCCCCCCCCCCAAAAAAAAATAAAATAAAATAAAAAAAAATAAAAAGAAATAAATAAAATAAAATAAAAATAAAAATTAAATTAAAATAAAAAATAAAAAAAATAAAAATAAAACAGTATTGTATAAGCATTTTGATAATTATTTT
Organism: Oncomelania hupensis; assembly: GCA_036898135.1. NCBI lineage: Eukaryota > Metazoa > Mollusca > Gastropoda > Littorinimorpha > Pomatiopsidae > Oncomelania > Oncomelania hupensis. Next base: position 88,076,134 of record CM072512.1, read on the forward strand.
AAACAACGCAAAGAGATGCATAAATTATTGACACTGTGACATTGACGTGGTCCTGACTCAGCCCTTTGCTGGACCCTGGACCGCTGGACCCTATAAACAATAACTAACTAACTATTGACGAGAGACACCTAGACCTTACCCTTACCGACATGCCCAAAGCAAGTAGCCCACCCCACAGGCACCTCTTCACCACTCATCCCTGAATCGTGCGAAAAGGCGTTTCAGCAGGTGGGAATAGGCATCATCGAACACTTTCACTTCCCCAGCTCAAAGAACCCATGAGAGTTTCAGTGTCGTATTCAGGTCATTGCGCAAAGAGTCTAGTTCCGCTGTTTTAAAATTCACAACAAAATTCAGCCAAACGTATCTTCAGCGTTTTGCGGTTCCGAATTCGGTGATTTTTCCAAGATCCACGGCACCAGATCATCAGGCCTTGCAAAGACCATCCTGTAAGGCACGGTGCAAGGAGGCAGAAGGGGAGACAGAGAAAGAGGTGGGAGGACTACATTCGAGAATGGACTCGCTTGACACTGAGCGAAGCCATGAGGGTTGCTGAGGCCAGAGAAAGATGGAGTACGCTGGTTAAACAATCATCTGTGGTGCCCCAACGACCTTCGAGCTACGGGATAGGATAGGATAGGGTTTAAACCTATTACCTTCCTTGCGCAAAAGAGGTTATGACGCTAAGTGTCTAGTTCCACTGCTTTAAAATCCACTACAAAATTCAGCAAAAACAAAACATTATTGTTTTCTGGTTCTGAACTTGGTGATGGTTTTAGGAGCAGAGCTTGAAGCCTGCGGAAGTCTTCTCGGAAGTAAAGCCGAAGATCCCAATTAGGGGTAGTGTGTACTATGTCATTGGTTTAAACCATGCTCATGAAACATGATGCTCAATTCAACGTAACGGCTTATTATTTTTTCTTAACGCACAGCGAGCATATTTAATGCTCAAACATTTTTTCGATGACTATAATTAGACTACATAAGAGCCCATTACTCATTGATCATGCTATTTGTCGATTTTATTAAAATGTAGGGCGGATGGTGTTTTACTTATTTATTTTTCTTCTCTTAGCAGTATGAGTGTTAGTGTCAGATTTATTTTTGCTTTAGAGAAAGGGGTTGACGGTTTTTTTTCGTGTCTTTTTTATTTATATTTGAACAGACGCTGTACGAATTATTAAATTCAGTGAATGCAAACATAGCATGACCGAGAACATTCAGTTACATTGTATTAAATAATAATTGTGTTGACAGCTTTTTAATGTCTACAAGATCGCATGGCAGAGAAAAAAAACAACCAACACAACACAACATAGCTTTAGTTTAATAACAATTTCTGCACCTATGTATATATACCTATTTATTTACAACCTTTCTGCACAAAACGCTTTATTTACGTTAAAATTGTGGAAACAGATCCTTTTTCCCATTTTGCTTTGTGGCGCAAAAATCCAGGAATGATTGACAAGGCGAGGGGCAATTACACCAGTGCGGCTTATTGTTAAATGCCTTGTTGTAAGCCGCAACTGCTTTTCTTTAGCCATTTTATTTCAAGATTGAAGACTTAATCCCTTTACTCAAAAACATACAAAAACATACTGCGGTTGTAAAAAAATAACAGCAACATTACTAACATTCCAACCTTAGCATTCAAAACAATAACATGTTGCTAATGTTGTTAATATTATTAGTATACGCCCTTTCCTAATTTTATAAATTTACTCAATTTTAGTAACACACGTTTTCTTTCCCGAAACAAATGACACAAGTTAAACATTGATTTGCACGATAAATGTTTAATAGAAATAAACATTTGTCGCAGATGCTTGTGTTATGGACACTCAAAAATAAAGTAGTGCCATATTCTTTCTCTGCTTCTCAATCTCACTCTCCTTCTACTCTCGCCTTCTCCGTCTCCCCTCTTCTTATCCGCTACTCTTCGTCCTCCTCTCCTGTCTTCTTCTCTCCTCTTCGTTCTCCCTTCCTTTGTCTTCTTCTTCTTCTCCTTCTGCGTTCTCTTCTTTTGTGTTGTTAATTGTATTCGATATGGATGGAATTGGAGACATCTATACATAGCTCGTACTTTAATTATTTGTTTTGGATTCAGTGTGCCGATTTTATTTGTTGTATTGTGTTGAAATTACCATATTTTATATGAGTGCGTTTTCAATTCTGCTACTTAGCTTTCTGCGACGGAGGGTGATAGGAATGGAGCAGATTAATAATCCGATTCCAAAATGTCTTTACAGATGTAAGCAGTCTGCGTGTGTGTGTGTGTGTGTGTGTGTGTGTGTAGGTGTGTGGGTGTGTGTGTGTGTGTGTGTGTGCGGGTGTGTGTGTGTGTGTGTGTGTGTTTTACTCGGTTACCAGGTTTGTTGATGCTAAACAGCACTTTTGAAAGCCGGGAGATACATTTTTTTAGGTCTAAGCTCAGCGGATATATTTCAGCCTCGATGCATGTTACTATTTGTTTGCCCATGAACTGGAGCATGCTATACGCAGTTGTTCAAGGCGAATATTACTGTGTGTTGCCAGAATGACGAAGAAATTGGAGTTTGCATATTTTGTATGCTTGACGTTGGCTGCACGATTCCTTTGAAATTTATGAGAGGAATAAACATTTTCCCCAAACTTACATTTTATTTTAAGTCTGTATACATTAAGCTACACTCAACTTTTCAAGACGAAATTATAACCTATGACTTCGGCAAAGGAAAATTTAAATCTTGACCGAAAAAGTAAACAGGAACTAAAGTCGCGCAGGCGCAGATGCGATCGTTCTAAATATAAACCATGGAATCACCATGAAAACTATTTTCGTTGCGTTCCAAGAAGTCTCTATTATCAACTGCGGTGTAACGACTTTTTTTTTTAATTCCAGGTTCGTTGTGGCACAGTAGTGCAGCGGTTTGGGCACACGCTAACAATGTTTTATGTTAAGCAACATCGGGCGGGGTTAGTACTTGGATGGGTGACCGCACTTTGAAGGCAATCACCAAACGACCAAAATAAATGGAAAACGCTCACGACACACCCCAGTCCACCCAGCTGTGAATGAGTAGCTGGATCTGTTTTGAACCTGGGAAGATAAAGCAGCGAGGGGGAAGAGATAAACATCGCCCTCATAAAGCTGGCCTAGAGAAAATAGAGATCCTCAATGCCGCTCTCCCCCAACGACCGAAAAGTTACGGGAACACCTCCTTTATTTTTAGAGGTTCGTCAGTGGAGACAACTCGAGTGTTTATTTGAACCATATAACATTCGAGAAAACAATAACATTTGTCTCTCTTCTTATATATTTATATTATTTTTATTATTATCCTCAACTGTTACCTTTATTAGATCCCAAGCGTTTAGTACAGAAAATACTTTTCCGGTGCAACATGACTTCTATTTGCTATTTAATTGTAGATAACCATTCTAAATATTGCCTTATGGCATTTAAAATAAAACTGAAGATAGGGACAGTGAGGAATTGAAGTAGATTTGAATGGATTTATGATATAGTACATTTTACAGCACAAAGCGCTGCTCGAAGATCAGGCAACGGTTCAAAATGAAACAAAATTGCTAAAGTCAGACTTTAACCAGCATTGCTCAAGTTTGACACTTTTTGAGAGATTTTAGACTTCCAGTGGAACCACCCGCCCCCGAGAACCTTTTTTCTAGCCTAATATATAATTGTACAGAGTACTCTGCTTTCGCGTGGAATAAAACCAACAACTTTGCTTTCGTGCGCCCTTAATATAATCCTTTTTTGTGTCTTTTTGTTGGGTCCAATGTCTGAATGCATTGTTTGATGTCTAAAAGACCTCAAAGCCCTCAAGATAAAAGCACAAATGTTTGGTTTATTTAAAAATTTGAAGTGTAAAACACTATTCCTGTCCTATCCTATCATATCCTATCCCGTATAGGAATATGGAGATGACAAGGGAGCGCAAAACGGTGTACAAGACTGACTAAGTATAACATTTAAAGACATCAAACACTATAGTATTTAAATCAAACTAAAATTAATTTACATTAGTTGATTTGTATCGAATGCATTTATATTTCAAATAATCTAACCACGACGATGTCAGTATTCACCTTGAAGATTAGTTTCCCAGATTAATCGAATTGTTTAAGAGCTTCTGTCGTCATACCTGGATGCGCATAGACACGCTAGCAAAACACTGACAACGCGTCTATCTGTAGAACACATTAGCAGGCGTGCGTTTCTATCAAGACCCTCTGCGAGTGGTCTATTACTGTCAGAATTTCCACACGGCTTATGGTATAGGGGCATATGCGATCCTCTGGTTCTGCCTTTATTGAAAGTACGTGCTTTTTGTTTGTTTGTTGTTGTTGTTGTTGTTGTTTTAAACACAATATTGTTAGTGTTCGATTTGCATTACATTAGTGAGGCGATTGCATTGGTGAGATGAGTTATGGTATAAAATGCAAGCGATAAGTAATCTTTGGATTAGAAGCTGATGGAGTGCTGATGGGAAGGAGGTGGTGGTAGTGGTAGTGATGTGGTGCTGTGGCTAGATACGAGGTAGGGAGGTAATAATAATGACCTGCTGGTGTTGACCTCATCTGTCTCTACTCCCGCTGTTATCGTCATCTTCATTACAAATCATCATCATCATCATGGTCGTCGTTGTCATCGTCTTTCTCGTCATAATTATCGCTGTCTTTGTCGGCCGTCTTCTTTTGATTCTGGTTTAGATTAAACGAGCTTGATTCATTAATTACAACTAATAAAAATAATTGTAGAACACCTAATCCTTATGATCTTTATCGTCTGGATTTGTCGTTGCTGTGGTAGTTGTGGTAGAAGTTATTGTTGTTGTTGTTGTTGTTTGTCACGAAGGAATTGATAAATATTTATATTTGTGTATACATCACGTAATTATGTAGTAAGTACATTAGCGACCGCTATTGACATAGGCAATGTGTATGTAGCGCACTATATTTCCTAGTTCAGGAATATCTCGGTAATGAGACACTGCTATATAAAGACTGTTTAGAGAACAGAAGGTCGGGGTCCTGGGTGATACCTTCAAGGTCTGACATTTGTGACTGGTTGACCTTCAGTTGACTTTAGTCCTGGGTCCCAGCCTCACCCCTATCACACAAGTATCAATAAAAAGTTTATTGACGCGCCAGATGATCTATAGAAAGTGATATTGTACCTATTGACTTATAGACCCGACTCGTCGGGTCCTGGGATGATCTTCATGAATCATCCCACCATAGGCGTATAACCATTAGTTACCGACAGGTCAAGGGAACACGCAGTCAGAACTGTCATGTATACTAACTCTCTCCCCTATTGACTAGGCACTGTCCCATTTTAATCATCTGTGTTTAATCCTTAGATGTCCTCTCCTGACATAGGACCTGCCATGTACAAAGACTTATTCACTTCACACCTCGACTCGTCATTATGAATGTACATTATCCGTATTTTATTTATATACATCATTCTTTTCTTATCTTGTTATATGTTGTCTCGTCCTTTTAAACGTGGTCCTGATAGGATTTTTATCCCCTGATAGGAGGCTTTTAATACAAATTTTTATCTCCCTAACCCACTTTGTCCCTATTTTTTATAATTTGTCTTCTTAATCACATAGTCCCCTATATGCTGATGTGTCGGGGACTATAATTTTATCGAATCAATCAATCAATCAGAAGGTCGTTTTCGTGTGCATCTGAGTGTCTGTGATTGGGTGTATTAGGGAATGAAAGATAGATTGTGAAAAACAAAGGTGAATGCTTATTTTGTGTGACTTGGAAGTATTGTGTTACTGTGTAGGCTACTCCTATTTTTCACTGTGGTGATTCTGGATTCTGTTCATGACAGACACGGTAATTTGAATATTGATATTTCATGATTTACGTGTTGAAAATATAATATCGAAACTAATTTTGTAAATGCATAAAATTTTTTCATAAATTGGTAAATGTAATTGTCTGTCAGACCGGGAACGGGATTGCTGCAGAGAAAGATAAAATCATATTATAGTTCACCTATTTATTATTTTATTACTTTAGGACTTACACTTTTCTTGAATTCCGTTTTATTTATTATTCTATTACTTTGAGTGGGAAAGAAGAGAACCATAAAATTAGCAAAACGTATATTGGTGTGGTGTTTCAACTATTATATATTTTATATCTTGAGTATTTCAAGTTTATCTCTCTGTCTTAACTTGTATAATTAAATAACAAAAAAGACCTTTTGATGAATGCGTGTATACATGAAATTGGAATGCTAAAAACCATTTACAAACTAAATCAAGTTTGTCGGAATCTTCTGAGAATAAAGCTAATTATTTAATAACACGCACGGGAAGTTTATGACAATTTGGCGAGCCTGATTCTAAATTTCATGTTTGTTATTTTGCAGTGCACTAATAAAAAAAAATTTGTTTTATTTCCTGATATTATTTTGACTTGTATAACGTTACATCGTGCATGGGTGGGCGTTCACGTAGTTGACCTTGTATAACGGTACCTTTAGTCCGTGCTTTCTTTCTTGACCTTCCTCCAAGGTTACATGCCTTTAAGCGAATTCGTTAGTCTTTATTTGATTGCAACGGCTGTTGTTTCAAAGAGAGTGGGCTTCTAATATGAAAGGGGATGCTAAGAGTGTTACTAATGAACAGAGTGGTGAAGAAGAAAGTAACGCTGGTTTCCACAACAATCGGGGAAAGGTTTATTATTGAATTGTTGTATCCCTTACACGATTTGTAGCTTTTTCCGTTAGAATCGGATTTGCAAATTTGAGGGCTGAGAAGGCTGTGGAAGGATTAATAAATCGGTAAATAGCAAAGATAAATCTATCAAACTTGGCTATTAACTAGTCCTTTATAATTTGTTTATGGAACTAAACTTTCAAGTCTCTACTACAGTTCCTGTTTTTTTGTATTTGTTTTTTTAGTAACTCATACAAATCGGCCAGTATAGAACGATAAAATGGGATGCAACCCGCGAGGTATAGAAACAAAAAAAAAGCTGTTGCATGGTTACAATGCATTACAATATTTTATATTGATCATTGTACACTTGCTTAAACGTAATTTTAGTACGTGAGTGTAGGCTGAAAGAGCTATTATATTTATTCTAGTAATTGTATGCTTTGTTCTTCCAAAAGTGAAAGGCGATGTGGAATAAATACAATAGCTCTTTCAGCATACACTCATGTGCTAAAAATACGATTAAGCAAGTGTATAATGAACAATGTTAGATATTGTATTGTATTGTAACCATGCAACAGCTTGCTTTGGTTTCTAAACCTGGGTGTTCTGCTCTTTATGTTAATTCGTTAACCGAAAGCAGTTTTGTTTTTTATAACTTCATTGGATATGAATTTGCCTATGTTACATGGCTAACACATATCTATTAATATTATAAACATTCGGCTACTGCCTTTAGTCTGTTGTGAAGGTTACTAACGTGAATAATTTGTAATAAAGCGTTAAATGTATTAATATATTGTAGAACAAGATTTGTAACTGAGTGTTCCAAAGAAACAACATTGACATTGTTATCATGAATATTTCTTAATTCAGCTTCAGCATTAGATGCATGAGCATATTGAAGAGAGAGAGAGAGAGAGAGAGAGAGAGAGAGAGAGAGAGAGAGAGAGAGAGAGAGAGAGAGAGAGAGAGAGAGAGAGAGAATTATAACTCGGTGTTTCTAAGGTCGTTCTTTACATCAGCTTTGGCAATATATTATGCTTCTTATACAACGATGGCAAGGCGGTGTGATACTGTCAATTTCTATGGGACATTTTCATGGAGAACTCCGAATTGTAAAGCCTTTTGTCATTCAGTGTTCGGCAACGACTAACGAACCTTTTCCTACATACAATTGCATCTGTATTCCAACATGCAACTATCGGTAACAAAGCTCGAATAATTATTATTGCATGACTGCGATATACCTCATCCATCTTTTGCATGCGAAGAAGCCGGTTTCAGTAATAAAACGAAGTGGGCTCTCGTTTCTTCACCACTATGAGCATGCCATCGTGCTGTACAATGGCTTGTGTGATGGTCGGTCGGACTTTGTCGTTGTGATGTGCTGGGTATATGATATACCCAGAAGTCTTCTGTAGTACCTCATCTCCTTGCTTTGTATTCCTCGATGTAGATCTGCTGTGAGGGTCCATGTTTCGCAAGCGTATAGGAAGATGGAAATGACAAGAAAGCGTAGCAGCCTTACCTTGGAGTGTATACTGATGGTCTTGTCTTCCCAAATGGGCTTCAGTCTTGTCAGGGCAGCAGTTTGTTTGTGCGATCCTGGAGAGGACTTCCTGTCGGGACCCATTGTCTGATACAGTGGCTCCTAAATATTTGAAGCACAGTGGTGAGGGATTGGGCTTGGACTTTGATGTCCGTGGTGATGCCCTTGGTGCTGTTGGTCATCATTTTTTGGGTATTCTCTGCACTTATTTCCATTCCAAAGGCTCTGGAAGTGGTTTCAAGCCTCTGTACAAGCTACTCAAGTTCTTGTTCCTCTCCAGCCAATACATCAATGTCGTCCGCAAAACGGAGGTTGGAGATTGCTCTACCCCATATGCTGACTCTGCCTTCGTGATGTGCAAGAGCATCTGGCATGATGCGCTCTAGGAAGATGATGAAGAGTTTTGGAGAGAGTAGGCATCCTTGACGCACACCGATTGTTGTTCTGAACCAGTTTCCGATAGCGCAGTTGTAGAGGACTGCACTGGTAACCTTGTCATACATGCTTTTGATGACTTCAATAATGTTTGGGCTGATGTTGTAAACTATCATGTTTGACCACAGAACTGCATGCCAGACTCGGTCAAACGCGTTTTTGAAGTCTTTAAACACATAATATAAATGTTGGTGCTGTAGGTATTTATCGCAGATTATTCTGAGCTCGAAAATCTGCTCAGTGGTACTTCGCCTTGCCTTGAATCCTGCTTGTTCTTTAGCTATGATTTGTTCGGCTGGGAGCTCCAACCTGTTGAGTATTATTTTCAAGAGAACTTTGTTGGGATGGCTTATGAGGCTAATGGTGCGGTAGTTTTGACATTCCTAAAGGTTATACTTTTTGGGAAAAGTGATGACGTACAAGCGACTGGGTCCATGATGTAGGCCACTCCCCACTCTGCCAGATCTTGTTACAGGTAATGGTGAGGGTGTCAGTCATCGCTTCTCTTACTGCTTGAAGCAATTCTGCGGGTATGTTGTACACTCCCGTTGACTTTCCCTTCTTCAGCGATTGCACAGCTGCCTCAACTTCTTCTCGGTGAATTGGGAGGATTTCTTCTTCTCCCCTGTTCTGAGGACATGCTAGAACTGATGGGTCTGTTACGTTGAAACGCGAATGGTAGTACGTCGGAAGCGCGCACGATAGATCTAATCGTTTCGTTTTGCAAAGTATTCAATAATGGAGTTTATTTACCTTTGATTTGAGTTTGCATTGTTGTTAGGAGAGGCTTTGTATAACGTTGATAATTTTCGTTAGTCGATATCGTAGTAGAATTTTCTGGATCTGCGTGTTTACTCTCGATAGAAATTTCCCGATACATGTCGAAGCAAGAAGACGTTCCGGAAGGAGAAGAAAATATGTATGACGTAAGACAGTAATGACGAAGTTAGAAGCGATTGGTTAAATTGCGTCAAACGAGATTGATCCAGGTTATTCGGGAGTATCAAGAGACTATTTAAGTGCCGCGCTGTTTCAAAAATAAGTTAGTTATTGTTGTTGATAGTAGTTGCTGTTGAAAGTTGTTGAGTTGAATTGAGAATTGTATGCAGTTGTTGATGTATGCTGAATAAAAGTGGAAAACTTCATACGTCGACTTTGTGACTTGTATGCTGATTGAGCGGGCTGCGTGAATAAACGAATCTGAGTTACACAACTATCAGGAATTCAAGCATCGGGGCTGAATCAGATACTGATAGAAAACTCCAACATCAAACCGAGTGTAACATTTTGGGGGCTCGTCCGGGATTCACGCCATAGCCAAGGGTTCAACTGCTACAACAAGCGAGTCAACGTTACGAGAGGCAGTCGTCGAAGGTAGCCGCCAACGAGTTGCGTCGAGAGGGGCCAACATATTGGGACTACATCACCGATAAGTTCGGGTCGACTGCAAGGGCGTGTAGTCGCTGAGAGTTGCTTCGTGAGCGAACAACAGATCGGGACTACGTGGCTGCCGCAGGACTACGTCGAGGGACAGTCTCGGAGCTACATCGCCAGTATTAGAGGGAGCGACGAGCGGACGTCGCGTCTACTTCAGCACAGGAGCGTGTACATCAACACCAGCGTGGTGCAGCGTCGCATACGACGAGGACAGCGGGGCCTGCGTCAGCGAAAGCGACTAGTGGCAAGCATCAGCGCTACTGCAGAAAGCGTGCTGTTCTAGAACAGTCTAGAAAGGTACAGCACAGTCAAGAACTTTCCAGAAAAGAACTTTCCAGAAAAGAACTTTCTAGAAAAGAACTTTCCAGAAGCATCAAGATGGCTGACTTCTGGCAGAGAGGGATTGAATTGAATCTGAAAGGCAAACAGCTGACGGAGTACGTCAAATGCCAGGAGAGAATATTGCGTGAAGAAAGAGAAGAACAGCGACGGCGCGAAGAACGAGAATTAGAAGAGCAGCGTCGCCGTGAAGAAAGAGAATTAGAAGAGAAGCGTCTAGAAAAGGAAGAGCAGCGTCGCCGTGAAGAAAGAGAATTAGAAAAGAAGCGTCTAGAAATAGAGGAGCAACGTCGCCGTGTGGAAGAAAGACGATTAGAAGCTGATCGTCAGCACCAGCTAGAGTTGGCGCGTATCCAAAACAATCAGCATGCGCCACAAGTCAACAACGACTATACGGCTCCAAAATTGCCAGCTTTCGTCGACGTGAAGGACCAGATCGACAGTTATCTGGCGAGATTCGAAAGGTTCGCTGAAAGCTCTAACTGGCAACCTCAAGACTGGGCAATTCGACTGATTGCACTTCTGACGGGGCAAGCTCTCGAAGTTTACACTAGACTGTCGAACGATGACGCCAAAAACTACGACGTCTTGAAAGAGGCCCTGTAGCAGTGCTACAACTTTACAGAGAAGGGCTACCGTAAACGCTTCCGTGAATGCCGGCCTAAGTCAGACGAGACGCCAAAGCAGTTTGTGGAGCGCCTGTCGTCATATCTACACAAGTGGGTGGAGTTATCAGGCGAAAGGAAGTCTTACGACAGTCTCCATGACCTGATCGTGAAGGAACAATTTCTCAATGCCTGTCACAAGGACCTAGCGACCCACTTAGAAGAACAAAAGCTGCAGACGCTTAAAGATGTGACTGAGGCTGCTGAAAGATATCTCATCGCTCATGGGAAGACCCTGGGGCCACCCAGCGCGACGAAACATTTTCAGAAGACTGGAAACCATGTGAACCAGATCCAGGGGAGCCAGACGAGCCAAAGACACACTGACTCCACGCCACCTTCCAGGGAAGGGCACTCGAGAGGCTGTTTCACCTGCAACGCTACAGACCACAGAGCAGCTAACTGTCCTCAAAACAAAAGTAGCGGACAGCGGGGCAGTACGGACAATGTAGCGGTGGGCAACCGACAGAGACATTTCTCCAATCAACGGCAAAACAGTAGATCTGACCATCAAGTGTGCGGCGGGAGCGTCATTCTTCCGAGTGAGACCAAGCGCACAGCTACTCCTGCGGACGTGCAAGAGTGCATGACCGATGGCCAACTTCTCCTTGCCAACGGAAAATCCATCCCCGTCGTCGCCAGCGCAGCTGTGACCGTCCAGAACATGCCTGTTTCAAAGGGACGCGTCGGAAATCATGAAGTGACTGTCTTAAGAGACTCTGGCTGCAGTGGGGTCATCGTCAGAGAAGACCTAATCGCTAAAGAACAGTTCACTGGCGATTCAAAATGGACACTTATGGCCGACTGCAAATGTGTGAGAGCGCCAGTTGCGAAGATTTATGTCAACACCCCTTTCTACATAGGCGAAGTCGAAGCGGTTTCCCTGAAGAAGCCGCTGTATGATTTGATGATCGGGAATATCGACGGCGCGAGACGACCCGACGACCCCGATCCAGAGTGGAGTCCTGCCTCAACCCAACACGTCGAAGTTGTGGAGGAGGATCCATTGCCGTTTCCCGATGGAGACCTTACAGAGCTGCTACGGGACAATGTGGTTACTCCGGCTCAGCCCTGCCGACCAGAGATCGTCGGTGCTGTTACTACCAGGGCCCAGGCCAAGAGAGACAAGACGTCTACGCCACTGAAGGTCGCCGACAACTCTAAAGCTGCCATCGTGGACAGAGATAAGCTGATCCAGCTCCAGGAAGCTGATAGTACTTTAAACAAGTACAGGAACCGCCAAGACCACGTGACCAAAGGCAGTGGTACGGTCTATTTTGAGGTGAAGGCCAAGATCCTGTACAGAATCTTCCAGCACCCGAGGGTCAACGGAGGTAAACCACTACGTCAAGTCTTGGTACCGTTACCCCTAAGGCGCCAGGTGATGGAAGTAGCGCATGACTCAATTATGGGAGGTCATCTGGGTATCAAGAAGACGTCGGATAGAATCCAGGCGGTGTTCTACTGGCCAGGACTTCATGCGGACGTCAGCCGTTTCTGCCGATCATGTGACATTTGCCAGAAGACCATACCTCGAGGAAGGGTCCCGAAAGTGCCTATGCAGAGGATGCCTCTGATCGACCGACCTTTCAAGAGGGTGGCCTTAGACTTAATCGGCGAAATAAGACCTCCGAGTGAAGAAGGTCATCGGTGGGTACTGACTTTAGTGGACTATGCGACCCGGTACCCAGAAGCAGTGCCTCTGAAGAAGATTGACACTGAAACTGTTGCAGAGGCGCTGGTGGACATGTTCAGCAGACTTGGAGTGCCTGAAGAAATTCTGACAGACCTCGGGACACAGTTCGTCTCTGACTGTATGAAGGAGGTCAACAGACTGCTGAGCATCCGGCATTTGACTACGACACCCTACCATCCGATGTGCAACGGGCTTGTCGAAAAGTTCAATGCTACGCTGAAGTCCACCCTGAAGAAACTGTGCAGCGAGCAGCCCAGACAATGGCATCGCTACATCAACGCCCTACTTTTCGCCTACAGAGAAGTACCGCAGGAGTCCACAGGCTTTTCTCCGTTCGAGCTGTTGTACGGAAGAACCATCAGAGGGCCGATGCACATCCTGAAAGAACTGTAAACGAAAGAAGTAGAGACCCCAGAGGTGAAGAACAGCTACCAGTACGTGTTTGAGCTACGAGAGAAGCTGAAGCAGACTCTCGAGATAGCCAGAAAAAACCTGAAGAAGTCCCAAGACTGTGGAAAGCACTACTACGATCGTAGGGCTGTGAACAGGAAGTTTAAACCTGGCAACAAAGTGCTGGTGCTGCTACCTACTGATCACAATAAGTTGCTGATGCAGTGGAAAGGCCCGTACGAAGTGGAGACCGTGGTGGGGATCAACGACTATAAGGTGAAGGTCGGCCCGCATTCCAAGATATACCACGCCAACCTCCTTAAGCTGTACGTGGAAAGGCCATCAGAGACTGTGCATGCAGCAACAGCAGCTGAGATCGATAACAGCTTTGATAGCGAGGAACTGTTGGAACTTGGAGACTTCCACAGCAAAGGAGGCATCAATGATGTTAAGCTAGGACCGAGCTTGACGGAAGGTCAAAAGTTGGAGCTCAAGGACCTTATGGGCGAGTTTCCCCATAACTTCAATGATGTCCCAGGCTCTACGACTTTAGTCGAACATGAAGTCCACACCCAGACCTGGAAGGAGCATCTGCAGACCTTGAGGGAGCCGTTCCACCGTCCCGCAGAAGCCAACCTGACCGTGAGACCCAGCAAATGCATCCTGGGAGCTGACAACGTCGACTGCGTCGGACATCCGATGGAAGAAGGAGACAACGGAGGACGCACTGATTCCAGGGAAGCCCACGTGATCATCGTCTTTGACCCTGGGCCGATGACGACCGCAACTGACGAGGGCGTCGTTTCCTTGCGAATGAAAGAACATTGACTGTGTGGATGAACTAAGAATATTGGTAATGACAGACTTGAAAATGAAAAACGTTGACTGGGTAAATGATCTGTGAACATTGACAGTATCCAGAAAGACTTGCAGATGAGAAACTTTGACTCTGTGTGAATGAACTGTGAACATTGACATTATCCAGGCAGATTTGAAGATGAAAACCATTGACTCTGTGTGAATGAACTGAGAACGTGGATAGTGTTCAGACAGGCTGAGATAAGTCTTAATTCTGTACTTTGTTTGTGCATTACGTTTCAACGTTGATTGAAAGAAATTAGGTAAATTTCTTCTTGAGTGGGGGGTTATGTTACGTTGAAACGCGAATGGTAGTACGTCGGAAGCGCGCACGATAGATCTAATCGTTTCGTTTTGCAAAGTATTCAATAATGGAGTTTATTTACCTTTGATTTGAGTTTGCATTGTTGTTAGGAGAGGCTTTGTATAACGTTGATAATTTTCGTTAGTCGATATCGTTGTAGAATTTTCTGGATCTGCGTGTTTACTCTCGATAGAAATTTCCCGATACATGTCGAAGCAAGAAGACGTTCCGGAAGGAGAAGAAAATATGTATGACGTAAGACAGTAATGACGAAGTTAGAAGCGATTGGTTAAATTGCGTCAAACGAGATTGATCCAGGTTATTCGGGAGTATCAAGAGACTATTTAAGTGCCGCGCTGTTTCAAAAATAAGTTAGTTATTGTTGTTGATAGTAGTTGCTGTTGAAAGTTGTTGAGTTGAATTGAGAATTGTATGCAGTTGTTGATGTATGCTGAATAAAAGTGGAAAACTTCATACGTCGACTTTGTGACTTGTATGCTGATTGAGCGGGCTGCGTGAATAAACGAATCTGAGTTACACAACTATCAGGAATTCAAGCATCGGGGCTGAATCAGATAGTGATAGAAAACTCCAACATCAAACCGAGTGTAACAGGGTCTCATTTTGATATCTGGTTGTAAAGGTTAGAGCAGTATTCTGTCCATCTGTCCAAGACTTCTTGTTCTTCTTTATGGCACATGCCAGACTTGTTTGGATCGTGGAGACCTTAGGCTGTTTAACACTTGTCAGTCGCATCAAAGTCTGGTAGGCCTTTTTGCTGTTGTTCTTTTTTCAGATTGTTCTCTATTTCTTGTCATTGATCTTCTATTCAGTTCTTCTTTGCTGTGCGCATGCCGTTATTGATGTCACTGTTGAGTTTTCGGTAGGCATCAGCTCCCTGTGAGGTGTTCTTTTTCTTTTTCATCTCTCTTCGTTCGTCACACAGGTCCAAAAGTTCAGGTGTAATACACGGTTTCTTTTTTGGGCGGTGCTTGCAACAGGTGAGTTGAAGGTGGTGATCATGGTGTTGACATCTACTCATCAGCTCCCAAATTGAGCAGTTGTGCAAATTTCCCTCCAATTGTGGCTTGGAATATTTCTGCCACCTCCGGGTCTTGCAGTTTGGCAAGTTTGGCATTTCAGTCCCCTTGCACTATCACTATGCCCTTCCTCGGCACTTGGTCAAGAACAGCCTGCAGATGTTCATAGAAATCCTCGACTTCGCTGTCGTCATAGCCTGATGTTGGGGCTTAGCCCTGGATGATGGTGATGATGAAAGGGCTGCTCTCAGACAAATAGTAATGAGTCTACTGGAGACTGGGCGTCAACTCATGACAGTGTCTAGAATGTCTTTGTGGACCAAAAATCCAACGCCATGTTCGTGCCTGTCATTTTTCCCGCTGAAATAAAGCTTATGGCCTTTGTCGGTCGTTGTTTCACCTAGGCCCTTTCAGCGCAGTTCGCCGATACCTAAAATATTCCATCGATAGTGATCCAGCTCCTGGGCCAGTTTTTCTAATTTTTCCTCCGCAGTTAGGGTCCTGACATTCCAGGTTCTAATGACGATTCTGTCTCTCGAGCGATCTTGCTAAGTTGTCCATCAGTAACCCACTTATCTTTCCGTCCTGGTGGCCAACGGAAGGCGCGGTCCTTGGTGACCCGGGTGACGACCGATTCGGTATGGAGGGAGTGGTTCTTTTCATCACAAGGTGTGTCTTGGGCAAGAAAGACCTGGCGGTACTCAATCCTCTCCAGACTGTTGGCCACAGCCGAAATCCACGAGTACAGTGTGGCTGGCCTTGGCCCTGAGAACGTGGTCGTTGAACCTAAGTAACGTGATGTTCCTCCGCCCTGGCCGGTGACTCCTGTGTAGAAGACTTTCTCCCAGTGATGCTGTGCTGATACCACCCCTGTTAGTCGCCTCTTACGACAGGCCGGAAAACGTTGGGCTTATTCTATTCAGTGCTCGAATTCACAGGACATTATTATTATTATTATTATTATTATTATTATTATTATTATTATTATTATTATTATTATTATTATTATTATTATTATTATTATTATTATTATTATATTTTATTTTTAAAAATTATTATTATTATTAGTAGTAGTAGTAGTAGTAGTAGTAGTA
The DNA here is from genome assembly GCA_036898135.1 of Oncomelania hupensis. Lineage (NCBI taxonomy): Eukaryota > Metazoa > Mollusca > Gastropoda > Littorinimorpha > Pomatiopsidae > Oncomelania > Oncomelania hupensis. The sequence goes on from CM072512.1 coordinate 88,092,636, forward strand.
GTAGTAGTAGTAAAAGTAGTAGTAGTAGTAGTAGTAGTAGTAGTAGTAGTAGTAGTAATATTTCTATTTTATTATTATTATTATTATTATTATTATTATTATTATTATTATTATTATTATTATTATTATTATTATTATTATTATCGTCATCATCATAACCGTCATCATCATCATCATCATCATCATCATCATCAGCGGCAGCGGCTGCAGCAGACGTGCATATCACAAATACAATGCGAAGGGTTTTTATATGCATTCGCTTAATTGTATCCGTTAATTTGTTTAGCTTTATTGTTATATGTCTACATTGTTTGGCTGTATTACCAGTACCTTCAGTTGTTTTCGGAATGAGGGAAGACAGGAGAGAAGATGGGACTTGGAAAATGTACAACAATGAACATTGTCACCCTTCCTATGTCATGTTGTTCGGTGTACAGAAAGTACGAAAAGAGCGAAAAGGGCGAAAAGGACAGCGAAAAGACCCATGTTGTTTTCTTCTAATTCGCAGTACATTACAAAACTAGAACAATACTGTACAATAATTCCTACCCTATTCTAACCCGTAACTCAGTGTCAAGCCAGTTCATTTTTGAATTTTATAGTCCCATCCCCTTTTCTTCCTCCCTCTTCTTCTGCCTCCCTCTTCTTCTGCCTCCTTCTTCTGCCTCTTTGTACCGTGCCTTGCAGGATGGTCTTTGCAAGGCTTGAGGCTCTGGTGACGTGGCCATACCATCGGAGTTTACGTTTCTTCACCACTGTGATCATGTCATCGTGTCCAATGGCTTGTGTGATGGTCTGTCTGTCGGACTTCGTCGTTGGTGATGTACTGGGTATAGGATATGCACAGAAGTCTTCTACTATACTGAAACAAACAACACTTAAACTGTCAATCATACATGTATGCATTAACAGGAAAGAGAAAAGAAGAGAAGGAGACAAAGGAAGCAGCACCAGACGATAGTAAAGTGATGGGTGGCCAGATAGGAACATAAACATAAAAATATAGCTAGACGTAAAACAACAGAAAACATGTAAGTAAAGCATAACATTGTAAACCATGCGTAAATCAACGTTAAAAAAAACACCGCAAAAACACACAACTTATTTTTCAAAAAGTTCCATTAAAAATGGTCGTACTGACTCCACTCATTGGAAAAATTATCGAAACTGCTTTTTTAATGCAATATGTTTTCCTCAATATTATAACGCGGGTTGATTACTTTAGAGGACGCTTAAATGTCGGGAGTAACTTTCTTTGAAAAGACGGTATAAGCTTAGTGTTTGGCAATAACAACAAACCAATCAAGATTTCTATAAGACTTTATATGATTATCGTAAGTTAGCAGAACTAGTGTTTTCGGCAAAAGAAATTGCAAGTTTGTCTACAATTAATATTTATCCACACTTGTATATACTTGTATATACTTGTAAGACTTCTGGGCATTTCATATTCCCAACACATCACCAACGACGAAGTCCGAAAGACCATCATACAAGCCATTGGACAACACGATGACCTGCTCACAGTGGTGAAAAAACGGAAACTCCGATGGTATGGCCACGTCACCAGATCATCAGGTCTTGCAAAGACAATCCTGCAAGGCACATTGCAAGGAGGTAGAAGAAGAGGGAGACCGAAAAAGAGGTGGGAGGACAAGATTCGAGAATGGACTGGTTTGACACTGAGCGAAACAATCACGGTTGCTGAGGACAGGGAAAGATGGAGTATGCTGGTTAAACGATCATTTGTGGTGCCCCTACGACCTCCGAGTTACGGGATAGGATAGGATAGGATAGGATAGGATAGGATAGGATAGGATAGGATAGGATAGGCATATAGAAAGAGAAGCTGCGTGTTATTGGACAGTCCCAAATTGGATTTTTGATTTTTCTTTTCTTCAGTATAACAGAAGGTAGGCTACAAAATAGATGAATCTGACATCTTAAATAAGAAAGGAAAGCGTTGCGTGGCAATAAGCCTGTGCGAAAGTCTAAACTGAAACCATCTAAACTGGGTACCTGTTGTGTTTTTTTATAACATGATAAAAATAGCAGTATCCGTTTTGATCGCAAAGTCTCAGCTCATGATGTGATCTATGTCATGTTCTGTTTTCTGTAAAAGAAACTCAGTTTAATATTTTATTCTCAATTTGTTCATTGGATTTTCTCGTTCGTGTTCGGCTATATTACCAGTAAGGAGAAAATGGGTTAAGGGGAGGAGTTGACGGACGTTGTGTGGTGTGTAGAACATTGACAATGTTGCCCGCTTTCTCTGTCATATATTAGCGTAAAACCTCTCTGTATTCTTTATATTATTTCAGTTACAGTGTGTGTTTCTTAGTGTATGCTTGTCCATGTCATTTTATGTTAAAATGCGCATCCTTTTTTTCTGTTGCAGATCAAGAACTCGCGAACTTCAATCTCATAGGGATAAAGAGTATCAACACAAGAGAATAATCACATGCAAAATGTTTGTACACTTACCTACCTGTGTCCCTCTCATGCGCTGGAGAGGGTCAGTTGAATGGAACAAGACACATTCTCATCTACGACATAATTTTCTGAAGATATGCTATATTTATAGTGAACAGCGGGCATCAGTTTGCAACTTCATTGGGATTAAATAGAAGTTGTTTTTTTATAGTTTAATTTCATTAGATAATATTAATGTGACGCATGCGGGTGACAATCGGTACGTTTTCTCAAGAAAAGCCCAGCATCCGGAGCGCAACGCCACCCCGAATTAACAGGAACAGGAGCAATCAACTCTTGCTGTTTTTTTCCCATAATGTAGGACATAGAAAACATAGAACCTGTAAAACTTATATTGAAAGAGCGTTCAAGGGGTTTCCCCCACTTTCTTCAACTAGATCCATGTCGTAACTGGCTTACAACCGAATAAACCCCATCTCCCTATCCACCTCCACCATCCCTCGCTAAAACTACCCACCCTTCCCTCTCATCTCTCTCTCTCTCTCTCTCTCTCTGAGTTATTCAAAATGATGATAAATAGATAAATATAATGATCCAGATTTTCATTTTACGGGTCGTTTGTTAAAATTTGCATATGTTGCTACTGGCACAGGTGGTATACAACTTCCGTTAAATAGCTCTTTGAGGACAAGATAAATCTGGAAAATGTTAATAACGGAAGCATCGTAATAAATAAAAATAAATATATAAATAAACTGAAGAATGAATAAATGCATTGATGAATAAATAAATAAATAAATGCATACATACATACATACATACATACATACATACATACATACATACATACATACATACATACATACATACATATATACATATATACATACATTCATACATACATACATAAAAATCAAACGGTATACTTGCTAAGAGCATGGGGCATGACTGTGTATGACACGACTATGGTCAATTCCTGTTTTGTGTGCATGGATACATTGATAAAATTAGTTCCACACTGTTCGTTGTCTCAATATAGGCATTGTAGTACACACCCATTCTATATAAATCTGGTTTTAAAATTTAATTCGACATCCATCATGTTCAACATGACGAATCAGCAGACTCTATATTTCATGCAGACTAGGCTAGTATGTTTATGTGGGAAGTTGTGTTTTGTTCTTTGTAAATACATGATATGGCTCCAGAGCATGGGAAGTTCATCATCTGTCTATATCAGTTTTAAAGAAAGAAAAGCGTTATTTAGGCATCAGTTGCAAGTAGATTAGCAGCGCAGGTTATAAACGACTGACGTCATTTTTCAATAACTAAACTTTTCACATCGCAGCCCAGTGAAAACAAACACATTGTTTTTGTTTTAAAATTATTATTTTATATATAGCAAGCATTGCACATGCTTCTATCCTATGTATCCTATCCCGTAACTCGGAAGTCGTTGGGCACCACAGATGATCGTTTAACCAGCATACTCAATCTTTCTCTGTCCTCAGCAGTCCTCATGGCTAGTTTTCACTCAGTGTCAAGCCAGTCCATTCTCGAATGTTGCCTTCCCACCTCTTTTTCTATATACCTCTTTTTCTGCATCATTGCACCGTGCCTTGCAGGATGGACTTTGCAAGGCCTGGTGCTCTGGTGATGTGGACATACCATCGGAATTTCCGTTTCTTCACCAATGTGAATGTCATCGTGTTGTCTAATGGCTCGGTGATGGTCAGTCCGACTTAGTCGTTCGTAATGTGCTGGTTGTAGAAAATGCCCAGAAGCCATCTGTAGCATCTCAGTTACATGCTTACATGAGAGAGAGAGGTGTACATGCTTACATGCTTACATTCTTATCATATCATATCCTATCCTATCCTATCCCGTAACTAGGAGGTCGTAGAGGCACAACAGATGATCGTTTAACCAGCGTACTCCATCTTTCCCTGTCCTCGGCAACCCTGATGGTTTCGCTCAGTGTCAAACAAGTCCATTCTCGAATGTTGTCCTCCCACCTTTTTCGGTCTCCCTCTTCTTCTACCTCTTTGTACTGTGCCTGGCAGGATGGCTTTTGCAAGATCTGATGATCTGGTGACGTGGCCATACCATCGGAGTTTCCGTTTCTTCACCACTGTGAGCAGGTCATCATGTTGTCCAATGGCTTGTGTGATGGTCTGTCGGACTTCGTCGTTGGCCTGGTAATGTGCTGGGTATATGAAATGCCCAGAAGTCTTCTGTAGCACCTCATCTCCATGCTTTGTATTTTTCGTTGGAGGTCTGCTGTGAGGGTCCATGTTTCGCCAGCGTATAGGAAGGAGATGACAAGGGAGCGCAGCAGTTTTACTTTGGAATGTAGGCTGATGGTCCTGTCTTCCCAAATCGGCTTCATCCTCGCTAGGGCAGCAGTTTGTGCGATCCGGGAGAGGACTTCCTGGCGGGACCCATTGTCTGATACAATGGCTCCTAAAAATTTAAAGCTATGCACTGTGTTGAGGGATTGGCCTTGTACTTTGATGTCCGTGTTGATGCCATTGGTGTTGTTGGTCATCATTTTGGTCTTCTCTGCACTTATTTCCATTCCATAGGTTCTGGAGGTGGTGTCAAGCCTCTGTACTAGCTGTTCAAGTTCTTTTTTCTCTCCAGCCAATCCATCAATGTCATCCGCAAAACAAAGTTGGAGATTGCTCTTCCCCCTACGCTGACTATGACTTCGTGATCTGCAAGGGCATCTGACATGATGCGCTCTAGGAAGATGTTGAAGAGTGTTGGAGATAGTAGACATCCCTGACCCACACCGATTGTTGTTCTTAACCAGTTTCCGATGGCGCTATTGTGGAGGACTGCACTGGTAACCTTGTCATACAGTCTTTTGATGACTTCAATAATTTTGGGGCTGATGTTGTACACTCTCATGTTTGACCACAGAGCTGCATGCCATACTCGGTCAAACGCCTTTTTGAAGTCTACAAACACATGATATAGATGTTGTTGGTTCTGTTGGTATTTCTCGCACATTATTCTAAGGTTCAAAATCTGTTCAGTGGTACTTTGCCCTGCCCTGAATCCTGCTTGTTCTTCAGCTATGATTTGTTCAGCTTGGGGTTTCAACCTGTTGAGTATTATTTTCAGGAGGACCTTGCTGGGATGGCTGATGGTGCGATAGTTTTCACATTCCTGAAGGTTACCTTTTTTGGGAAGAGTGATGACAAGTGACTGGGTCGATGGTGAGGGCCACTCCCCACTCTGCCAGATCTTGTTACAGATAATGGTGAGTGCGTCAATCATCGCTTCTCCTCCTGCTTGAAGCAGTTCCGCGAGTGTGTTGTCCACTCCCGCTGACTTCCCCCTCTTCAGCGATTGCACAGCTGCCTCAACATCTTCTCGGTGAATTGGGAGGATTTCTTCGTCTTCTCTGTTCTCAGGACATGCTAGAACTGATGAGTCTCCGTTTGGTGTGTGGTTGTAAAGGTCAGAGCAGTACTCTGTTTATCTGTCCAAGACTTAACTTGCTATTATAATTATTAGCTACATATCATAGCGCGATTAGTCCATCCAGAAAACACAAGTTTAATTCTGTTGGTAATAAAAGAGATATGATAAGTCATGTGTAAGAAAGGCACAACGCCAGTAGCTCTCGAGTTTAGCTCCTATTTTCAACTTGCCCACCCAGCGAACAACAAACGTTAAAATTGGGCCGTCCTCACGATTTGTTTTACTCGCATTTGGCGAACTGGTCGGTGCTTTCAACAGCTCTGGATTTCATCTGTTCGCCCGCTGATTGTATTGGCCAAAAAGTGATTTTAGTTTTTCAGTAACTGCACAATTAATTCAAGTGATTTTAATTTAAAAAGTGAAAAGCAAAAAGTGTAATGTTTGAAACACACTAATAGTAACCAGGAAAAGATCAAATAAAGCATGCACTTGTGTTAAAGCTACGTATTTTTTGATGGCTTTAACATCTTTGTCGAGAAAGAACCATGCTCTGGATTTCATCTGTTCGCCCGCTGATTGTATTGGCCAAAAAGTGATTTTAGTTTTTCAGTTACTGCACAATTAATTCAAGTGAATTTAATTTAAAAAGTGAAAAGCAAAAAGTGTAATGTTTGAAACACACTAATAGTAACCAGGAAAAGATCAAATAAAGCATGCACTTGTGTTAAAGCTACGTATTTTTTGATGGCTTTAACATCTTTGTCGAGAAAGAACCATGCTGTGAATATTTAAATTTTGTAATACATAACTTGTGGATTAGCATGGATTTATGAATTTTGTAAGTATGGAATTTTGTATGAGTGTTGTTTTGTTATTATTTGAACCTGGAAAAAAAACGGTTGTTTTACCATCTGCTCTTCATGCTTCATGTAGATATTTGGTCTAAAGCTCGATATTTGTTGGTGTTGTATTTTGTGTGTGTAGGTGGAACGCATCAAACATGTTCAATATTCTCGAACCTAGGCAGCCTATTAGTCTCTCTAACTGGTTATTAATGGTTTCGCTCCCATCCTCATATTAACCTGAGCCCGCCACCTGTCCCGGCTTTGAAATGTTATCAACCACTGAGCACTCGACTTATCATAGAAACCTGCTGTCTTTCAAACATGCAGTGGGAAAACCTAACAGCTTCCTTATCTCCCTGACGAGAGTCCTTAAGGCTAGAATCATTATCGTATCATTTTTGAAGGCAGTGCCAGGGGTTCGAAAGAGCGAGGGGGGATCTATCATATTTGATAAAGTCGCATATTTAGTTCAAATTATATTTTTGAAGTGGTTTTGAGATTTACTGTTGGAAAATTACATTTATAACAAGGTAGACAGGTAAAAAAATAAAGCTTTGGGTGTGTTTGCCTGTATGCGCAGTTTTCGAAAAAGAATTCATGTGGAATCGTGTAATAAGTAGTGAGTGGGTTTTACCGTAGAAGAGTACAACATCATTAGAAAAGGGTGGTGCAGTTATGGAAGAAGAAGAGGAGAAAGTGAAGAAGAAGAGGATAAAGTGAAGAAGAAGAAGAAGAAGAAGAAGAAGAAGAAGAAGAAGAAGAAGAAGAAGAAGAAGAAGAAGAAGAAGAAGAAGACAGAAGAAAAAGACAGAAGGAGAAGAAGTAGTAGTAGTAGTAGAACAAGAAGAAGAGCAAGAACAATAAGAACAAAAAGAAGAACAACAAGAAGAACAGGAGGAAGAACAAGAAGAAGAAGAAGAAGTAAAAACTGTTGAAGAAATATTTTCTGTAATCTTCTGCACAACAAATCAGATTATGATTTGACAGGCACCTTTGAAGTTGTCGTCATCTTTGGTTTATGTGTGATATTTAGCAAATCTGAGCTTTAAAAATTCAATATTATATTTCTTTCTGAATACATCCGAGAGTTGTCTGTTTTGCAATTCCGTTGCTTAGTTTATCCAAAACTTATGTGATAAATTTCACATTGCGCGTTCCGCGCGTAAATAGACACGGTTTCAACTCTTTTAATATCCAACGATAATTTACAAAAATGGTTGTGGAAGGTACGAGGTTTATCTCCACCTGCATGCGTGCTTAGATAAAAGTGGTTTTAAATGGTAACGGATCGTTCGTTTGCAACGCGTACATCGATTAGCGGGTACTGTTAAGTTCACCACACTCCGGGTTAAATAAATGTATTGCTCATTCCCGGCAGTCTCAGCCGAGTTACCTTTGATGTGCTTTTGCTAAATGCATCGCACCACCTTGCCTGCTGATATGATTAAAGCGCCTTGGATTGATTGATTCGTGCCTGTAGGCTATACAAAACATCTTTCCATTCGTTAATACGAGCGTTTTTACGGGTTCTGTCTCTTACCGCCTTTGGTAGTTGCTATTTTTAGCTCCAGAATGTTGGCTGGCAAGCCAAGAGCTGTTGCTATAAATAGGCACAAAAACTACGGAATTTATTCATTAAAAAACAACAACAACAACTATACTTTCAAAAGAGTTATTGTTGTTGTTGTAAAGTTTTACTGTCATTGGGGCAATAATCGCTCTGAATGTTAAAAGGATATGTTGATGGGTCAAAGTGCCTTGTTGAAGCTCTTCGTAAAACCTACTCATCCTCTAATGACTAATATTATCAGAATCCAACATGAACATCAAAATCCATTTCCATTTCCTCATGGCTGTCTACCACTTATATTATTTGTGTTTTATACACATTTTGTGTTTAAACCTGTGCTGCAAGTTCAGTTTGGTGTTCGCTGCAACTGTTGTAGGAAGTGCAACCTTTAACGAGCATGCAGGATACCGGACAATTTTAATTTCTCTGATTTGTTGATGTTGGTTTAAACAAAATTTTATTATTCACGAAACAAGTAAACAAAGCATGGAGAACATAAAGGGCACACAAAAGCAAAGCTTAAATAAGTGCTACCCTTTGACAAATGACAACAATGAAATGTCTGGCGAACAGGAACAAATACAAAGCAATAAAAAAACAGAAGCACATAAATTAATCTTTTCAACAATGAAAAGAAAACAAACATATAACTATAGTATAACAGACAAGAAATGCAATAACGTCGAACTAGAAAAATAAAAGTAATAAAGAAATAAATGAATGAACTAACTAACGAGAAAAAGATACATGCACCCAAGAGTAAACTTTACACTATATAGCAGCTGTCGATTAAACGGTAAATAAATACCTGCAGCAATCTAAAACCTAAAGAAAAAAATCAGTTTGGAGGAAGGTAAAGAAAAAAAAAATCACCTGCATGTAAAAAACGAAAGTAAAATAAAAACAGCGCGTGTACACACGCACACACACACACACACACCCACACCCACACACAGATAGTTCGAGGCTACGTGTTTGCACGTGAACAGATATTTAAAATAGTGATTAACTCGTCTATTCAATTATTTGGTCAGTTTCTCTCTGACAGCTATTAATAAACTTGTGGTACCCCCGTTGGGGTGCCGGGGGTTTCAGTATAAATAGTATCCACACTTTCTGGAAATTTAGTGCTTTAAATTCCCACTGTCGCTGTCTTTCTCATTTGCTCTTTCTCATTCCTGCTCTGTTCTATCAATCTGCTATACTATCGTCTTCTTCGCTAGACCAGTCTCCTACCTTTTTTCTTGAAAACTCTTCCGGGACAAGACTCCTTGTTTGTGTATGAGGTCTGTTGGATCAGCTTGGGAATATTGGACGCTTTCTGCCAGGTGGTCACCAGGGCTTCCTATGATGTTATTATTTAGCAATGTAGGCATTTTATATGTATGTGTTTTGTTGATAATTTATAATGATGTTTGTATTCTATTTTGTTTTTGTAAACGGGGGTTCGATAAGTTGGAGTGAAGCCTCAGCCGTCCCCTGCGTGGGATGTCTTTATTGTAAAGTGACTGGCTGGTGGAGGGCATTCAGTTTTCCCACTAGGGTTGTTTCGGCAGAACTTTTATGCGGATTGAGGGTTGTCCGGTCCTGATTTGGCTCGGAAGAGTACGCTGGACCTAAAGCAACAATTATGTAATGTAATGTAATGTAGCTTGTGGTGCGAAGGGTTTGGTTGTAACTACTAGGGAGAGGGAAACAAATGGGGATTGGTTTAACTGGTATCAAGGTTACGAATCAGAAGTGATTTTTGCATCTTTGGGCTATTGCTATTTTCTAAACGAAGCGGTCACTAGATGTTAGGAATTGTCACGTGGGGTTTATGGGCTCTGCACAATGGAATTATGGACCCTCACGTTTATTCGGTGGGAACTGCTAGTAAGTCACCCTATGAATTACTTTAATAAATTTATTTGTTTAGCTCGTTCTGTGTTAAGGTTGGGGTACAGAAATAGATAGAAAAATGGTAAAAGAATACTGTCACACTAGCTTTCACACGGCTATGAATCATATGTAGTCCAGCCACTTGATAACAGTTAAAATCACACATTTATTTCTTCTACTCTATACAAGATTCTCTAAGTACTAATCTAACTTAAAAAGTCTCTTTCAATGCTAATAGTTCGATCGCTGATAGTCTAGGCAGCTGTTATATCTTCCTCGGGCACTTTCTATAATATTTCATGTAGATTTGGACTACTGTGGTCCGTTTTACAGTTTCTGAAGAGTTGGACTACTGTGGTCCTGTTATGATCAGTTTAAGTGCACCTTCGGCGATTACACTTAACTTTCTGATGGTGCGGTCGAAGTCCTTCTGTGAGGTAGCTTCTGGTACACCTTTGTCGTTGTGTAGTTGGGTTCCCTTGCCACGCTGTGGGGTCTGACAGGGTGTTTTCCAAGGTAGCTCCTTCCGACTTGTGCGGTAGAGTCTCCTCAACCAACTAGTCGTTTCTGTGGAGTGGGACACACAGGATAGCTCGGGATAGCTCGGGATAGCTCGCCTGCTCGTCTGTAATATAAGAGACGAAATTCTGCACAACCCTGAATAATCGGTTTGTGCAGAGCGTCTCACTGAAAGCCAAAGTAGCCCTCAGTGATAGCTCCACATCTCTATACATAAGCGACGAACATTCTGCTACTTCAGGGGTCCACTGGAATCTCACTCTAAATTCCTATACATACATAAATATCAATCGTGTCTAACTATACACATACAGAATTAATAATAATATAAACGTTCAGTGGTACAGCCACTGGTCTGCGAACATACATATAAGTTAAACAACAGTGGTTCCGTACGGGATACAACATGGCGGCGCAACCGGTCGTGTTTCACCACGTGTTCGGCCTTTCCACATGGTCACGCAAATTCGGATTAACAATTCACATTTATGCATAGCAAATTCTTCAAACATAATTTCAACAATAATACAAATATATCACGATGAAACAGAAGGGTGTTCATTTACCTGTTTGACAAGTTCAGGGCCCGTGATGACTTGAGAGAATTCTAAGATTTCAAAGTCCTGCTTCCTGGTCTATGAGTGTAGAGATTTCTCTAGCTGTGGAGATGTTGACTCTACCTCGTCTCACACACGACTGATTCAAACTGTGTTAGGATCTGACACAGTAAAACTGCTCTACCCACTTAGCCTGCTGGCCATTGGTTAAACGGTCCGATTCAAAGCTCAAGTGCTGACTCACTGCGGAGCGTGGGTCGGGCTCGCGGTGTGTGGCTTGCTGTGTAATCTTAATGTTACAATTACTTACACAAGGCTAAATAGTCGATGAGCAGAGTTAAACTAGCCAATTCATGACAGGCTCCCTCAACTGAAAAAAGGCGATGACTACTGGATTCGACCTTTTTCTACTACAGAGCCTAGTTTAACACTGCACTATCCTAGGGTCCTATTTACAAACTAATTAAGTTGCTCTACCTGAGCTGCAATGCTGTGCCAGGTAGTTATGGACACTAGTGACCGGGTTTTTACTGGACGGGGACGAATTCTGGTGCTGTGGCCCTTAGTTGTGTTGGGTGGGCGACTGCTGCTGTGTCCTCCACGAGATGGCGACTGAGGTAGTCGGCTCCGTGGTTCTCTTTGCCGGGGATGTACTCGATTTGGAATGAGTATGCCTGAAGGGTGAGTGCCCATCTCATCAGGCGAGAGTTCAAAGACTTGGAGGCTGCCAGGAACGATAGTGGTTGGTGGTCCACCTGAACTGTGAAGTGGGTCCCATACAGGTAGAGTTGGAATTTCTGTATGGCCCAGACTAGTCCAAGACATTCTTTCTCCGACGTGGCGTAGTGGGTCTCGGCGGGTCTCAATTTTCTGCTGGCGTAGGCGACAGGGAATAGCGTCTCTGCATTCTTGGGGTCGCGCTGTAGCAGTACTGCTCCGAGGCCTAAGTCGCTTGCGTCGGTGCGAAGAACGAACGGCTGAGTCAAATCGGGTAGGTGGAGTACTGGCGCCGATGTCATTCTGTCCTTGAGTGTTTGGAATGCCGTCTCACATTCCGCTGTCCATACGACTTTGTCCGGGGCGATTTTCCGGGTTCCATTTGTCAGTGGTACGGCGATGCTGTTGTAGTTGGGGATGAACTTCTGGTAGAAGCCGCAGAGTCCTAGAAACGACTGCACTTCCTTCTTGGTCTTGGGCCTAGGAGCGTCGAGTAGGCGTTTCACTGTCTTTTCTACCGGTCGCAGGCTTCCTTGACTGATGGTGTGTCCCAGAAATTCTAGTTCTGTGAATCCAATCTGACATTTGGTGGGTCTTGCCGTCAATCCCGTGTCTCTGAGGCGGGCGAGTAGTTGTTGTAGGAGCGTGACATGTTCCTCCCACGTAGGCGTAGCGATGAGGATGTCGTCCATAAACGAGTGTAGGTGCTCGCTGCTCAGGGGTGCCAGGAGTTTTCGCATCATGGCGCTGAAGATGCTGGGTGCGTTGTGGAGTCCGAATGGAAGTACGTTGAACTCGAAGTGTCCTTCCATAGTGCTAAACGCTAGGTACTTTCGGACTTGTGGTTGTACTGGTATCTGGTAGTATCCTTTGCTGAGGTCGATGCGTGAGAAGTACTTCGCTCGCTGTAGCTTGGCAAATAGGTCGGTCTGGTCCGGGAGTGGCTCTGGCTGGAACTGCGTTACCGCATTCAGGAGTCTGAAGTCGATGCACAGTCGATGCTCTCCGTTGGGTTTTCGCAACAGTACCGTGCCTGCGCTGTAGGGTGAGGTAGACTCTGAGATGATTCCGGCTGCCAGTAAGGTGTCTATCTCTTCCTTGATGGCTCGCTGCTGAGACAGTGGCATCGGGTAGAGCTTCTGGCGGACGGGTGTTGGGTCGGTCACCGTTAAGGTTACTTCGACGAGGTCTGTCCTCCCTGGTCGGTCTGTGAGCACAGTCTGATGTTGGCGAATGACCTGTCGTACTTGCTGTTGCTGTGTAGCGGCTAGGTCTCCGTTGAGTATCACGTCTTTGTAGGTTTCTTTGGAGTGCAGGGGATACTCTACTGCATTGGTCTCCATGCTTTCCCCTTCTTCCGCGATGGCGATGGCTAGCAAGTTGTGCGTGCTGGGGGTCGCTGGTCGGTCCGTGTATTTCTTGAGGAGATTAATGTGGTGGTTACGGGCTCTCCCGTTCACCTCTACTTGGTAGACTGTCTTGGATTTCTTGGCAGTCACCCGGTACGGTCCTCTCCAAGCGATGTCCAGCTTGTTGGTTCCACTTGGAAGTAAGAGTAGCACTTGATCGCCGACTTGCAGTTCTCTGTCCTTCGCGTGGCGGTTGTAGTACTTCGCCTGACGGGCTCTTGCCTTCTTCAGTGCTTCACCAGCTTTCTTCCACGTTGCTTTGAGGGTTTCCTGCAGGTCTGCGACGTACTTGGTGGCACCTCTTGGTGTGTCGTCTATCTTGGCCTCCGTCCAACTTCTGCGTAGGGCTTCTAGCGGTCCGGCTAGAGGTCTGCCGAATAGCAATGTTGACGGGGTGTAGCCTGTGGCTGCATGGGGCGTTTCTCGGTATGCGAACAGTGCCGCATTCACGTAGGTGTCCCACGCTTCTGGATTGTCGTCGGCGACTTTCCTGAGAATGGTGAGAAGGGTTCCATTCAGTCTTTCTACTTGTCCGTTGCTGGCTGGGTGGTATGGTGGTGTGCGAATGTGATGAACTTGTATCAACTCGAACACGTCTTGCATCAGGCGGCCGGTGAACTGAGATCCGTTGTCCGTTCTAATGCTGTCCGGGAATCCGACTCTGGTAAAGATGGCGATGAGTGCATCTGCAATCTTCTTGGTGTCGATCGCTGGCAACGGGACTGCTTCGCACCACATCGTACATGCGTCGACGAGTGTGAGTAGAAATCTGTTCCGCTTCTTGGTCATGGGCAGTGGTCCTACTATGTCTACTGAGACTTGCTGGAATGGCACGCCGACTACTACCGATGGTCCTAAGGTAACTGGTACGGTGTGATGTCGCGGGGAATATCGTTGACATTGGTGGCAAGATTTCACGTAGCGCTTGACATCCTCCGTGATTCCTGGCCAATAGTAGTGTGCGCTGATTCTCTGCACTGTGACTCCAATTCCCATGTGTCCGCTGAGTGGCATGCTGTGGCCTAGTTCTAGTACTTGGGCTCGAAGGGTGGCTGGTAGTACTAGTTGGGTGTGATCTCCATCTCCTTGTCGATGTAGAACTCCCTCTTCCATGTAGAAGTCTCCCTTGTGCGGGGGTGTGTGCGCCTTGGGTAGCTTCTGGAAGCACTTCGCTATCGAGGTGTCTTCTTTCTGTGCTGTTTTGATCTCTTCGAGTCCTGGATTCGGAGCGAACTCGGGCTGGGGTGGTTGGGTTTTAGCTTGGGCCCTGGTTTGCACTGCAGCTATCTCTACAGTTTTAGGGGGCGTGCCTAAGAACACATACCTACAACCTAGCACTAGATCATACAGGGGTTTCTGTAAAACAGCTGCTTGGATTCGTCCTGTGACGTACCTACTCTTCTACTTCGATCCATGCTATTGGGCAAGTAGTCGTCGGTTTCGTCAAGTCTGCTCCTTGTAGTTCGACTGTCTTGTCTGTCAAGTCCGCGCGCGATACAAGAGATTCGCTAACTATCGCGTCGTATGATAGACCTGTGTCATACAGACAGTTCGCTTCTTTTCCGTTGACCTTGACCGTGTCTGTCACCGATGGGTGATCTCCGATTGTGTGTGGCTTGTTACCGCTACTTTGAGTTAGAACTCTGTGCGCTGGCCGGCTTTCGCGCTCTTCCCTACGTTGTGCGGCCAACTTGAAACATTCTGCGGTGGAGTGATTGTTTCTATTGCAGAACGAACAATACCGTCTCTGTTCTGCGGGACCTCTTTTCCCGAATTCCGTGGTGGGTCCTTTATTCTGCCCAGGTCTGGGGTTATTCGGCTTATTCGCGGTGCGCTCTTCCCGGTTAGGGCTTCGTTTCTGTGCCTCTTTCCCGTTAGGCTTTAGGTCTCGCCTGAAGCTTTGGCTTCTCCGTGGGCGGCCACGTACCTATCTGCGACCTTGACCAGATCTTCTAGTCTTTCCGCGCCCTGCTCTACTGAGAATGTCCTCAGCTCGGGGGTCATGGTTTCCCGTAGCTGTTCCCATACTAACAGTTCTGTCAGTCCATCATACGTTTTAGCCGTGGCTGACTGGCTAATCCACTTATCCAGCGTTGTGGACAACCAATCCGCGAACTGCGCATAGCTCTCTCCTTTCACTCTCCGATTGGTGCGGAACTTTTGCCGGTAGCATTCTCCTGTCAGTTCGAATCCCGTTAGGAGTGCCTCTTTTACTTTGTGATAGTCAGTCACTCTGTCAGTCGGTAGCTTACTGTAGATGTCATAAGCCTTTCCTCTAAGCCCTTGACTAAGCTTAAAAGACCAATGAGTGGGATCTAGTTTGTACTCTGTTGCTAGACGCTCAAACCTAGTCAGATAGAGATCTAGACCTTCTTCTCTCTCATTGAATGTTCCCAGGGGAAATGACATTCCTTGTACAGGGTTGGATGCTACCTCTAGCTGATCTGAGTGGGGAGGGGTTGAGGAAGAACTTGAAGCTCCTGATCCCAATCTTCTTAGCTCTAACTCATGCTGTCTGTCTTTTTCCTTTTCTGCCCTCTCATACTCCCATTTCCTAACTTCTGCTTCTCTCTCTGCTGCTAACGCTGCCTTCTTCTGTTCTCCTTCTAATTCTAATTTCTTCTGTTCTCTTGCTGCTTCTAACTCTGCTTTCTTTTGCTCTGCTTCTAATGCTAATTTCTTTGCCTCTCTCTCTGCCTCTAATTCTGCTTTTTTCTGTTCTCTCTCTGCTGCTCTCTCTGCCGCTTCGAGTTTCTTCGCCTCTCTCTCTGCTGCTCTCTCTGCCTTAGCTTCCTGTTTCTCTACCTCTGCATTGATATACGTAATTAGGTCTGCCCCTGCTAAGTGTAAAGCTTCTCCTAGTTCCTTGAAGCGCAATCTCAAGGCCACTGGGTCCGACATTGCCAAACGTGTCTATGAACAACCTCTGAATCACGTGGAATACCAAAACACTAGCAATATTGCAATTCAATGAAAACAATGCAAAGACCATACAATTCGTAATCAATAATAGAATAAAACAAGAGTCAAATGGCATACAACAGTTATTTTAGCAAAACCTGCAGAAGAACAATGCAACATACAGGCACAAAAATATTTGAAGCAAAAAAGTTTTTAACTAAAGAATAGTGCACCCAACTGATCAGTGTTATACCCTTACACTATTCTAAGTTATTCTACCTCTACTGTTATCTAATTTTATTGTACTTAGATCCGGCTATACCCAATTCCTATTACACAGATCCTAGCTAGGCTCGCCAATTAAAGTGTCACGTGGGGTTTATGGGCTCTGCACAATGGAATTATGGACCCTCACGTTTATTCGGTGGGAACTGCTAGTAAGTCACCCTATGAATTACTTTAATAAATTTATTTGTTTAGCTCGTTCTGTGTTAAGGTTGGGGTACAGAAATAGATAGAAAAATGGTAAAAGAATACTGTCACACTAGCTTTCACACGGCTATGAATCATATGTAGTCCAGCCACTTGATAACAGTTAAAATCACACATTTATTTCTTCTACTCTATACAAGATTCTCTAAGTACTAATCTAACTTAAAAAGTCTCTTTCAATGCTAATAGTTTGATCGCTGATAGTCTAGGCAGCTGTTATATCTTCCTCGGGCACTTTCTATAATATTTCATGTAGATTTGGACTACTGTGGTCCGTTTTACAGTTTCTGAAGAGTTGGACTACTGTGGTCCTGTTATGATCAGTTTAAGTGCACCTTCGGCGATTACACTTCACTTTTTGATGGTGCGGTCGAAGTCCTTCTGTGAGGTAGCTTCTGGTACACCTTTGTCGTTGTGTAGTTGGGTTCCCTTGCCACGCTGTGGGGTCTGACAGGGTGTTTTCCAAGGTAGCTCCTTCCGACTTGTGCGGTAGAGTCTCCTCAACCAACTAGTCGTTTCTGTGGAGTGGGACACACAGGATAGCTCGGGATAGCTCGCCTGCTCGTCTGTAATATAAGAGACGAAATTCTGCACAACCCTGAATAATCGGTTTGTGCAGAGCGTCTCACTGAAAGCCAAAGTAGCCCTCAGTGATAGCTCCACATCTCTATACATAAGCGACGA
Source organism: Oncomelania hupensis (assembly GCA_036898135.1). Taxonomy (NCBI): domain Eukaryota; kingdom Metazoa; phylum Mollusca; class Gastropoda; order Littorinimorpha; family Pomatiopsidae; genus Oncomelania; species Oncomelania hupensis. The sequence continues at coordinate 88,110,076 of CM072512.1, forward strand.
ACATTCTGCTACTTCAGGGGTCCACTGGAATCTCACTCTAAATTCCTATACATACATAAATATCAATCGTGTCTAACTATACACATACAGAATTAATAATAATATAAACATTCAGTGGTACAGCCACTGGTCTGCGAACATACATATAAGTTAAACAACAGTGGTTCCGTACGGGATACAACATGGCGGCGCAACCGGTCGTGTTTCACCACGTGTTCGGCCTTTCCACATGGTCACGCAAATTCGGATTAACAATTCACATTTATGCATAGCAAATTCTTCAAACATAATTTCAACAATAATACAAATATATCACGATGAAACAGAAGGGTGTTCATTTACCTGTTTGACAAGTTCAGGCCCGTGATGACTTGAGAGAATTCTAAGATTTCAAAGTCCTGCTTCCTGGTCTATGAGTGTAGAGATTTCTCTAGCTGTGGAGATGTTGACTCTACCTCGTCTCACACACGACTGATTCAAACTGTGTTAGGATCTGACACAGTAAAACTGCTCTACCCACTTAGCCTGCTGGCCATTGGTTAAACGGTCCGATTCAAAGCTCAAGTGCTGACTCACTGCGGAGCGTGGGTCGGGCTCGCGGTGTGTGGCTTGCTGTGTAATCTTAATGTTACAATTACTTACACAAGGCTAAATAGTCGATGAGCAGAGTTAAACTAGCCAATTCATGACAGGAATGTGTGAACTTTTGAAAAGATTTTGGCGTTTTCTTGTGGGGAGAGACGGTCACTGCCAAACAATAAGGTGTTGATGTTTCGAAAAGTAGGGTCTAATTGGTTAAAGGCCTGCGTACGTACAATACCGAATATAGGGCAAAAAAGGAGGAAATGTTCAGATGTTTCTGCAGGATGCCCACACTGACAGACTGGGTGTTCTAACAAGTGACGGCGGAACATGTCATAATTAAGGTTACTTACGCCAAGTCGGAGTCGGGCATGTAAAACCTGCTGCTGTCGTGTCCCATGGTGACAGTACAATGGAACAAGGGGATCATCTTTGGAAAGGTGTCTTTTTAATAAGCTAATGGATGGGCTTTCTTGAATTTCCTCGGGGAGATCATTCCACAATACTGTGGTTGAAGGAAGAAAATAGTTTTTGTAAAGTTCAGTTTTGTATGGGGGTACTCTCGATTTGTTGTTGTTGTTGTTTTTATCCGTGAGAAAATGTGTTTATGAAGATTGAGATAATAATAAGATGACAAGCGCGGTGTTAGATTCAGAGCTAATTGTTGATAGTATTCTACTTCATTGTTTTTGGTCAATAACATGTTATGATATTATTATGCATTTCTGATAGATAAACAAACTTATGTTAATCTGATGAATAAACATTGATGCAACAACAAAGATAAACAAATAAATTTTAAAAAAGTAAATTAATTAATTAATAATTAATTAATAACTAAATTACGAAATAAATAATAACACCGTGGGTCTGTCACTATATTTATTCATTAATTCTAATATACTGTCCGTGTGTTATTGCAGTTATGGGCGTACTATCAAACATTGATCACGCCAGATGTTTGAACAAAAGTAATTGTGTATTATTAACCACCACATAACGCTGTAGTTCCATCTCACATTTATAGTTTCCAACATCAAATTACCTGCGCACGTTCAAGACGGTGAAACTATCCAGCAGTCTTCTATGATAGATCCAATTGAAATTACCCAGTTTCTTCATCAGTTAAAACTAGACAGGAGTGAACTTTTGTTTTTAAAAAGCAAATTAGACGCACATTAAAAAAAAAATCTTGATTGAAGATGACATGAGAGATCTAATGCATTTTGTTCATATCAAGTTTACTATGCACTGCAGCACACAAGTTTCTTCGCCAAGAAAGGCAATCACCAACCAACACCAATGGCGTGAACACAGACCCAGGAGCTGACATCGCGATTATTTTTTTATTGCTGGGCTTGGATTAAAGGATAGCCTATCTACATTGCAGTGGTGTATTCCATGTGTATGTTGGACTATACAATACGCGCAAGACTTGAAAAAGTGTGCATTAATGGATTGCTACCTATAGTACTACGTTGTGTGATGCCAAGCTGGATGTGCCTTCGCGGTTGTTGTTTTTTGTTTTTAACAGAATGGTAATATATCTCTTAATCCTATTAATATCATCATCGTTGTTGTCATCTTCGTCTTCATCATCATTGTCGTCGTCGTCATCATCATCATCGTCGTCTTCATCATCATCATCATCATTATCGTCATCATCATTCCTTAGGATTCATTCATTCAACCATTTATAGTAGAAAATAAAGCTTTCTTTCATTAGTGGCCATAAAGTAGGTCTTAAAAATGCACTCAAAAAAAGCTTGCTGAAGAATCTTAAACACTTTAATAAATGCATGCTGTGTTGAGTACATGAAATAACACTTCGCCTAAGTAATTAATACTTGATGGCCCTGGCTGCTTGCTCTATCTTTTAATGATTTGTCCATTTTGCTTGCTATTTGGCATTAATTTGAGGCTGGTAACAGCTTCTGGTTTTATTATCAGAAACATTTTCCTTGTAACCCCGCTGTAATCACGTATATATGTGAAATGTTTCAATATTGGCGTGTGTTTGTATGTGTGTATGTGTGTGTTTGGGTGCGTGCGTGTGTGTGTGTGTGTGTGTGTGTGTGTGGTTGTGTGTGTGTGTGTGTGTGAGGTTGTAAAACGACAAAAATGAGACACACAATTTACTTTTTCAGTCATAAATGAGGTAATTTGCTCGTTCCTCATTTATCTCGCGTGACCCATTTGTTTCTAAGTACGCGGGAGTGCTTTTCTAGTGCATGGGAGTGCAGTTGTAGTGCAAAAAAGTGAGACGAAGTAGGTCAACTTTTGAGACGGAAAGAGCCAATTTTGATTTAGATTCTTACATTTCTAGGAGAAATTTGCGTTCTTTCCGTCAAAAGAGTGGTTTCCGATTCCTACATTATAAAATTACCCAATTTGTGACCACGTACAAGAATGTGTGTGTGTGTGTGTGTGTGGCGATGTAGAAACGCCGTTATTTTTACGCACTCTTTATACCCTACCTACGTTGTTTTGACGGCCCCGTTATTTTGACGTCAACAGTGTTCCGTTAGAGTTAGGACTGTGTTGGGCATAGGGTTATGTTAAGGGTTAGGTGTTTGGGTTAGAGTTAGGGTTTGGATTAGAGTTAGCTTTAAAAAATTGACAAACTACAAAAAAATGTCAAAACAACGTATATGGCGTTTTATGAAAGTCATAACAATGGTCATTTAACACGGTTGTGTATGTGTGTGTGGGTGTGTGGGTGTCATTGCTATTGCACAGTGAAGGCTAATTGAGAGATTTTGGGGAGGTGAACATAATTGCTCCTAACGTTCACTGCATAATCTTTCCGTTTCTGAAGAGCAAGTACGCAACTGAACCACACACTTACCTCTTTATTCCCACTCGGAAATTACAGCACTTCAAAGGCATGATTAGAAGGCTGCATTCCTGGTAGCACCGATACATACATCTTAATTCAGTTCGGGGTGGGGATTATATACTTTTTTCAGAGAAAGAGCAAAGGTTACGCCAACAAGGGATAAGAAGTTTAGACGCATCCATCGTCATCTTGCAGTTTAGAGAGCGGGGGGAAATTAATTTTCTCGTCTAAGCGTTCCGGAAGCATAGGGCTTCTTGTCCGATTATCAGTCTTACCTGCAATTGCATCTTGCATGCTGTGTGTGTTCCGAAGCGATAACTTCTATGAACGTTGTCTTTGTGGATCCTTCTAATGAGGTATTTAGCCTACATGTCTGTGGGATTCCCCTCCTTTTTGCAGGTATTTCAGAAGACATTTTTTTGCGCTGTTTCGCTTAGTTTTTCAGGCATTGCATTTACAGTTAGTTTGCAAGACCATTATAGTTTTACAATATTCATTTTGATATCTCTATACATTGTTAGTTGTATTGGTAATAACTGTTTCTATCTTCATTGATTTTTTTAATTAGATTTTTTTGCGCTGTTTTACTTAGTTTTTTTAGGCAGTGCATATACAGTTAGTTTACAAGACCATAATAGTTTTACTATATTAATTTTTATATCTCTGTGCCTTGTTAGTTGTGGTAGTAATAACAGTTTCTATTTTCATTGTTTCTTTTTTTTTGTTTTTTAAAGTTTTGGTTGTCATTGAAACAAATTGTCTTTTAAACCTCTCTCTCTCTCTCTCTCTCTCTCTCTCTCTCTCTCTCTCTCCCCCTCTCTCTCTCTCTCTCTCTCTCTCTCTCTCTCTCTCTCTCTCTCTCTATTTCGATAAACTTTAATGGATGAAATGTCTGCTCGTCTTTTTTTAGTTGTTTCAGAACGCAATACGAAGGCTAAATCTCAACATGTTACTGCATATTATTATTTTCAAAAATATTTCTTTAATAAATAATATTTACGTTGTCATTACCCTCTCCATCTTTGTCTTTCCATCCCCTACCCACACCCCACAAAAAAGGGAGCTTTACTTGCTCAGCGGAAATATCCGTGATGACGAGTTTATGATGATGACTGATGGTGATAACGACGATGTTATTAAGTAGATATATTATCAGTACAACTTATGTTAATCTGATGAATAAAAATTGATGCAACAACGATAACGACAACGACGACGACGACGATGATGTTGTTGTTGATGATGATGATGATGATGATGATGATGATGATGATGATGATGATGATGATGATGATGATGATGATGATGACTGATGGAGATGATGATGATGGTAGTGCGGAAAAATGGACTACCCGAATTATCTTTTTATTTTAAAAAAAATTTGAACGTGTATGAGAAAGTATTTGTGTTATTCAGTCGATTGATCTGTCATTGTATTTATTTATGTATTTATTTATGTATTTATTTATGTATTTATTTATGTATTTATTTATTTATTTATTCAACCTATTTTAACAATATTTATTTAAAATTTATAAAATTATGAAGGTGTAGTAAGTAAATACGTGCTTTATATAATGGCGTTGTACTTGACGTGATAAAAATGTTCAGAGGGTTGAAAGAGCCCTGGTGTATAATAGTTCTCGCACTTGTATTTAGTGAGCTTTGCGACACAAATGGCTGTGTATGTGATTCCTTTGAGGGGTAACACACATTTATTAAATTGAATTGAAATTAATGGAAGTGATTTTTCTCTCTCCCAGATTTGACTATCAATGATGCAGTGTGGCACAATGCCTACGGAAGAGGGCCAACCTACGGGTCCGTTATGTTCACCTCAGAAAGTGAGTCGTAACATTGTGTGGACTATGGAAGAAAAAGACTTACCAAGGTGCTGCAGCCTGGATATAATCGCTACTTCAGCTTACCTAACTTAGCTCATCAGCGGACTGTCCTCTTGGGGCAGCGGTCATCACTTAAGCCGTCAAGATGTGAGTATATGTTTTTTTTTTTCTTCTATATTTGTTTTCTGTCACTCTTGGGGCAGCAATCATCACCAAAGCCGTCAAATTTGATATTTCTTTCTTTTTCTTTCTTTCTTTCTTTCTTTCTTTCTTTCTTTCTTTCTTTCTTTCTTCTTTCTTTCTTTCTTTCTTTCTTTCTTTCTTTCTTTCTTTTCTTTTCTTTTTTTCTTTCTTTCTTTCTTCCTTTCTATGTCTTTTATTTATTCATACTTTCTTTGTTTCTTTTTCTTTCTGTCGTTCTTGCTTTCTTCTTTTTGTTTTAATTTGTTTCTTCCTTTTTTAAATTTTCTAACTTTTTAATTTTTTTCTGTCTTTCTTTTCTTATTTCTTTTTTATTCTTCCGCTGCGTCTTCTTCTTCTTATGTAAGTATTGGCATTTGTATTTATTTTTTTGGTGTTTTGTGTTGCATATTTGGTGTGTTAATAGCTATAGTTGCTCGCATTTACTCCAGAATCTAAAGGTGAGTACAGTTTTTCAATTCGCTGTAGATAGAAATGATTTCCATATGCCTATGTCTCTCTCTAAGTCGTTCTCTTTCCTTTACCCCACCCCCCAACTCCCACTCCATCATCTCTCCCTTCCCCCTCCTCCCCCTCACCAACAAAAGAGCTGCAGAACTATGCCTGTTGAACAGAAGGGACATAACTGCGTGCCGCTTTGCTGTTACTACTGTATCGGATTGTATACCCTGGGCTGCAATTTATCGACTGAAGCCAGGCAGTGGTTATTTCCCTTTTTCCACAGTTCTCTACATTGTTAACTTCTTGCCCCAAAGCATATTAATTAAAGCGATATTTTTTTTTTTTAATGCTGCTATTTTATTGACGACAGCTCCTTCAAAATGATGACGAAGACAACGACGAAGATGTTATTGTTTGTTGTTGGGATTCTATTACTTTGTGCTTTTTGGCTGCTTCTTTTGAGTTTTGTTCGGAAAGGTTCAAAGTATTGAACTATACAAAGATGTAGTAGAGTCATTGATTCTACTACATCTTTGTGAATTCAATTCGATTTTCCTTTTTAACGTCTTTTTTTTCAAACAATGTGAATTTAGACCATTACATTATATTGTTGTCTTCCAAAATCTTTAATCTAATGTTACGGTTTTCTTCTTCTTCCGCTAGATTTGCTGTCCCCGGACAACTATGGCATATAGGGGACGTTATTAAGAGTTCTATGATTAAAATTTCAGGAGAAGAATAAAAGTTATGTACTTGGATTAACTTAACCCATTATTGCCCACCGTCCCAGTTTTGGGACGCAACTTATTTTAATTACTGTATCTAGGTGCTTGTGTCACTGTGACTCAGCAGCCTATTGTGTTAATCAGGGGACATCACTGCATCCAGGCATTGTTTTTGTTTTGAGTACTTTCCCTTCACACTAGCAGTGAGAGCTGCCATTTGCAGAAAAAAACTGGTGCCTACAGCATCAACATGGCAACCAAGAAAAGGTAAGGATTACTTTTTTTACATTACACTTTTATATATAACACTAAGAACAAAACCTAGAGACTATACTGTTATCTGTATGTGTTTTTGTCAGTTTGATGATAGCTTGAATATGTACTGATCTGTATATGTTAGAGTTACCGTCCCAAAAATGGGACGGTGGGCACGAGAGGGAAGGGGTTTTGCTTATACTACATACACTGTTTTTTTCTGCTTTTGTCCAGGTTTTTTACTGTTCATGAAGTGGTATCAATGCTGGAAGATGATGCTAACTTTGAAGAAGCTGACATCTTTATTGAACCCCCTCCTACAAATGAAGACACCGATGAGGACAGCGGAGACGAAGATGAAGATGGTACTGTCCCCAACCTAAACAGAAATCAGCTGCAGGCTCCTGCTACTGTCACTATCCGGAGACAGGGTGAAAAAGTGTCCTATGATGAGACGGAGGAATCTGCTGATGTATCAGAGAATATCAGTGCTCCTATTCAGAGTGCTCCTGCTGCCACAGGGACAGTGCAAGATGCATCTGGGGATTCAGAATCCTTGGAGTCGGACGATGCAGCACCTATTCCTTCTACATCCATGGGGAGAAAAAGGAAAGTAACACGGCCTGCAGCAACTAAAGCTCCATCTTCAAAGAAAGCAGCAATAAATCAGCGAGAATGGAGAAATACAGATCTGTCAAATAGGCAAAAGCAACGCTTTTCCTGGAACAAGACAGTTGTTGACCTGTCGAAAATGCCTTCTTCTCCAGTTGATCTGTTTGAGTGCTTCTTTGACAAAGAAATCCTTGAAACCTTTGCTGATTTTAGCAAGATATATGCACGGTCCAAGGGCAACTTGACATTTTCAACCACACCTGAAGAGATCCAGACCTTTCTTGCCATTCTACTCCTGTCTGGATACAGTCCTGTGCCCAGGAGACGAATGTATTGGTCTTCAGATGAGGATGTGGGGAAGGATGCTGTTCAGTCTGCTATGTCAAGAAACCGCTTTGAAGAAATGCTGCGGTATTTCCATGTCAGTGATAACACACATCTGGATGCTGCTGACAAGATGAGCAAAGTTCGGCCGTTGCTGACACACATGAATGAAAAGTTTCTGACCTTCTTCAAAGCTGTCCAGACACAAAATCTCAGTATCGATGAGTCGATGGTGCCTTATTATGGACGGCACAGTTGCAAACAATTCATACGAGGCAAACCAATCAGGTTTGGTTATAAGATGTGGATGCTGAGCACGCCTCTGGGCTATGTCATCCAGTTTGAGCCCTATCAAGGTGCAAGAGGACGCCAAACTGAATACCCAGGACTTGGAATGGGGGGTTCGGTTGTTGTTGGTCTCATTGCAGAGCTGCAAGAAGAAGAGGGCAGCTCATACCATCTCACGTTTGACAATTTGTTCACAAACCTGCAGCTGGTGGATGTTTTGACAGAGAAAAACATTGCATGCACAGGAACGATACGTGCAAATCGCCTTCAGGATTGCCCTTTGAGGGATGTAAACGAGATGAAGAAGACGCCAAGGGGAACCTATGACCATGCAACCGACACAAAGACTGGCCTCACTGTTGTTCGGTGGAATGACAACAACATCGTCAATGTTGTTTCAAACAATGTAGGAGTGCATCCACTTCAGACAGCCAAGAGATGGTCAAGGGCAGAATCAAAGCAAGTCACCATTCCTCAACCCTTCATGATCCGCCATTACAACAACACTATGGGCGGTGTGGACCGCACAGACCAGAATGTGGCAAAGTACAGAACGGTCATTCGCTGCAAGAAGTGGTGGTGGCCCATCTTTGCCTATTGTCTGGACCTCAGTATCCAACAAGCCTGGCACCTCTACAGGAACACAGATGTAGCGAAAGACAACCCTTTGGACCTTCTCCTTATCCGCAGGAGCGTTGTCAGAGTCTATCTTGCACGAGCTGGTCATGCAGGGCCTGGTCGTCCAAGAGGATTTGTATCTCTTGACAAGCGTGTCTCAACAGAGGTCAGGTTTGACCGTGTTGACCATCTTGTTCAAAGTTGGCCTACACAACTGAGATGTGCATCATGCGGGAAGAAGACTAAGCGCCGCTGTGCTAAGTGCAAGGTTGGCCTCCACGACAAATGCTTCCAGCAGTACCATACAAACTCTTAACAGCTTATGTGGTGCTAAAATCACCTAAGACAGTGACAGCTGGACATCACAAAAAATTGACAATATTGAAACTGTCCTTTACTTGCAATTGTTTCTTCTTTTTTTCCCCCTCTTTTAATAGTTATGATTTCCTTGTTTTCTAAAGATACCTAAAAGCAATTTAAATCAAAATATTGTTTTGTTGTGTTTACTTTGTTTTCACCTCAATTATTACATTTTCTTTCAATAAAAGTTTACTAGTTTCAGTATTTTGGTTCTTGTGTTCACTCTTTGAAAAATGAAAAACCCCTACCCATTCCTGCCCACCGTCCCATTTTTGGGACATCTACATTTTATTGTCTAAATGATAAATTTCAAAGTTTTAATCAAAATTTGATCAACACATGTCCATTGTAGACAATTATCCATAATATAAACTAATTTGCACTTTGAAATAAAATTTGGGCATTAATGGGTTAACAGACTTGTTAAGCTAAAAGGGGCTAAGAGGATAAACATGCTTAAAATCCCGGTTCACTAGAACTTAAAAGGAGAGCATCTAACATAATAACACACATCAATAAGGACAAGTCAATGACATAACTGACTGCGTACTAGATATCTAAGTTCACAGGCGATCCCAAACAATAGGGGATGCTTTATAACTGTTACACTATTACATAATAAAGTGATATAAAATTACATATATAATTAACAGCACCCAGGCTGTCCGGCTCGGCCTAACAGGCGTCATTTAAATAATCCAACAGCATTTCAGTTAATTGGGATAAGCTTTAAAATAGGCCTTCAAAGGACCGTCGAGATATTAAAAACGTGTAAAAGATGTATTATACTTACAATAATTCTAAAACATTTAGTCAACACCAGGGCTATGCTCGAAAGGCCTAGCAATCACCCAATATGCCAACGGCAACATGGCCATTAGTAGTGACTTTAGAGAAGAGCCACCGGCAGGCCATGCAGAATACACCGGGAGATTAAAATCAAATTTTGTACAGCGCCATGGCTATTTGTATAGCATTAGTTCTAAGAAGTTTGGTCAGCTCCATGGCTATGTGCAAAGGCCTAGCAACCACCCGGTATACCAACGGCAACATGGCCCTTAGTGCATGGCATTAAGGGTGGGGCATCGGAAGGCCATAGGGCAGACCGCAGTAAATTAAAATCAGGTTATATACATCACCATGGCTACGGTTACGGTTTGTTTCTGAAGATCATTTTATAGTCCATGAGATTGTGGTTGTTGACAGTCTTTAAATAAACCATACCTTATACATTATTCTGCATCCCGTCTCTCTTAAATCATCGAAGCATTCAATCAAACTCAGACCTCCCTACACACATCCACGAATACACCGTAACTCCCTACCCGTCCATTACCCTTCCCCTCCCCCCTCCTATCGTATTCTCTCTCTTACCCGTCTCTCCTCCCCCCACCCTTTCTAACCACCCACCTCAATCTAATTCTCAAGGAGAAAGAGAACAGCCAAGCTCAGGTGCTTGCAAAGTCGAAGTCTTCATAGGGACCATGCGATTCTCTAAACGTTTTGGAGGTGCTCCCTGCGAATTAACAAGAATCTCTTGTAGTCTAAAGTGCTTTCCACTGTGTCCTGCAGACTAATAAATCCCGAATGAAAATGGCAAGCGTTATCTGTTTTTCCCATTCGCCACAATGTTTTTTAAACAACACAAAACCAAAGAAAAAAAAGAGCAAAATACGCAAAAACAACTTTCTGTAGCTGCTGCTGCTATCTTTCTGTGTCTCTCTCTGTCTCTAACGGCAGGGATAGCTCAGTGGTCAGAGCGCACGACTTGTGTGAGTGCGTCTTGGGCGAAGTGCATTCGAATCCTGACTTCAGCAAACTATTGTGTGATTGCTGGATATTACAGGCCAGCGCCTTGAGAAGCTGTCTGAGCTTGTAAGTGCGCTATATAAGAGAAATATTTATTTTTTCTTTCTCTCTGTCTGTCTGTCTCTGTCTGTCTGTCTGTCTGTCTGTCTCTCTCTCTCTCTCTCTCTCTCTCTCTCTCTCTCTCTCTCTCTCTCTCTCTCTTTCTCTCTCTCTCTCTCTCTCTCTCTCTCTCTCTCTCTCTCTCTCTCTCTCTCTCTCTCTCTCTCAAGAGCTTATAACTTCGGTAGAAGAAAATAACATTACTACTATTACTACCACTACTACTGCTATTATTATTATTACTTCTACTACTACTACAAGTAGTAGTAGTAGTAGTAGTAGTACTTCATCATCATCATCATCGTCATCATCATCATCTTCTTCTTCTTCTTCTTCTTCTTCTTCTCCTCCTCCTCATCTTCCTTCCTTCCTTCTTTCTGCCTCTTCCTCCTCCTAAATCTTTTTGATGTAGTTCTTCTATTTCGTATTTTCCATTTCCTATTATCTTTCTCCTCTTCATCCACTTTCTCCTCCTTCTCACCTCCACAACTTTATCCAACCATCCCACATCCCCTCTCTTTATCATCCTGTCGAACTGACTAACAAATCTGCCAAATCTCCCAGTAACTCATTTTTGAACACTCATAAGCCCACGGAGTTAATAGGTGGTCTTCCGACCGCTAATCTTTCCGCGTCCATGACCAGTTACTAAAGAGTCGGGCATAATCCTCTTCACTATACTGCAGCGCGGCGTTGTTGTTGTTGTTGTTGTTGTTGTTGTTGTTGTTTGGTATTCTTTAAACTTCTGTTTATTAAAGGGCCACAATTTGAAGGCTTTGTTTACTTTTGGAGATAACAGGTTTACCCTAAAACTCCCGTTGTTACTACATTACACAATGATAACATAGGCTTCGATGCTCAAACCAGTCGCTACAGTTTGAATGTTCCATGTGTGAAGTGATTTCCCCTGTTTAACGGTACACCAATACTTTAGCCGTGTGACCTTTAACCCTATTTCTGAACGAATCACGCGTCTTCAAGAATGCGTCGTTGGTGTTGAGGTAGGGTAAGGTTTATTGTATTAACCTATAAAAGGAAAAAAACCTTACCGAGTCATTTTTTTAGATCGTTTAGTATACGGCAGATGCTGTTAATAGCTCCAGCAGGGTGGGCTACAGGTTGCTATTACTAGGAACACAAAACACTACGGAATTTTTTGATTCAAACAAATAACTATACTTTGAAAAAAGAGTAATTTTGAGTAGTACGCTTATTGTTTTCAGTGGGGCTACATTGACTGTGAATGTTAAATGAAGCTGTTGAAGGGGCGTGGTCAAAATGGGGGTGGAAAGCATTGAGGAATGGATAAGGGAAAGTACGAAATCATTATTGGCAAGAGGGCAAGGGTTTGGGAGAAGAAGCAGGGTGATGGTGAGGTTAGTTAAAGATGGCGATGGGGAGGACGAGGGAAAGGGGGGGGGGGAGAGAGATAGAGGTGCCTAGAGAGGAAGCGAGTGAAAAGAGGTGTGGGTGGGGGTGTTAAGACCATCAGAAGAAGAAAGAAAGATAAGGAAGACAACATGTGAGGCTAAACAGAAGAAGAAGAAGAAGAAGAAGAAGAAGAAGAAGAACGCAATGAACAGAAGAATCAGGAAATTTTTTTCTAAAAAGGGTGAATTACGTACAGAGGAGAATCTTCTTAATTTATTATTATGTTCATTTTTATATTTAAATTGCTCTTACAACACACTTACACATTGGCAATTCATATTTGTTGTTTTTGATTATACATGTGTTTTATAAAATAAAATATAAAAAAACAACACTTCTAACGTTTAAATGCACACAGACTTTGACGCCTTTGTCAGAAATCTGACTTCAAATCTCCAACAGCTTTCTTAACTGTGAGGTTTAGTTAAGAGAAAGCAAAACTGAATGAAAACCACATGTGACTGTATGTGTGTGGGGGAGGATGGTTAAGCTGATTTAATTGGAAAGAAAACAGGTGTTGGAGGAAAATAGGAAACAGTGTCTGTGCGACCTTGAAGTTAATTAACAGAAGAAAGCCATGACTTGTGTAGGATTATTATAATGTTTTACATGAATAACAGACCAAAGACACAAACAATATTTTTGTTAAAGTTAATAGATATAACACGTCACCAGAGCATCAGGCCTTGCAAAGACCACCCTGCAAGACACGGAGCAAGGAGGCAGAAGAAGAGGTAAACATAAAAAGAGGTGGGAGGATTTGAAAAGGATCTGTGACGCTGAAATTTTGATCTTGGACCCTTTAATTATGTTTTTCGTAAGAAACCTAAGATGACGATGATAATATATCACACATACCAGATCTCAATTAATAGTTGGCATAAACAAGCAAAACTGTAAGATATACTGCAATATATATATATATATATATATATATATATATTTTTTTTTTTTTTTATCAGAGTATTTATATTATTTATCATTTATTATTATTTATCTTCCTTTCTTTTTAAACTTAGTTTTAATTTCTTTCATTGATTTTATTACGATTTGTATACATTGTGAATTTAGACCATTTAGGAAAAAAGTAATATAAACAATGTAATAATAAAACACTGATAAATTATCAGGTCAGTGTCAATTGTAAGTTATTTAAAACACTTTACTATCAATGTGCTATATAGCAAATCAAACTGAGAAGCTTTGAGCCAAAAATTAGTTGTAAGTTATAACAATACTTATATCAACATGCATTAGAACAATTCAAACAATGAGAAACTATGGGCTTAAGAAAATTCAATGGTAAATGTTAATAAAAGCAATCAAACGTCAATATAACACAAGAGACGCAACCACAATTTAGCTGAAACTATCCAGGCGAGCGCAGTAATACCAGTCGGGTATTATTCCCGAGACCATACCTGTTTTAATCTGACGCCTGCCAGCTAAAGGTAAAACCACTCTGGAAAACGTTTAATGAGGTTTTCACAGCGGAAGTCTCCGGTGATTACTTTAAGGGCACCTGCCAGCATTTCGCCATCCATACCTGTCACTTACTTAGGCCTTTTCTTCGCTTTTCATTATCATCCTCTTTCTTCTTCTTTCTCCTCCTCCTTCTCTTCCTTCTCCTTCTCCTTCTCCTTCTGTGTTCTTTTTGGATGCTGTATAGGCAAGTTTCTCCTATATCAGGTCTGTCACCCAATAAACATACGTTCATCGCTCAGACAAGAGCTGTAAAGGCGCTACTAGAAGACAGAAATGAAATAAGATTTGTAATGTTGAAATTTTTGAGTGACTGCTTCCAATACCAGTATTACTGGAGGACCAGGAAGAGTACTCGGGGAAAACCCTCGGTGATGAGATAGGCGTTAAATATTTCATCTCCGGCGGGAATCGCAACCACACCCTTCGTCTTGGGAAACTACGGTATACCTGTGCCAACAGACCTCTCTGTCTACCTGCCTGCCTGCCTTTCTGTCTGTCTGTCTCGCTTTCTCTCTTCTCTTCCATCATCACAACTCCACCCCCAGCTCAACCGCCTTGCACCGAATAACACGACACAGTCATGCAGATACGGTCATAACAATTCATCGTCTCTATCAGCCGCAATTCCACAAAGCGTCCGTCCTTATCGGCCCTTGCCGTTTTGGGCTTTTACTTGTTTTAAGTCATGACATTGTTATCTCCCTTGGGCGCGTGCTGGTGGCGAAAGGAAGTCACGTCACGCTACCAATCGATCTTTTCAAAATAGGGCAATACAGAACTGTGATAGTGCAATCCCGTTGGAGATTTTCTATTTTTAAAAAATATGATAAAGTTGGACTGTGGACATGCACTCGCAGGTGGCCATGCACGTTCGTGAGGTTAGTTGTGATAGGATAGGTCAGTGTTTGTTTCTGCACTCTGGGAATGTCAGTGTTCTGTTCGGAACTTTCCTAAGCCCATCCTTTTACATTACTCACATGCGATTGCGCAATGTTACACCAGCCTAGATATAACCACTCGATCTCTGAAAAGCAGAATGTTATGAGTGTTTCAGTCCTTTGTGTTGCATTGTTACATTATTATCATTTATCATCAGATCCCTTATCAACTGAGATGACTGCAACAAAACACTAAAGAGGAACTTAATACATGTGCATATATCAGTCCAAAGAAAGGTTATTGAGATTTTGTTTTCAAACGAGCGTATTCTTCTAAGCTTATTAGTTTTCAAGAAACTCTCGAGTCTTGAGCGTAAAATTAATTAACATTAACCGAATCGTGTAAAAGCAAATCTTATATAACACTCCATTCGTCTTACCGTTGATGAACTGAAAACGTCAAAAGCTTCGCGTTCCCGGGACTAGGAAAATTCCTAAAGTACAGTTCTAACAAGGCAAAATACGAACAAACACAAAGAACCCGAAACATTTCTAACGTTTCTATTGTCATTTTTTATGATATATGGTAGCGCAGGGAAACAATGCTGTGTAGTTCCTAGCAAAATACAAAAGTTATGTGAGGCAATTTCCCGGCGAATCTCTGGACAACAGTTCCGTGCCCGGAGATGGCTGATACCTTTCTGAAGAGCTGTCAGACTCCGCCATATCTTCTACTTGTGACGGTACAGATCTTGATGGCAATAACAAAGAAATAGAGAAAACAGATCTTGTGTTGCGTTAGGAAGAGATATGAAAAAGAAAGAGAGAGAGAGAGAGAGAGAGAGAGAGAGAGAGAGAGAGAGAGAGAGAGAGAGAGAGAGAGAGAGAGTTTTCAGCATCCCGGGGTGCATCGTCGTTTATTAGTTTATTTTCCTTTCAATGTTAATACTTGTACATGTTCTGAAAGCGTGTTTTATTGTTATACGCTGTGAGCCGCAATAGCGGAGGGGTAGGGAGGGAAGGAAGAGGAAAATAACCGCAAAACAAAACAAAACGGAGTGAAGCGTAAAAAGATAAAGAGGTCAATAATTGCGAGTTTGCCAAAGTGCGGAGCATTTTATGTGCTGTGCGTGTGTATTTTTTTTGGGGGGAGGGGGGAGGGGGGAGGAGGGTGTGCGTGTGTGGAGAAAATGTAAAATAGAGACAGATGGGCGACTGATAAATTGCTTAGTGTGTTACTACGTTTGTGGAATCCCAGTATTAGATCACAATATAGCGGACTATGCCTTTATTTATTCCCTCTCATTGGGAATTTAAAGACAGGTGTTCCTCTTAAACCAGTTAAAAAGTTACTGGTGATTTTATACCCATGCCTACTCTCGAAAACAGGTGAAAATAGCATAATATATTCACTATTGCACACTATGGCTTAACCTAAACTGGGGAAACGCGAACCGAGTCTGTGTGGAAAGGCAAAGTGGAAAAGGGTTGACAACCTTGTTTACCAGCAGGGATGGAGTATGGTGTTTATGGAGAAAGGGTGCGGGGTTGGGGATATATGTGAAGTGTATATGGCGTAGGCCTCATGAGGCCCAGCTACGCTCGATATGTGTGAGGTGATCATGTTATTTACCAGCCTCTCTTTGCTTACCGCGCGTATCGTTGGGCGTCTTCAAAACAACATCGTATCGCCCTTATTGAATGTCTTCTTAAAAAAAAAAAAAAACTAATAGGAGTTTGCTGTGGTGCATGGAATCTGCTAAACTAATTGTCGATATCGCAGACAATAACCTTCCTACCTTACCGAGGATGCAGGGTACCTTTGCCAACCCAAGCACGTCACCTTCAAGTCAGGCTGTTGAATCGCACCCTCTGTTTATTGATTTGGCTCCAGTAATAAAACTCATCTGCGCCCTAAAGAGCTTATCTTACTATTACAGCATGCAGCGCAGCAGTGCACAGACTAAGGCCAACAAGAAGCCCGGGACAAAACCCTGGGACAAAGCATTGTTTACTACGTGTTTTGAACTGGGACTGACAACTGTTATGTCTAGGACACTTTTAGATTTAGGACCAGTCCATGCAATCAAACCTCAATAACTTGCGTCTCCATATGCAATTCTATTGTATTAGTTTGTGTGCAGAAAGCTAAAAGACCTGTTATTTCAAGCCTGAAGTGCCAGATCTGTTACAAAGATTGTAAAGCATTTAGTATAGACGTCACTAAGCATGGTGAATCCCTCGATTTATATTCTTCTTCTTTGAAGTTAGAAGAAAGGGGCATTAATTACTGTTTGCTTTCAAGATATATTACGCAAGGGTTGAATAAAATTAAATCAGTGTAGTTTCGTGTTATAAACGTATGATACAATGTGTTGGTACAGGATTTGGTTATGACTGTGGATTTGGTGGCATTAAAGCTTCTTGGGTACTGAAGTTAAGCTGATGAATAAAAACTAGTACCATAATACGCATTAAAGCTTAACTACATTTGGTCCCACTCTTCTTTCTCAACTGTTGGTCTACGGGGATGCGTTTTCCGATGTGTGCGTAAGTCAGAAAGACAAGCAAGAGGGTTGAAGGAGATAAAACACACCAGATTAAAAGATTCTCTGTTTTCGCTAAAACGCTTCGTCAGGCGTACAACCCAACTCACACGCATCTTAATGAAAAAGTCTGATACTCAAGGCTAAGTCATTCCTTGCTATTGATAAGGTTTCAAACGCCTTACCTTTGACATATGTGTCCCAGTCCTTACGGACCTTACTGACTGCTGCAGCAATGGCAATGAAGCATCAGAGGACATAGTCATAAGTCCAAATGGCAGTTGCTTAAGCTTTTGTTAGTTTTAAATATAAGACTGATGTTTGAACTTTTTGGAAGCAGTTGAATCTGTTATTGACGATGATCTTGGATACCTCCCAAGTAAGCCCACACGTCTTGCTTTGTGAGATGTGTTATTTTTTGACACTTTATTGTCCCTTTTTATCGGGAAATTCTGGGCCGCCTCCCCTGGGGAAGGCGTAGTCGCTGCCTGTGGCGCGCCCAAACCCAGCCTACCTAATATTAGTTTTTTATTTTTTTTATTTTGCTTTGGGGAGAAAACCGGAGTACCCGGAGAAACCTCCCGAGACTTTGCTCGAGTCGAGAGTAAATAATATTCGGAGAAACATAACGCCCACATGCTGGATTGATCCCACAACTGTCAGGCGCCATTGGTTTCTGGCCTGTGGACAAGGCAAGTTAGTCCCGTTTTAGACCGCTCGGCCACAACGCTCGCTGCGAATAAAAATGCAAAAAAACAATCAGTTATGATACAAAACTGTCCAGAACAATTGTTCAAGCTGTCAGTTAGGCTTGCGAAAGTAATACATTCGGCTTTGGTTTGTTGAATGGGTATTTTTCCTCAGTAATTTTCAACTTTGCACCACTGGCTTTCTGTTCAAAATAGACAATCAATAAAAAAAAATGTTGCCAATAGTTGGTAGAAGGTTTAATTCTTCGAGGTAAGGGTAATTGTAGATTATAGTTACACGACACCGGAGCGTATAGGCGACTACTGGTCACATTATTATGGCATCAACGAACCAGTTGATGGTAAGGGAAAAAATAATATGGTCACACGGTGGCCAATCCGGGATTCGAACCAGGTACCTTTCGATTACTAATAAGCCGCTGTACCAACTGAGCTACCCAGCCCACTCTTCGAGGCTGTCCCTTGAGTGTTTTTATACTTAAGCAGCTGACCCTTGTGAAGGTCTGCCTAATATATTAGGATACTAGAAAACGCCCTAATGACATTCCCATAAGCCTAAATATTATCTATGGATAAAGAATGTGTCCAAAAGCTGTTCCTCACAAGCGATGCTGTCAGCACATCCATACACAGGTACACACACTTAAATCGTTGCTCTCCACGAGAAAGAGCGAAAGAGAGATTTGCCAACTTTAAAGTGCGCCTGAGGTCTAGATCAAAATTGCAGAGATACTTATAAAACAAACCAATGCGTTGCTATGGATTAGCCATTAGGGAAACAAGGCTATGCCTGCAGTCTGAAGTGACGCTCATAACTGCATTAATAGAGACCCCTCTACTAGCCATGCTGTGACGTTATCCGGGATCTCGATGTCATTTTAAGCTGCTTACACGCCCATCGGAGAGCTTTCATCTCAGTAATGTGGATTAGGTAGTAACAAACTCTTTAGTATCATACTTTCTAGTGTAAATGTTTGAAACGATGACCTCCGACTCATCTTAGGAAACAATTAAGGACGGTGAATGAAAAGAGGAAGGGGGAGGAATTAGAGGAGAAGAAGAGGAAGATGGAGGGGGGATGGTCCTGATGAGAAGAAAGAGGAAATTGCATATGCCAGAATGTTTGTCTGCCTACTTCAACAACCCTTGTCCAGGTTACAGCACTCTCGCTCTCACAAGCTGAGTTACATCCATAGCTGGTTTGTTGTGTGCTAATTGGATCAGGGTTCTAGAGAAAAGATCTTTCGCCCGTGTAAACTTGTGGATTGACTTGTTACTCTGCTTGTATTCTGTGGAGGAAGTAGCTAACTCTTTGCTCCATCTCAAGAACTTTCGTCCGGGTAAACATTATATATTGACGTTTGGTTAACGTCCTCTGCTCGTCTTGTGGCAAAATAAAAACTCTCTCTTCCCTCCATCTAACATGGAATCACGGCACCATCAAAACTACAATAAGAAAACGCCCCAAAGCGCTACACGAAGGTCTGGACTCATCGAGAGGCCAACATACTAACTCACATCGTTATATTGATCTGTCCCTAGAAAGCCATAAAATCCACGTTAAAACAGGTGACCGCACCTCTTCCTTTTTGGGCTTTAATAGTAACGTTATGAGTTATCATAAAAATGCAGGGGCAGCCCCTTACCCTCAACATACATGTGATGTAAAGCTACATGATGTCTCATATGACACTTGATGATTAGGCGGAATTCCCTTGTTATTTGATATAACACCAGCTTGTTACCAGCGTACTCTGTTTTTTTCTAAGTGTAGTGGGGATGTTCCTTGGTGGGCGGTTGGACGATTCCGATAGGGTTGATCTGAATTTATAGTTTCAAGATCATACAGGTTTTCTTATCCTATTATATTTAGTTTTTCTTTGTGAATTATTTTTTGTTTTAGAAAACAAAAACCACTTCCTGAAAAGCTGTGATTTTATCTTGCAACATTTTTTTGCCTTTTTTAAAATAATCTTTTTGAGCGCCCTATTACAGTCGAAAGAGTTGTTCAATGCGCTGGCCATCGAGACCCAAAATGGGGAAAACTGTTTACTAGTGGCAGACCACACCGTCCAAGATCAAGCTTGCCAGGCACTATGGAATACAGCTATACAACTGAACCACTCAATGTGGCGCCATCTTGTGTGGGATGTTCTCGTACAGAGAAAGGACAAAGGCTAAACTTTAATTCTGTTCCTGCATATATGCATCTTCTGCCAGATGCGCCAGCAGTAAGAACGATAGAAAAAGAGTATTGTCTGAAAAATAGGACAGCATAGAAAAGGGCAAAATGGCAGGTATAGGTATTGGTGGATACGACTTTAACTGGTATGGCCACTTAGCCCATCCAAGCGTCCCAAGTAAATCAGACAGATTACTTCACCCAGCTAGGCGCAGAAAATGCCATTCGCAACATTCTTTCTGAGCTGGGCTGAACCAGATGGAGAAAGCAGAGAAAGTTCCCTACTCTCCAGCCTTTTGTCAAGAACCCTTTTTTCCACCACAAAAGGTTTTTAAAACCTTTTAATTCTTTTAAGATCGTGCAGTCAACTTTTACTCTTAGAGAAAAATTATCATTTGAGAGGGATATGGTTAGAATTGAAGAAGAAGAAGAAGAAGAAGAAGAAGAAGAAGAAGAAGAAGAAGAAGAAGAAGAAGAAGAAGAAGAAGAAGAAGAAGAAGAAAAGATAATGTGCGACGAGAAAGAAAAATTCAACGTCGGAAGCAACATTTTAGCAAATAATTTTGTTAATTTCAGAAGTGCATACGCCCAGGGTTGTAAGTCAGACAAAGAAGAATACAAAAACGAAGAACAGAATAGAATCAGAGGGGGAAGGTAGAAAATCAGAAAGGGAAAAATAATATAAACAATTAAATAGGCAAAACTATTATTTTGGTCTTTTTGGTATGTTTCTGATAATGCATTGTGATTCTCTGTAGGTGAAGGCGGAAGGCTGACGTATCAACTAAGAGCATGCGAGAAACCCAACAAACGAAACATAAACAGACCGCATAGACAAGCACAAAGACGACCTGTGACTTTGTCAGGTTGAGATTTCTGCTATGCCTGTACACTACAAGTCCAGGGCCATTGAATCTGTCAGAAGGAATTAACTGAAGATTTAGAGGAGAAATGTACCAGACACTACCATAGCCGGCTCCTTGCCGATTTTCTACCTGATGTTCTTGACAGGTGTTCCTTGATTACCAGAGAATGGCGTTTCATAGTACAGTGGCTGTGTGCTTTATGCACGGGAACGAAGTATATCATTTAAAATCTTCGTGAAGAGGGATGCACTTTGGTGCGCTATTCAAGTGTTTAGCAGTGCAAGTTGCAGCATCGGCAGAAACATCGTCGACCTCTCATTTCCCCCCTCATCCTGATCCTCATCAATCCCAGTACACATATATTCCTGATTATTATCTATAGATTTAGTTTTGTAGTACAAGCTTCATTTGCTAAGTGTTATACTTCAACTTTTACTTGTATTGTGTACGATCTCATGTCGCACAAACAAATTAAAGTCAAAGTCAAACTTCTTAACTTTAAATGATATATAGAGTTTTTCATAGATTGCCTTAGTTGATTTTTATTGCGCTCTGTGATGAGTGAGCTTCCTGCTGTTTGTTTGTTTGTTTATTTCATTTAACGTCTATTCACCGAAGTGATTTTAGACAAGAAAATAAAAGGAAGGTGGGGGAAAAGGATATGCGCTACATGGATGGGGGAAAGGAAATAACATTTAAACAAAATGGTACAGTAACATGACATGAAATAAAATTAAATAAACATTAAGTATTCAAACAATATTTTAAAACTCTTTAAAAAAAATTCTTACTATGGAGCATGTCAAACTTGCGAAATGTGCATTGACAGAAAAGTCAATTTTGTGAGATTGTCATATACGAAGTAATCAGAATAAACTTGCAATTTTTATAACAAATGTCCTACAGGACTATAAATTATAGATTTAGCGATGGTTATCCAATATTTACTATCTTTAGTTTGAACATTATGAATGTTCTGTGGAATATATTGTGTTATTACACTGCAGTCATGAATGATATGATTTATAGTTAAATTTTCATTGCAAATGCAAACAATATCCTTGCAATATTTTGTCCTCCAAGAATTTAAAGCAAGACGATGTGCTAAAGAGGTTATTGTTCGAGGATACTGTGAATTATCACTATATATTATTTTTAAAGGAAAATTATTTTTTATTTTCTTTTCTATTATACTATAAATTTCTTTTGTTGATAAGGGGATATCAATATGGCTAACGTTGTGTTGATTTTTCGCCCCTTCTTTTGCTTTCCTGTCTGCCCAATCATTATTATCTAAACCACAATGAGATGGTATCCAACAAAATTGAACATTTGTGCCATTGATAATTAAGCAATGTATAAGATATTTTATTTCATATATAATATCACCTCTGCTTTTATAAATATTAGAGTCCAGACTCTGCAGAACAGATTTGGAGTCTACACATAATAAGATATTAAAAAAGGTCTTTTGTTGACTCAAGATTTTATGTAATGCCATAAGAATTGCGGTAAGTTCTGCTGTATAAATTGAACGATCTTTACCTAAATACAAGGATTCACTAATTTTTAAAGCAGGTATAACATAACCAGCCCCGGTTTGGCCTGTATCTAAAACAGAACCATCAGTATAAATTTGCAAATAAGAATAATATTTTTTATCTATACGTTCATAGGCTTCTGTTGCTAACAATAATCCATTTTCTTTTTTCCGTATAGCAGTATATTCAAAATCAAAGTTTGCTCGCTTAAATTCCCAGATTGGTATAGGCATTTGTGGTATTTTTTTAGAGATTGATTTAGGAAATAAATTTGACCCCTGTAAAAGTTCATTTGTATAAGATGCTATTGTTTGTAAATAACTGATACCCTGTGCTCTTTTTGGATAATCTAAATCAGATCTTACTTCTAGTTCTGTGTCAGTGAAATTTTCTACAGCAGAGGCTCTAACTATATATTTAGCGCATGAAAATTTTCTCCACTCATTTAATGGTAATACTCCAGCTGCTTTATAAGCATCGTCAGTTTTTGTATGTACTGGAATACCCATAACAATTTTAATTGCTTTACTTTTATTATTTTTATTATTTTTATTTTATATTTTAATTGCTTCCTGCTGTGTTTTATTTCACATTAAAAGTTTAAGATGCAGAAGCTGATAAAGGAAATTGTAAGTTAATATGTTGTTGTTAGGTTTTTTCTTCCAAACCTTGGGTTTATCTGACAAGATGGTTACCGTTATGTCATAAAACCCAGCAGGTTCTATGATCTTGATCCGTTTTCGGAAGCAATTTCATTAAGACTTCATACGGCACAGAGTCTGATAAAACTGGTTTGTCAATTTTTCTGTAGTAATTATTCATTGGTGTTTTGTATGATTCAGAACAGCGAGACAAATGCATACAGATAGGCAAGCAGTCAGACAGACAAATTGAAACACACGCACAGGCACTGTTATATTTAGGCACCCGTTAAGTTTATAAGTAAATTCCCTCCGCTAGACTTTCTAGCTTCGTTTTTCCCTACTTCGTTAGCATAGGTCCGTTTGTTAGATTGCCTTCTTTTCCCTGTCCAAAACTATGTAAACCATAATTATCGGTGAGAGAGAGAGAGAGAGAGAGAGAGAGAGAGAGAGAGAGAGAGAGAGAGAGAGAGAGACTAGTACTATTCTAGTCTCGTCTGACGAGCAGTCAAGCACAAAATATCATTGGCCGATGTACGACTTTCAATGTCAAGTCTCCTCACGTCATCCCTCCCTCCACGTTACACTTTTCCCGTAAGCCCCACACTTCCGAGCACATTTAATACCACACAGAAATCTTTCTCTGCATTCCTAAGTTGCCACACGCTTAGATTAATGCATTATTCAGGCCTGACAATACAGTAAATAAATAATATACTGATTTCAGTATTGTTTGTACACAAATATTTCTCAAAAATATCTCTTAGGCCTCTTTGTACTTAGTCTCTCTTACTTAGATTTGGTGGTTTTAGAGAACCCAATATTTTTTTCCTTCTCAAGATTTCTTCTGAGAATATTTCTCACATTCTGTTGGATGACAATTATATGTTACCTGTTATGGTTTCTGAGAAACATCCAATTAACTTTTAAGGGCAATAATATAGTCTTGGGCGACGTGGGTTCGAATCCTGACTTCAGCAAACTATTGTGTGATTGCTGGATATTAGTGGCCAGCGCTTTGAGAAGCTCTCTCAGAGCTTGTAAGTGCGCGATATAAGAGCTATCTCTTTCTTTCTTTAACCTTTCACATGGTGTTTTTACTCGAGGTCCCTTTTGGCACTCCTTCCACCTCCCTCTTCCAGGCCATCGCTGATGTCTGATCTATTGATGAAATTAAGCAGTAATTGTTTGTATGTGGGTCTAATTTTTTTTATTGGTACCGTAATTGCTGTTCCTATGTTAGGATGAGTAAATTCTCCCTTTTCCCCGCATCCGCCGATTTCCCTTCTTTTAGAGAAAATAAATTAACCATCGCAAATAGGATTAAAAAAGTAATAGGGTGCTAATTTAGTTGCTGTACTATTGCCTATATATGTGACTGTATACTCCCTTATATTTATGAATAGATATATATTTAGGTGGGTCTTTGGAGAACTTACCTTTTTGCCTGCACGTGCTTGCAATTTTGATGCCACTTTGATAATGATCGGTGTCACTCCTCTTGCACCAGCATGTACTCATCATTTTTGTGAGATCATTATGACTGCAGTTTTAATGCCACCTTTACAATAGTTTATATTGCATCTGCATCCACCCATTTTTGTTCCCCAAATAATATTTATATCCTCTCCCGTTGAGTGTTTAGAACACTGTAACTAGGTTAGAAGTGACGTCATTACTGGTCCTGCCACAGGCCAGTGACAGTCTGCATTAAATATTATACCGGTAACTTTTTAACTTCTGGTGTGTGTGGGTGTGTGCGCGTGTGTGTGTGTGTGTGCGGGTGTGTGTGTGCGGGTGTGTGTGTGCGGGTGTGTGTGTGCGGGTGTGTGTGTGTGTGTGTGTGTGTGTGTGTGTAGGTGGGTGTTTTGTGTTAGGGGTTAGAAAGTAGGATGCATGACTTTTATTATTTCATAAGCTACATTCATGTTGTGTACACCTGCTTTTATGTTCTTTGGGGTGTATTGTTTTAATCCCTGAAGTCTTTTGTGTTTTATTGCTTTTGTGCCGTTGTTTTGATGAAGTGTACGCCGCACACACATTTCCTTGTGTTTTCATGGGGACAATAAAGATTCTGATTCTGATTCTGATTCTGATTCATATATGAATAAATATCATAAATAGGTGCGTTTTGGTTACACTTATCATTTTTGTGGGATCGCCGTAGCTGGCAATTCCATTGCCAGTGTGACAATGGTCGATGTGGCTCCACCATGACGAGACAGCGTACGACCTCCTGGACTTTATGATTTGGGGCTTTCAGATCAGTCAGTACCGTGTCCCAGATGATAGCCTGTAATTTTGTTCTGGCAGCTGACGAGAAGAGGATGAGTATCTCAGACTAAGGATAGCTGCAGTCAGTTTTCTCTAGCGTGGTCGCCTTTCAAAGGGGTCCTTCCATATTCTGCTCGGTTCTTCTGTCATTTCCTGCACGCGAACAGAACGAGAGAGAAAGCTTAGATTATGAGAACTGTCACTCCTGTGTTATTTGGATACCGACCTCTTTTTATATTCTTAATTTCGGCTGGGGATTTCCAATGTTGTTCCATCAGTTAGTTACTGGTTGACTGGATGTAGTGGAGAAATTGTGTTTTTTATGAAAAGTTGATTGTTGCATTATTAAACCGATCACTAGATTTATATTCCTGGGCTACAGAAATTAGTGAGGTTTGTGTATATGCAGAAGAGAACTGCTTGTAGAAGAAAAAAAGCAGACATTCAATCTGCAAGAGAAACATGTTAACTATTTGTTTTATATGAGGAACTCTTGGAATCATTCTTTAGTTGTATTAGATTAATCACGGTCCTTGTCCATTAAAACAGTAAAGTAGATGGCTGCATTTACATTAGCTCTCTCTAGATCTTCTTTCTTCTGACCTTCGAGACTATCTTCTGACCTCCGAGACTATCTCCCTCAGCTCACCCCGCCAATACCTTCTCCCAAATCGAGTACAATGACCACCAACGCAATGGTCTGGAAGCAGACCTGCTAAATAGAATATAAGAGCTAAACATAGGTTAATATGATAAGCATCGTGAGGTTTAGACATAAGCGTTATGGCACCAGACATCTTTTGAAGCATCTCATCTCCGAATTACACAGGCATTTCTTTATCACTAGGGCATCTTGCTTCAAAACAGTTTTTTGTGTGCTTTTGCTGCCCATGCCCTGGATTTCTGCTCGGTTTAACTTGGGTTTGAGTGAGTTTAGTTTAGGATTTAATACACGTTAGGTTATATTGAAAACAAATAATGACAACGCCACGCCATGATAATGTAACGTGCCATCAACCGCGGGTATTAAAAGGAATATCCAGACACATCGTAACAAGTTCCTTTTTGCTTATCACACAGTGTTATTTTTTTTTTAATAGAATAACTGCATTGCAACATTCACTTCAGAGATGCTACAAGGAGGAACAGCATGCCTTGTAGACATTATATTGTGGGGTATACAAATGGAAATCGGATGGGATTCAAAATTGGATGTCATCCATTTAAGAAATTAAGAATTACTTCTTCAGAATTAAACCGTACTTGGAAAAAAGACGGATGCCGAAACATTACGTCTGAAGGGTTGTACAAGAGCAACAAACAGGAGGCGCTCGTTCATCACTGGGTATCTTAAACGGCCGTCACTTAAGGGCACCTTTCTACGCCTGTTGTCTGGAAGATGATCGCTCCTTTACACTCGCGTCCATTTGTCTTCAAGGTTCTTCAAAGCAATCTGAGTGTCGGAGATCATACAGACTTGCTCTTTCTTTGTCAGCGGTACATTTGTGTAGGCTCTGATGCTCGGTGTGAGCCTTAGAGGAGCAGTTGGCTCAGTAGTAGGCGCAGTGTACTCGAATGCCAGGTTCCCCCGTTGGGGTGCCGGAGGTTTCAGTATAAATAGTATCCACACTTTCTGGAAATTTAGTGCTTTACATTCCCACTGTTGCTGTCTTTCTCACTTGTTCTTTCTCATTCCTACTCTGTTCTATCAATCTGCTATACTATCTTCTTCTTCGCTAGACCAGTCACCTACCTCTTTTTCTTGAAAACGCTTCCGGGACAAGACTCCTTATTTGTGTGTGAGGTCTGTTGGATCAGCTTGGAAATATTGGACGCTTTCTGCCAGGTGGTCACTAGGGCTTCCTATGATGTTATTATTTAGCAATGTAGGCATTTTTTATGTATGTGTTTTGTTGATAATTTATAATGATGTTTGTATTCTATTTTGTTTTTGTAAACGGGGGTTCCATAAATTAGAGTACAGCCTCAGCGTCCCCTGCGTGGGATGTCTTTATTGTAAAGCGACTGGCTGGTGAAGAGCATTCAGTTTTACCACTAGGGTTGTTTCAGCAGATCTTTTATGCGGATCGGGGGTTGTCCGGTCCTGATTTGGCTCGGAAGAGTCCGCTGGACCTAAAGCAATAATCATGTAATGTAGTGTAATGAATGTCAGGAGATAAGATTGCAGCCTGTACAGGCAGTGGTTAAAAATCCGTTGACGGCCTAGACTAAAAAATAAAAATGCATTTTAAAAACGTTACTCTGAGACCCCGCGCTCCTACTCCTTCGGATGAGAGTATAACCCGAGGTCTAGTCAGTGCACGTACGCATTCCATCGCATGGACTTTAAAAATCCTGACGCTCATGTCCTAGACTGGTGAGTGCGGGCTGTACAAATACTTTCAGCACACACTAGCTCCCTTTTTGCGGATCCTCCATCCCCGGTCGCCCAGGATTGTGCTCAGTCGTCTGGGCGTCAGACTATGCACCCAAAGGTTGCAAATGGGCGCCTCTGGCGGCTTGAGTGAGATCCTGTATCGGCCAGCGCCTTGAGTAGCTCTTGTGCTAGAATGTCGCTATATAAGATCGATTGATTACATAAATAAACTAAATGGTAAACTTTGACCAAGGAAAAAAGAAGAATTTTGAAAAAGAGAATTTAAAGCGGTAATATATTCTCAATTAAACACCTTTTGTGCTTTCATAAAAACCCTCAGGTTCCTATCCTATCCTATCCTATCCTATCCCATAACTCGGAGGTCGTAGGGGCACCACAGATGATCGTTTAACCAACGTACTCCATCTTTCCCTGTCCTCGGCAACCCTGATTGTTACGCTCAGTGTCAAACCAGTCCATTCTCGAATGTTGTCCTCCCACCTCTTTTTCGGTCTCCCTCTTCTACTACCTCCTTGCACTGTGCCTTGCAGGATGGTCTTTGCAAGACCTGATGATCTGGTGACGTGGCCATACCATCGGAGTTTACGTTTTTTCACTACTGTGAGCAGGTCATCTTGTTGTCCAATGGCTTGTGTGATGGTCTGTCGGACTTCGTCGTTGGTGATGTGTTGCGTATAGGAAATGCCCAAAAGTCTTCTGTAGCACCTCATCTCCATGTTTTGTATTCTTCGTTGGAGATCTCCTGTGATGGGCCATGTTTCGCAAGCATAAAGGAAGATGGAGATGACAAGGGAGGGACCTTGGAATGTAGGCTGATGGTTCTGTCTTTCCAAATTAGCTTCAACCTCGCCAGGGCAGCAGTTGTTTGTGCGATCCTGGAGAGGACTTCCTGTCGGGACCCCATTGTCTGATACAATGGCTCCTAAATATTTGAAGCTATGCATGGATTGGCCTTGGACTTTGATGTCCGTGTTGATGCCATTGGTGTTGTTGGTCATCATTTTGGTCTTCTCTGCACTTATTTCCATTCCATAAGCTCTGGAGGTGGTGTCAAGCCTCTGTACCAGCTGTTCAAGTTCTTGTTCCTCTCCAGCCAATTCATCAATGTCAACCGCAAAATGGAGGTTGAAGATTGCTCTTCTCCCTATGCTGACTGTGCTTTCGTGGTCTGCAAGGGCATCTGACATGATGCGCTCTAGGAAGATGTTGAAGGGTGTTGGAGAGAGTAGGCATCCCTGGCGCACACCGATTGTTGTTTTGAACCAGTTTCCGATGGCGCTGTTGTGGAGGACTGCACTGGTAGCCTTGTCATACAGGTTTTTGATGACTTCCATAATTTTAGGGCTGATGTACACTCTCATGGTTGCCCACAGAGCTGCATGCCAGACTCGGTCAAACGCCTTTTTTGAAGTCTACGAACACATGATATAGATGTTGTTGGTGCTGTAGGTATTTCTCGCAGATTATTCTAAGGTTGAAAATCTGTTCAGTGGTACTTCGCCCTGGCCTGAATCCTGCTTGCTCTTCAGCTATGATTTGTTCAGCTTGGGGTTTCAACCTGTTGAGTATTATTTTCAGGAGGGCCTTGCTGGGATGGCTGATGAGGCTGATGGTGCGGTAATTTTCACATTCCTGAAGGTTACCTTTTTTGAGAAGAGTGATGACAAGCGACTGGGTCCATGTGTAGGCCACTCCCCACTCTGCAAGATCTTGTTACAGATAATGGTGGGTGCGTCGATCATCGCTTCTCCTCCTGCTTGAAGCAGTTCCGCGGGTATATTGTCCACTCCCGCTGACTTTCCCTCCTTCAGCGATTGCACTGCTGCCTCAACTTCTTCTTGGAAAAATGGGAGGATTTCTTCTTCTTCACTGTTCTCTGGACATGCTAAAACTGATGGGTCTTCGTTTGGTTTGTGGTTGTAAAGGTCAGAACAGTACTCTGTCCATCTGTCCAAGACTTCTTGTTCTTCTGTAAAGCATATGCCAGATTTGCTTTGGGATCGTGGAGACCTTGGGCTGTTTAACACTTGTCAGCCGCTTCAGAGTCTGGTATGCCTTCTTGCTGTTGTTCTTGTTCAGACTGTTCTCTATTTCCTGGCATTGATCTTCTACCCAGTTCTCCTTTGCTGTGCGCATGCCTTTTCGGATTTCATTGTTGTATTTTTGGTAGGCATCAGCTCCCTGTGAGGTGTTTTTTTTCTTTGTCATCTCTCTTCGTTTATCACACAGGTCCAAAAGTTCAGGTGTGTTCCACAGCTTCTTCTTTGGCCGGTGCTTTCCAAGGATCTCCGTGGCGGCATCTGTCACAGATAAGTTGAAGGTGGTGGTCATGGTGTTGACATCTACTTTACCAGCTCCCAAAATGAGCAGTGGTGCAAATTTTCCTCCAATTGTGGCCTGAAATGTTTCTGCCATCTCCGGGTCTTGCAGTTTGTCCGGGTCGAACTTCAGTCTCGTGCACTTTGCTGTGTTTACTCTTTTCAAGTGAAGCCGGAAAGACATCATCACGAGATCATGGTCACTTCCGATGTCTGCTCCTGGAAAAGTGCGCATCCTGGCAATGTTGATGCTTGATCTGAAGCGTTTCTTGACCATGGTGTAGTCGATCTGGTTGTGATGCTCCCCGCCGGGACTGTGCCATGTACATCGTCTGGATTTTTTGTGGAGACCAAGCGTGTTTGCCAGTATCAGATTGTTGTATTTGGCAAACTCCAAGAGTCTCAGACCCTTGTCATTTGTCTCGTTGTTCCAGTGGGGTCCACATGTGTCTGCCCAGTTGTGGTGCGCATCTTGGCCAACCTTGGCATCCCAGTCGCCTTCCACTATGACTATGTCCTTCTTCGGCACTTGGTTAAGGACAGCCTGTAGATTTTAATAGAAATCCTCCACTTCGCTGTCGTCATAGTCTGATGATGGGGCATAGGCCTGGATGATGGTGATGTTGAAACTGAGCGGCAACCCATGACAGTGGCTAGAATGTTCTTGTGGACCAAGAATCCAACACCGTGTTCGTGCCTGTCATCTCTACCGCCGAAATAAAGCTTGTGGCCTTTGTCGGTCGTTGTTTCACCTATGTCTTTCCAGCGCAATTCGCTGATCCCTAAAACGTTCCATCGATAGTGGTCCATCTCGTGGGCCAGTTCTTCTAATTCTCCCTCCGCATTTAGGGTTCTGACTTTCCAGGTTCCTATGACGATGTTATTTCTGGTGCGGATCTTGCTACGTTGCTCAGGTTAATAGAAAATAAAACGGAGAAAATAAAATAAATATATACATTTAAAGTCCAAATGTATTAATGTTATGCCTAACCCTTCATCAGAACCAAACACATAAAATAAATTACAATAAATTAAACTAAAACATAAAATTGTTGAGGGTTGCCCATTGTTCTTGGACGTCAGCACAGCTGTTAGAATTTCAGTTACGACAGCTCAAACTTGAAATATAGAACGATTTTACAGAGAGAGTCAGTAGAAGACCTTGATGTGCTAAATGCTCAATCGTCAACCAGACTGCGCTTTCTTTAAAGATGCAGCTTTTTTTTTCTTTTTTTTTTTTTAAAGAGATCGCTGCCTTTGATAAGGTTACAATTTGGCATTGTTTTGCTCCTCAAAATACGGAGTAACTTTCTTGTTTACAGTAATTTCGTCTGAAAAGCGACCCTAATTTCCTGTTAAATTTAGGGCATCGGAAGTAATAAACCTTGACACAAATTATTACCTTCAAATTTTTGCTGCATCCATTGATTTAGAACGAACATTCGATTCGCTGACGAAGCGTTTTATTGCGTGCTGTTAAGAAGCAAATGAGTGTAATGAAAAGGCGTGACGATTGTGAGAAGTGTGCATTTGGAGCTGTCTTTTCCTCTCAACGTAGTAGTTTAGAAGTCATCTTCTTAGTCCGTATATTGCCTGTTTATTGGTGTACCTTGTTAGTATTATTTATGTAAGATTATTTTATTTGTTATGGGAGCATACAGACCAAGTTCTTGTACGATGTTGTGCTCTTTTAGTGCATGGGAGTGCAGTTGTAGTGCATGAGAGTGTTTTAAGTACAGAGGAGTGCTCTATCCGGGACGGAGAAAATACAGTCAATTTTCGGAGAAATTTTGAAGAAAATTCGACCTATTTCGTCGCCTATAGGAGACGAACTAGGTCAACTTTTTAGACGGAAAGAGCCAATTTTGCATTAGATTCTTACATTTTTAGAAGAAGTTTGCGTTCTTTCCGTCAAAAAATCACTTTCAGATTCCTACATTCTTAAATAAACCCAGTTGTGATGTATTGCAAGTGTGTGTGTGTGTGTGTGTGTGTGTGTGTGTCTGCGTGTGCGTGTGTGTGTGCGTGCGTGTTATCTCGATTCTGAGACATGTTCCTATTGTTTTATCTTGGCAATAAAATTATTTGACTTGACTTGATGCTGGTTGTATGATATCTGACAAATTTTAAGAACGCCTTATATAAAATGTATGTAAGTGGAAATATACATTTTGGTTTGTGTAATTTTTCTAGGTGACTAAATGTTAAATAACAACTGCCATGTTTGTGAAACATAAATCGCAACACTGTGTTTACTTAAAATAAATGTGATATTATGGCGTTTCTTTAGCCTAACCTTCACCCACTGTTTATTGAACATGATCCCGACATACTGTTTTCGTAACATAAATCGGGTAAGCTGTCAGTGCCAAGAAAAATAATTTTGACTTTTATTTTAAGTCTTCCAGTGGTATCGTGCTACGCTTATCTAAGTGTTCACAGTCATGGTTAGGTTTGAAGGGGAAACAGCTAAGGGAGATTATTTGTCTCCACACATTCGCTTTAAAGCTTTGGGTTTTTTTTCTTTTGTGATTATGTGTGAAAAAGAAGGAGAGCAGAAAACAGAAGGTCTGGAGGTGTCAAAGATAAGGTTTATTTCTGACAAAAGTGCAACACAAAGACTGCTTTTTTGTTTTCTGCTACTAAACATACGGTATGATTGATGTTTGCAGTTTCTGGTGGCTGTAAATGTACTTTTTTCTTCTACTGAAAATTTAGAGAGAGAGAGAGAGAGAGAGAGAGAGAGAGAGAGAGAGAGAGAGTATCCAGTCCACAGAGAATAAGCGCATCCACGAATCAAGATTATACTTGTTACTTTTATTATGAAAATATTCATAATTGCTTTGACGTAAATACTTAAAAGAACATTTGTTTTCGTATGTCAGTGGCTCTGCAATATTTGTTTCTTGTAAATTGTACTGTACACGATTTGTATCCGTGTGTTGCCTGAGCCCAGTGACGCAATTGTTCATTTTAGACCATACTTCAATTAAATCATTCGAGCCAGGTTTGTATTTGTTTCTCGTGTCTTTACTTTAAAAGTAAGGCACTTAAATCTTGTATCTTATGATGCTGCTGCTTGTCTTCTTCTTTCTTCTTTGCTTGTTTGTTTGTTTCTTTCTTTCTTTTGTCTTTCCTTTTGTCTTTCTTTCTTGTTTTATTTTTTATTTTTTTTCTTCTTCTTTTTCGTTTGCTCAGTTATTGCTGCTGTTCCTTGTTCATATTCTTATTTCTACAAATCCTTAACCCTCTCATCATCCT
Organism: Oncomelania hupensis; assembly: GCA_036898135.1. Classification (NCBI taxonomy): domain Eukaryota; kingdom Metazoa; phylum Mollusca; class Gastropoda; order Littorinimorpha; family Pomatiopsidae; genus Oncomelania; species Oncomelania hupensis. The sequence continues at coordinate 88,143,604 of CM072512.1, forward strand.
CTCATACCTCTTAAGCATTTCCTCATTTGCTTTCCCCTTTTTAACTTTATTTCTGATCTTCTTCTCCTTCCTTTCTCTTTTTTCATCGTCTATTCCTTCTCTCCAGCTTCTCCATCGTTGCCACAGCCAGCATGCCATTTCAAGCGTCCGGGTGAACATGAATCATATTTATTGGCGAGCTAGACCAGGCTAGCGGGGATAGGGCGCTTGCATGAAAACACCTCCAGACAATACTTCTCTTATCTCCAGTAAGATTGTTATATTGCCGTATCTTATACGTCCCTGCCGGGAGCATTGTCTATGTTCCCCCATGTCTGTCTTCGCCCAGGTCTATGTCCTCATGGCCACATTTCCCCAGGATTATACTCCCCTAGGTCTTCATTCACCCATATCCATTTTTCTCCACGTCTGTAATAAAGTAATATGTATCGATTTCCACAAGTGTGTTATATTTTCATTGGCAAAGTAGTGTCTGACTAAAACTGATATCGCATGGTAATTGAACAATCACAGATGATGATGTTTCTAACAAGATGTGAAATATATAAGTCATAAGAATACAGGACCTATTTTAACCCATTTACGAATCGCAGTATCCTATGCCTTTTCTGCAAAGACCGAAAAATCAAACGGTCTTCTTTTATTTTCTAAGACGCGCTAAAACAACAAGGTTTTATTCCCAAACCGTCATCTTCCTACACGCTTGCGAAACATGGACCCTCACAGCAGACCTACAACGAGGAATTCAAAGCATGGAGATGAGGTGCTACAAGAGACTTCTGGGCATTTCCTATACCCAGCACATCACCAACGACGAGGTCCGACGGATCATCACACAAGCCATTGGACAACACGATGACATGCTCACAGCGATGAAGAAACGGAAACTCCGATGATATGGCCACGTCACCAGAGCATCAGGTCTTGCAAAGACCATACTGCAAGGCACGACGCAAAGAGGCAAAAGAAGAGGCAAACAGAAAAAGAGGTGGGAGGACAACATTCAAGAATGGACTGGCTTGACAAGGAGCGACGCCATGAGGGTTGCTGAAAACAAAGAAAGATGGAATACGCTTGTTAAAAGATCATCTGTGGCGCCTTAACGACTTTCGAGTTTCGAGAGAGGATAGGATAAGAATAGGATAGTCATTAATTCACAAATACTATAGCATCAATGATCTCAAAGAAATGAGGAACAAAAAGAGCATATGGACTGACTGAATCATCAAATGAAACTGGCATTTTATTGGCTGCCTAAGCTAGAGTTTACGGAGACTAGATCTGCATTTTGAACGAAGCGGAGACAATAAATGAATGAAACTGGCGTTATTTTTCACTGGTGAAGTTTGGTTGAAGGAAGCTGTTACATGTCACGTTCTGGTGTTCAGTTTTATTTACTCGTGTGTATGTTTGTGAGTGGGCGGGTGGGTGCTTGGTTTGGGTGGGTGTGCGCGCGGGCGTTTATGTTTGTGTGCGTGCTGAATAAATGTGAAGGAAGTCTTCTGAGGTTTTTAGTTGCGCATTTGGATGACATTATTGGAAAGCAATGTGTAAAGTGGTCATTAACACTCATCTTTCTCCTTATTCTAAGTTCGATTCCTCTTTTTTCCAATTGAAGAAATCGATACATAAATGTTATGCGCATCTTAGTGGTAACATAAGAAGAATTGTCACTTCTCGATCGGACAATATTGCACTTGCACTATTGCACTCATGAATAGCGTCCGTTCTGAATGTGACAATTTTTCATTTCCCACGTCAAGTTGCGAATAACTTAGAATGTTGCTATTGTTACACAAACATGCACACACGCACGCACGCACATCTACAAAATAAGCAATGTCGTACGTAAACATTCTGTGGGAACAGACCTGCTGAATTATAGACCTTAGGAACAAAGTTTTGGGGAATATAGATCTGGGGAATGATGTTCTTGGGAGATACACGTTTGTGGAACGGAAAAAATATACCTGAAAATGTTTGAGAAAACACTGACTTGCGTGCAGAACATAGGGGACAAAATATTGAGCTGATGGGGGGAGGGTGGGATATATAAAACCTGGAGGAACAGCTAAATAAACACCTCCTGCTACAGATAATAAATAGCAATGTTTATCATCAAGGGGAGAAAAGATGTAGGTTGTGTGAAAACAGAAGTGACTGAGTACCAACAATTCTTGTTATCATCACCTTTGTTATGACCGTGCTACTTTTACGGGAAAAAAGAGTACCTTTATCACCATAAATCATACACTAAAAGACTACGTGCGTGAGCAAAGTGAATTTATACTCATCAAAAAGTTCAATAAGGTCAAGGTTATGTTTACCTCATGGAAAACTAGAGTGCATGTTCTACTCACATTCTTCGTTGATCGCCCATATTTGTTCTTTATGAAGATGACTTATAACAGGACATGAGAAATATTTTCAAAACAACACATTTTTAGTTATCAAAGTGCACTTCCATTTGACATTGCCTTAAGACAAAACATCTACTTCTTAGGTATTCCTATTTCGTTTCGTTTTGAAGTGCGAATTTGGGACGTGAGCTTCTGTGTGCATGAGTCTTTCACAACTGTGGAACTGAGGTATGTTGAGGGTTTCTGATGGATGAGAACGAGGATAATTAAAGCTGCTATCTCAAAAAAAAAAAAAAAAAAAAAAAAAAGCACGAGCTCATTCGCACTTTCCATCAAAGAAAAAAGCCCTTTTACTTTCTCCAAATGTCTTGGCCTGAGCTATTATTTTTCTCTGATGAAGAGTCCAACAAAGCTTTGTGCAAATCACATAGATGCGTTGTGACGCGTGCGTATGGATCAGTGGGTGTAGTGTTTGAAAACAAACCGCTTGATGTTTTGGCATCCATGGCGCATTTTTATCTGTACAGTCACCGAGTTCCGGCTAATTGTATCGTCAATAAAAACTTGCTGCTACTGCTTCGGTAGTAAAATTGTTTGTGTAGGGCATGACTTTTGGAAACTGACAATATAAATAGCCCAAAACCTTGGATGAATTGCCAAACAATTTAGCATGCTTGAAAGCCAGTGACAATTCAAACTATTCGATGTATGCTCAATTAATTGAGTTCTTGGCATTAACAACTCCGTCATCTTTAACACAAATTAATTTGCAACAGTAATATCAGCAGGAATTGGTGCGGCAGGCACTCCACTTTTAATTATATTTGTGTATACCTTGAATGTAACGTGTGTTCAGGAATTGTAATATTAAGTAATCACACCATGCTGCATCAGCTTGTATAGTTTGCAGTGCTTGTCTGATGGTTTTGACGTCGGCAATGGGTTTATCATCATCATCATCATCATTTGTTATTATTTTATGTTGGTGGCGGTGGTGATGTTGTGGGCGTGGTTGGTGGTGGTGTGATAGTGGCTATGGCGTGCTGATTGTGTATTGTTGTCGTTGTTGTTGCTGCTGCTTCTACCGTCTTCCTCGTCGATATAGGTGCTGTTCTTGGATTCCATCGACTTCACACCCATCCATTTTCTTCTTTTATCAAGTTATTTTCACGCTTAAATCGTAGCCACCACAGTTAATTTTTCTCTCTATCTACCTTAATATGTAGCATTTTACATTTCCTTGGTCTGCTTGTGTTTTTCTCATCTCCCGTCGTTGTGGCTGTCTGCATGAAGAATAATAGGGTTTGGTGCCAAAAACACTGGTACCTGGAGCCTGCTCTTCTCGGTAGGGTGCTTAGGGAGCTTGCTCTTTTAGCAGCCTCTGTCGAGATTTTAATTGTTACCTGCAAGCGATATGGGACCCATGCCAGCAAAACAGGTAACACAACAAAACTCTTGTGAAGTCCTCCTTTCCTTTGAACCGCGCTCAAAGTCATTTGAATTAGGGTAAATTGGGGAAAAATGTAAGTTAACAAAGAAGTATAGGATGGGCGTCAATGCTGTTTCAATATGATGTTTATTCCATTTTTTTCGTTGTACTATTCTAAAGGCGTAATTGATAAATTTGAAGTTTGGCATGTCGACAAACTACCGTTTTGGTTGAGAGAGGAAGGAAGATAGGAAGGCAGAGAGTACGTGCCGTGTTGTATGTGGAGAAAAAGAGAGTGGTGTGGAAGGAGAAAGAGGTGGGTAGGCAGATCAATAGTTAATGATAAAGAGACAGCTATAGAGAAAGAAAAAGCATACACCCAGAGAGTTTATGTCGGTTGTTTTTTTTTTTCCAGCATGTTAACAATTAAGCTGTCATTCAACAAGACGCCTGCATTTTCTATTAAGGGATGTTGTCGTACTCTACTTTTTTTTTATCTCCTTATGCATCCGTCTGTAAGCAGCACTTTAGCCGATTTAAGATGCTTCCATGCATTTTAGAAAGTCTGCGTTTTTCGATTTGGTAAGCGTACACCTCCCTTAGGAAGGAAGTTTAGTTCTATTTAAAGACCTGCTGCTTGTCCCGATAGTGTTCAAGGTGATTCTATTTCAGAATGATGCCAGACTATCTATCACACCAGACTTTATTACTTGTAAAAATGGATTTAGCGTAAAGTAGCACTTTTTCAGTGTTAAATTGTGGGGGAAATGCAAAGTGCATTCTGCCACTGGCAAACGAAAGAAAATGCCTTCAAATCAAGACAGCACCATGGCATTTAAATCTTCTTTGCTGCTGTTCTAATTAAATACAAAAACGCACGATAAAACACTGACATAAATTTACCTTTGGTTCACTGTCTAACCGAATACATAACCAGATAGACTGACAAAAAAAGCAACAACAAAAAAACACCACATAAACACTGAAATTGTCGGAAACGTTAGTGAGTTAATATTTGCCACAAAGTACGTTTTTTTTTAATATCTGGTCATAAGACATACTACATTTGCAAACAAAATTGTTTGGTCATACGGAGGTTTTAAACAAACCAAACCAAACACGATCTTCTAACTTTTTGATATTTAAAAAAAAGTAATCATGTTGTCTGGTCATCATATGTTACATGAGAAGTTACCAATTTTCTTTTGCGATTCGATCAATAGGTCTCATTTCCTATCCTTTTGATGGCAAAGTCCGCCGAGCTTTTACGGAGATGGTGATCCAAATTTCACTAGTGGATGACAATGCAAGCAAGCGCGCTCACACACACACACACACACACACACACACACACACACACACAAACCCACACACACACACACCATTTCTCTTCCCTTTCCTTTTTCCACACACATATTCACATGTCTAGAAGAACGGAAATTATAATTTATCTCAGACTTTTCACTATGTCCTGATGGCGTGACATCAACTATCATTTGACGATTATACGCGCAGGACTTTTGGGCCATAATATAGCTTGTGAGGGTCGTGCTGGCATCAATAATGGCATCGTGCTAGTACCAGCATAGGCATGGTAGATTCTAGAAGGTCATGCTATCTTTTGTGATTGGTGAGGATGCTGAACCAATGGCACTGTTCTAATGGAATGCAGAGACTAAAGTCACGCATGGAATGGCTTGGCAGTTTGAAGGTTTGTGCATTGTGTAGCTCTTTGATATATGTTAAGAGGAAAAGCGCCTGTAGCATGTCTCAGTGACTTAGCGTTGTGAACTACACAAGTGAAGCCTGGATTGAATTGGAAGGCTAAGAGGGAAAATTATTGTGTAGTAATTTGGTAAGGAAGATGTGCGACGAGCGTAAAACTGAATGCTAAACGGTAACGCTGAGTAACCTCATGAGAGAACTGACTGACTGAATAGTATCTGATTTATTGCAAATAATATGATGCCAGTCCTTTTTGTCTTTGTTTGAGTGCAAGAAAATAGTTTCTGGTAGTCAAGTCTTGTGTTATTTGTGTAGTAGACCCATAACAAACCCCGATTTGATACTCTTAAGATATGTAAGAACTAGAAAACAAGAAGATGAGAAAAAGGAGATTGATGAGAATGATAAATGAAAGATGTCAATGTCGCGTAATTGCTCTTCATTTGTTCATGACAGTGCTTTAAATAAAAGTGAAAATTTTTGTAAATCTTAGAGCCGGCTCTTAAAACGATACGAAGCTCGTTTTGAACATTATTTAGACCTATTTAGAAGACAACGAGGAATAATAAAACGAAAGAAGAAGAAGAAGAAGAAGAAGAAGAAGAAGAAGAAGAAGAAGAAGAAGAAGAAGAAGAAGAAGAAGAAGAAGAAGAAGAAGAAGAAGAAGAAGAAGAAAAAAGAAAGGAGGAGGAGGAAGAAGAAGAAGAAAGAGGAGGAGGAGGAGGAGGAGGAAGAAGAAGAAAAGAAGAAAAAGAAGAATAAGAACAAGAAAAAGAAAGAATGAAAGAAAGAAAATAGAAGACAAAAACGAGGAAGTAGAGAAATTAAGAACTTTAAATAATTGAACTAATTGACATACAGGTGAACACAGTGGCGTAAATCTTAAGTGCCTGCAATAGCATGAAAAGTCTTACTGAACAGGTTTGTGCGAGAGGATTTTCACCTGTTGCAGCTTCACATCTTTGGTATCCACTTCACCTGACTTGACATGGCTGGAAGTCATTATGAGTCTTGGAAATCTTTCAGAACTACGCTTCTTTCAGGCATAGACTTTAACAGGCTCTGATCTTACTATCCAGGGTTGCATTCTGATTATCAGAGGTCTATTGCCATTCTGATTATCAGAGGTCTATTACATCTGTTGAAGTCGTAAACCTCAAGCAGACTTTTATAAACCGCAAAGGTGAGGCATCGGGTAAAGCAGGAAGATGCCCTTATGTCGGTTCCAATAAGATTTGCCGCACACGTCATTTCCTTCTGCCTTTCACGCTGTCGACATGTGAGCGACAAAGCAAACAACTCCGATTACCGTCATGCGGAAAGGAAGAGAAGGGAAATACAATAATAATATGGTAGGCAGTGAGGATGCAAAAAGGTCAAGAAGAAACATGACAATAAAATAATACATGAAGCAAAATGTTTTTGTTTTGAGCTGTGAAAAGATGGGTGGTCGAGAAGGGATACTTATCTGTCTTGCCTAAACACTTTAACAAAACAGTTGGTGTTTGTTCGTTTTTCAATGATTCTTACTCTCAGTGCTAGAAATAATAAAAACGGAAAGAACTTTTATTATAATTATTTATTATTTATGCCTCATGTGCTCATTTGTCTCTTTTAAGCCAATCTGACATACAATCAGCAAAAGCTAATATTATGTTGAAAAGGTACGTGTACAAAAATAAAAAATAAAAAGCACCAACAACTTTGTATTCAACAAAACATTTTCGTGTGCAACAAAAATGAGAAACGCTTGCTTCTTGCTTATCCTCGCATCCAGCCCGTTGCTTGCACCCTCATTCTCCTTTGTTCCTCCCTTCTTCCATCATACCATTTCTTACTCCTCTAACCCCTATGCACATATACATTTTACTGTCTTCTCTTCTGTCTAGTATCGGATGGGTACGGCCCCGCAAGAATAAAAGATTTGTTGATAGTGATTTACAGGAATGCTTGCAAGCAGTTCCCCCCGCTAGGATTACAGAACATATAGTGGGATTGTTGCTGAGCTGTTTTCTTGTTGTCCTTTCTTCGCCAACGGGCCTTTCCTCTCAACAAGCAAGCACCCAGAAGAAACCGCGTTACCTTAAAAACACGCAGGTGAAACGAGAAGGTTGGTGGTAATTGTACAATTGCCTTAACGAATACAGGTGAGGCATATTGTGAGAAACAACTTCGACTAATCTTTCATCCTTCGTTAGCGCGGTGAGAAATGTTGGGATGAGAGGAATTACGACTGCCGTCACTCCTTTTTTATTCCCTTGAAGTTTTGTTTGTTTGGTTTTTCCAATGGTGCGCGTTGGAATGGAAACAGCCAACTTTCACTTCTACTTCGTTAGTTTGAATGTCCTGAGGTTTACATCTTAGAAATTATCAAGTTTCCAAACTTCAGACGTCTCTTTAACTAACAGACATTATGTTATTTTCAAGATAATTCTTTTTTTTTCTCATTGCATCGCTTCAAGTGGTGCCGCCTCCATGGATATTTATTTTTAAGTCAGGCCTCTCTCTCTCTCTCTCTCTCTCTCTCTCTCTCTCTACCCCTCTCCCCTTACGCCCTCCCATCTCTCTGTCTGTCTGTCTACCTCCTTTCCCTGGTCCTGATTTGGCTCGGAAGAGTCCGCTGGACCTAAAGCAATAACCTTGTATTGTAATGTACCTCCTTTCCCTTCATCGCTTTCTCTCTCTCTCTCTCTCTCTCTCTCTCTCTCTCTCTCTCTCTCTCTCTCTCTCTCTCTCTCTCTCTCTCTCTCTCTCTCTCTCTCTCTCTCCATCTCTCCCTGTCTCTTTCTCTCTCCCTCCTTTTGATTCTCTCTAACCAGCCTAACCATCACTACCCAGACTTGTAAAGGACAGCCACATAGACCCTCCTTCGCTCATACGCTTAAGTATCTGTTTTTATATCGCATAGATTCAGTTATGTCATGTTCAGTTTGGAAACCTGGAGTCTTTACGGTGTTTTGTTGAAGAAGTGTTGAGTTAGTATTACAACTACTGTAGAAGGTAACTCATGATACCGTGTCCCATTACGTCGATTTCCCATCGACATTGTCAGTATTGACGCTGCCTATGTACTTCGATGTTGTCAGTATTGACGCTGCCTATGTACTTCGATGTTGTATGTGAGAGTCTCTGGAACACTTTCATACTCTCTGTATAGAAGAACTACTGTTTTCAGAAAACTTAATTGTTTCGCACACCACCTACTGGAACACTAGAAGGGTCAAAAAGGGTAATTGGAAAGTAAGTTGTGAGGGACGAAGGCAAAGAAACGAAAGAAGGATAGACATAAAATAGCCTTGAAAAAAAAAGAAAGAAACCTGTTTAAAAGACAGAAAATTAAAAACACAAGTGTTTGAAAGAAAAAGAGTGATCATAAAAGTGAGAGAGAGAAAGAGAAGAAGAAGAAAAAGAAGAAGAAGAAGAAGAAGAAGAAGAAAAAGAAGAAGAAGAAGAAGAAGAAGAAGAAGAAGAAGAAGAAGAAGAAGAAGAAGAAGAAGAAGAAGAAGAAGAAGAAGAAGAAGAAAGAAAGAAAGAAAGAAAGAAAGAAAGAAAGAAAGAAAGAAAGAAAGACAAAAATGTAAAACGAAAAACGATAAAGGAACTTAAGGTTTGGGTTGATGTTTGCCAAGGAAAGATCTTCAAACAGGAACAAAGAGCTTGTTCTGTTTAGAGCCGAGTGAAAGACAGCTAGAGAACCTGAGAAGTGCAGTGATGTTCTTGACTGCTTGTGGAAACATACATCTTGTGCTGATACGGGTGGTGTGCCAAGCCCGCCCTGGTCCGATAGAATATGCTTTTCACGCGACTTTTTTGGCGTGAGGGAGGGGGAGTGGGGTGGGGTGTGGGTGGGTGTGTGTGTCTATTTCGTGTTATTGGCAGAGTCGTTAAGGAGGTGGCGAGACAGCTCAGTGGTTAAGAGACACTGGTTACATTATTTTAGCAGAAACCCTCATATAACACTTGGATGGGTTACAAGCAAACGGTTTATGCTAATGGAAAAAAAAAACATGAAATATTGTTGTTGTTTTTGTTTAGGACACATTTGACAGTTTGGGTTAAATTGAGTAGAAAAAACGTCGTTCATTTACAATGCGCCTTTGAAGCTTAGGAAGCTGGCTTCTGAGATCTATCGAGCACAATACTATTTGATAGAGTGAAACTTGCACCGCCCAATACAGCCGTATTCGAACCACTGATCTATTCATGTCCTCAATTAATATCGTGTTTGGATGACTAAAGAGGAGGCAATTAAAACATCACATCGCATGATATTCGTCTCAAGTTCAGCTAGCGGTGAACGAATACTAGCTTTGTTGAGGACCTAGAAAGACTCAAGTTTGCATCGTTGACATGGAAGGGCATGGACGAATAAAACATTGCACAAGAAAGCGTGTTTGGCTTTCAGCCTACTGGAATTTCCGCAGGATCGAGAAAAGCAGAGAGCCTCGAGTTTGAGGAGAGGGACATCACTTCATAAAGCTGGCCCCTAACGCATACGTCATTATGACGTAAAGTTAGGTTTACTGCAAAACGTTCACCTTTGCCTTACCGGAACTCCTCAATATCCATCTTTTTGCGTCATAGACCGTTTAGAGTATGACACCCTACTAGCGCCAAACCCGAGAATTATCCTACCATTATCACGAGACAATTGAAATTAACGCGTGTTCTGTGTAATTTACAGAGATACCGGTAATCCACAGTGTTAATTAATAATTATCAGTATTTGCTACGCCTTTATAGTGCCAAAGTGTAATTATCAGGTTTTGGCGCTAGTAGGCCGTAATATTAGAGCTCACGGTAGAACGTATTAATAAATCTATAGGATTGAACTGCCATTAAATAAAATTAATCTAGTTGCACCTATCCAGTATACGTACCAGTTTATGGTTAACACAAAATAGTGCTAATTTTATAAGTGAGCTTATATGTTATTCTTTGTAAGTAAATGTTCTAATATTTTTTGTCATTATATTATGATTTATGCTCTTGGTTAGTGATTCAATGTACGAATTGATGTGAACATCGCCCTTTCCCAAAGTCGTTGTAAAGGCATAGCAATTTCGTAATTTACAGCAGGGTCTTGAGTTAAGTGTCTCAGTAGCGCTGTTGCCAGCAGTAACTTTCTACCTGGCCGCATGTTCCTGCAAGCTGCCTATTTACAGAAAGCAGTGTATTGGCTGTAACGTCAAGTCCTGCGAGTGGCAAAGGGGCGATGATGTAAGAGAAGCGAGCAAAAGTGCCAATCTCGCCACCTCGATAAGCACAACCGCCTTCAGAAACTGCTACTACATGTACCCCACTGCGCCCTCATACCCCATTCCACACTTGCATACCCTCCTCCATATCTTCAGCTTCTTCATTATCACAAGCAAATATACTCACCCACCTTTTCTGTATTCTAGTTTCTTTTTTTCCATCTTTATCATGAGCACAATAATCGGTGGAAAATGTCACTTTCAGCGCCATCAGCATCTTCATCATCAGCATCCCTTTCGTCTGCGTTGTTAACCACTCCACCCTCCCACACCCCCACATCATTTGTGCACTACTTGCATCTCTCCCCATGTTAGCCTTCTCACCTATGTGTTGTGCGTGGCTGTAGCCCTTTTACCAGCATTACTGAAGGTTTGCCGTACAGATCGTGCGGCCGCATGCTACAGGATATACCTGCGCCGTGCATATGAGGGTACAGGTCCGTGTGAAGGTGTTAAAACAGGCTAGCACGTACAAATGCACACAAACAGGAGAAGAGCTTCTTGTGCTCGCAGAATGTGCACACACACACACACACACACACACCCACACACACACAAACACACGTTGCATAGGCGTACAATAGACTTCTTGCTACGAAGGCCTCTCGCTACCTATACCCGCCCTTAACTTACGCCTACCCCACTTGAAGTCTCTTTTTCTATTCCACCGCTATCGCTGGTCTGACTCCTTGATTCGGTCGGTGTTTTGCCCCCTATAGCCCTTGAGAATTCTCTACTATCAACACTGTTGATGTATTCTCTGTGTACACTACTGGCATGCACGTTTCTTGCTGACGGAGAAGAAGTAAACAATATAACAAAGTGGAAGTAGAACGAAAGTGAAACAATCTGTCCACGTGCGACCACGGAGATAGGATAACGTTTGTTGTACTGCGACAGTGCCGCTCGTGCTTTATCTTTGTCATGTCGGGAATGTTTACCGCTTAGCACGACATTGCATCAAGTAACGCTTTCTTTATCTTCATTTTCCAAATCTTTTAGAACATGTTTACTGATTGACACGTCTGACATTGCATCGGATAAAACTAATTCCTCGTCGTTTTCTGAACGTTTTTTTTATATCCAGTTAGCACAATCTCGTCAGGTATAGGAAAGGTGCAAAGCTTGTGGACAAGATCTAAAGAGGTGAATATGTTACCTGGCGTTCACACCTGTCGTCAGTTACGTCGTGAGCACGTCTTGGTCAGATTAACGCTGTGACGTCATGGCACTATTCTATGACTGAAGTACTTCCGGTTCCTTCCTTCTAACAGATGTGGAGCCTGTTTAAGTGAAAGCATAAATACCATTGTTCATTGCAATCGAAGAATGTTTTTAAAACTCTTATGTTGAAAATAAAGTTTCGTGTGCTTGTGAGAATAGACCAATATACAAGTTTCTTTTTTTTTTGTTGTTAAAGACTTCGTAGACGCCTTTAGCTACCGTGAATTAGCACAGTTGTGAATTTATCCCGGGAAGGTGCTGTGCTTATGTTTCTGTTGTTAATTGTGTTTTAATTGTTTGCAGTAATTGGATTTTAATCACAGTGGTTCGTATGCTGCGTTGAACAACAATTTAAAGTGTTTGATAATGTTTGATTATTTGTAGGCCTATGTGATTTTTGGTCTATAAATGATATAATGTAAGACTAGGCGGAGCTGCTCGGTGAGTAGAGGCGCATTTGAGAGATATAGCTTGTGTGAGAGTGATTGGAGGTAGCAAAGCCAACAACTTCTCACTTTAGTTACTTGATCGGGTCTATCAGAACTGGTGTTGGGAGATACAATCTTGAGGATAGGTTGAAGACGTGGTGGTTGCTTTCCCATTGTCTTGTTCACGACATATATTCTTAACTGTGCTTCTCGCGCCAGTGACCGCAACATGCCATCTGTGATCCGTGGGTTTCGTCACACCACACCCTTCCGCCGCCAGCTTTTTTGTAAATGACGTATTTGACCACTGACGCGAAAAACGGGGAAGGAGATTCGGCACCGCATTCCTGAGGTAGGTTACTCTATTTACGACTCCTCTCAACGCCCACCAATCTTCCAAAATGGTGGCAGAGAACGTTTGAAGCATAGAGTCAACTCCGGACTTCCAGATCCCACTGGTGACAGTGGTGATACTACACTAGGAGCTTGTGGGAAGGGATTAAAATTCGGTACGGATCGAAGACTTGGTGTGGTTGAAGAACAGCCAGGAGAACATGACAGAGCAGGCCAACGTGACCGCCACGAAAATGGTGGTTTGGGACAGGGATTAAGACCCGGTCACTTTCCATTGGATCGAAGTGTAGAGAGAAGGGACAGACGGAGTCGTAGTGAGCACAGTCGCCCAGTCCCCCCACCCAGGCCGGACCGGTTAGCTTTACAAAGAACGGTTGATGACGAAGTTGAGCAAGCTGGACACCAACCACACCGGACACCAAGCTTCCGTTACGGAACACGCTCCCATAGCGCGTCAGGGTCCGAGCGAGACACCATGCCTCCTATGGTTCGATTCTTTGGCGATTTGGCGGTCTCAGGAGCGGTGAGTCAAGGGCGCAGGGCCAGCTTAAGAAGAGGATCGGAGATCGGAGAGCGGCTGGAGAGTACCATCCACCTCACTTCACAGTCGTCAACGCCCTCAGCTCATGACACCTCTGGTGTCGAATTCAACCCTTTGCAGTAAGTACCATCACGTGATACGGCCGAAGGTGTGCCTTTCACATTCATCCATCCATTCATCAATCTATCTTATCTTATCTTATCTTATCTTATCTTATCTTATCTTATCTTATCTTATCTTATCTTATCTTATCTTTCTATTTCTCTGTCTACCCCCGTTGGGGTGCCGGGGGTTTCAGTATAAATAGTATCCCCACTTTCTGGAAATGTAGTGCTTTAAATTCCCACTGTCGCTGTCTTTCTCATTTGTTCTTTCTCATTCCTGCTCTTTTCTATCAATCTGCTATACTATCGTCTTCTTCGCTATACCAGTCTCCTACCTTTTTTCTTGAAAACTCTTCCGGGACAAGACTCCTTGTTTGTGTATGAGGTCTGTTGGATCAGCTTGGGAATATTGGACGCTTTCTGCCAGGTGGTCACTAGGGCTTCCTATGATGTTATTATTTAGCAATGTAGGCATTTTATATGTATGTGTTTTGTTGATAATTTATAATGATGTTTGTATTCTATTTTGTTTTTGTAAACGGGGGTTCGATAAGTTGGGGTGAAGCCTCAGCCGTCCCCTGCGTGGGATGTCTTTATTGTAAAGTGACTGGCTGGTGGAGAGCTTTCGGTTTTACCACTAGGGTTGTTTCAGCAGATCTTTTATGCGGATTGGGGGTTGTCCGGTCCTGATTTGGCTCGGAAGAGTCCGCTGGACCTAAAGCAATAATAATGTAATGTAATGTAATCTCTCTGTAATGTAATGTAATCTATCTGTCTATCTATCTACCTATCTGATATGCATTTCTGTTATAAACATGCAGCCGCGATCACTGATACTGAATCAAATATATATGTACAAGAGACATGATGTATAATAACACATAAAACAAATAAAGGCATGTGATCCGTTGTATAAGATATTTTTATTTGTTTCCAAGTACTGGCGGAAATCGCAAGGCAGTCATAATGCTTGATACAGGAAATTTTCCCTTCCTGGTTTTGGTGCATACGATATTATACGAGCTGATGGTATTCAACGTAGATGGGGGAAAGTTCAGCCAGCATGTGGTCATCAGTTGCTTCTCATTTTCCAGTTGCTCCCCCTTTCGCAATGGAAGGAAGCGGTGATGTCACTTCCTTAAATAATACATCCACGAAGATATCTCGGATGTTACATGTGCTTGTTTATTAGACTTTTGCTGATTTTGTTCAAATGCGCGACCGTTTAATGTTTAATGCATAAAGGCAAAATTCATTACGTATTTCAATGACTGTGCTTGCATTTACTTACTTGGTTGCTTGAGGGCAATTCATTTATTTTGTTCGAATGTTCCAACGATGTTGGCTGATTGGAGTTAAATGTAAAAATAAAGTATTCTATTTTTAGAGAATTTATTTAAGGGAGACTTTACATGGTTCTTTCAAATACATTGCGAGTTCATTGTCACATGCTATTCCAGTGCGAGCATCTTCACCGTAGAGTTAATTAAAGATGTAATAATGTATTGTTATATAATGTCATATATTGTGTTGTTGTGTACACGTTTACTGTATCATTTAGGAACAATCTGTCTTTAGATGCAGAATGGTTTACATATGGATCTTGTTCCACAGTGTTTGCAATCAATCAGGAATCCCCAGTCTCATGCGAGATTCATGCTTTACAGATCAGAATTGCGTTTAACCAGGTCTGACTATTCCAATACCTTGTCACAATGATCATTCCCAGACGAAGAAGTATGAGAAAAAGTCTGCCGCCAGCCTAAGAAAAATGCTTAAAGAATTCCTATACCTTAATCATGGTATTCAAGACTTTTGCTTTCCTATTCTATCCTAACACGAAGGTCGTTGGGGCACCACAGATGATCGTTTAACCAGCGTACTCCATCTTTCTCTGTCCTCAGCAACCTTCATGGCTTCGCTCACTATCAAGCCAGTCCATGGTCGAATGTTGTCCTCCCACATCTTTTTCTGCCTCCTTGCACCGTGCTTGCAGGATGGTCTTTGCAAGGCCTGATGTTCTGATGGCGTGGCCATACCTCCGGAGTTTCCGTTTCTTCACCACTAAGAGCATGTCATCATGTTGTTCAATGGCTTGTGTGATGGTCTGTCGGACTTCGTCATTGGTGATGTGCTGAGTATAAAAAATGCCCAGAAGTCTTCTGTAGCACATCTCTATGCTTTGTATTCTTCGTTGTCGATCTGCTGTGAGGGTCCATGTTTCGCAAGCGTATAGGAAGATGTAAATGACAAGAGAACGTAGCAGCTTACCTTGGAGTGTATACTTATGGTCTTGTCTTTCCAAATGGGCTTCAATCTTGTCAGGGCAGCAGTTGTTTGTGCGATCCTTGAGATGACTTCCTGTCGGGACCCATTGTCTGATACAATGGCTCATAAATATTTGAAGCACCGTAATGAGGGATTGGGCTTGGACTTTGGTGTCCGTGGTGATGCCCTTGGTACTGTTGGTCATCATTTTGGTCTTCTATTCACGTATGTCCATTCCATAGGCTATGGAGGTGGTGTCAAGCCTCTGTACCAGATGTTCAAGTTCTTTTTCCTATCCAGCTAATCCATCAATGTTTAACGCAAAACAGAGATTGGAGATTGCTCTACCCCCTATGCTGACTGTGCCTTTGTGATATGCAAGGGTATCTGACATGATGCGCTCTATGAAGATGTTAAAGAGTGTTGGAGAGAGCAGGCATCCTTGACGCACACCGATTGTTGCTCTACATTACATTACATTATTATTGCTTTAGGTCCAGCGGACTCTTCCGAGCCAAATCAGGACCGGACAACGCCTGATCCGCATAAAAGATCTGCTGAAACAACCCTAGGGGTAAAACCGAAAGCTCTCCACCAGCCAGTCACTTTACAATAAAGACATCCTACGCAGGGGACGGCTGAGGCTTCACCCCAACTTATCGAACCGCCGTTTACAAAAACAAAATAGAATACAAACATCATTATAAATTATCAACAGAACACATACAATATGCCTACATTGCTAAATAATAACATCATAGGAAGCCCTAGTGACCACCTGGCAGAAAGCGTCCAATATTCCCAGGCTGATCCAACACACCTCATACACAAATAAGGAGTCTTGTCCCGGAAGAGTTTTCAAGATAAAAGGTAGGAGACTGGTCTAGCGAAGAAGAAGATAGTATAGCAGATTGATAGAACAGAGCAGGAATGAGAAAGAGCAAACGAGAAAGACAGCGACAGTGGGAATTTAAAGCACTAAATTTCCAGAAAGTGGGGATACTATTTATACTGAAACCCCCGGCACCCCAACGGGGGTAATTGTTGCTCTGAACCAGTTTCCGATTGCGCTGTTGTGGAGGACTGCACTGGAAGCTTTGTCATACAGGCCTTTGATGACTTCAATGGTTTTATGTATAATGTTGTACTCTCTAATGGTTGCCCACAGAGCTGCATGCATGCCAGACTTTTTCAACTTTGTCAAACGCTTTCTTGAAGTCTACAAACGCATGATACAGATGTTGGTGCTGTAGGTATTTCTCGCAGATTATTCTGAGGTTGAAAATCTGTTCAATGGTACATCGCCCTGCCCTGAATCCTGCTTGTTCTTCAGCTATGATTTGTTCAGTTTGGAGATTCAACCTGTTGAGTATTATTTTCATGAGGACTTTATTGGGATGGCTGATGAGGCTGATGGTGCGGTAATTTTCACACTTCGGAAGGTAACCCTTTTTGGGAAGAGTGATGAAAACGACTGGGTCATTGTGTAGGCCAATCCGCACTCTGCCAGATCTTGTTACAGATAATGGTGAGGACGTTAATCATGGCTTCTCCTCCTGCTTGAAGCATTTCCGCGGGTGTGTTGTCCACTTTGCTGACTTCCCCTTCTTCAGTGATTGCACTGCTGCCTCAACTTGCTCTCGGAGAATTGAGAGGATTTTTCCTTCTTCTTCTTCTCTTTTCTGGGGTCATGCTAGAACTGATGGGTCTCAGTTTGGTGTGTGGTTGTAAAGGTCAGAGCAGTACGTTGTTCATATATCCAAGACTTCATGTTCTTTTATAAGTGTTGCCGAGCGGAGACTTTAACTCCCGTATCTCGGCCACCAACCGTTGGGAACATTGCTCCACCCTAGCTGTCATTATTTTCATGTAGTCCTTCAAAAGAAGGACATACAAATATTTGCCTTGCAAGGCTGTGGAGCGTGGTTGGGAGTACCAGGCTGCCGGCAATTAGTGCCACGCATTCTAACTGCAAGGCCGCTGCCACCGACCTGCATAAAATGCCTGCCGACAATGTGGTCCCGCTCGGCACCAGACGCAGCGGGCGAATGGTCAGCCGGGGAGAACAAATGTCGTGTTGCCTTGTACTGCTAACCCAATGGCATACCAAAAGGATTCTGCAAAGCAGTAGCCACCCAAGGCCAGTCTAACCAAGAAAACTCAAGGTAGACAATTTCTCTCCCAAGTCTCAACCAGTCGCCTCCCTTTCCGCTACATATGGCAGATGCCAGTCTTGCTTTTGGATCGTGGAGACCTTGGGCTGTTTAACACTTGTCAGCCGCTTCACAGTCTGGTAGACCTTCTTGCTGTTGTTCTTGTTTAGACTGTTCTCTATTTCCTGGCATTGAGCTTCTATCCAGTTCTCTTTTGCTGCGCGCATCCCTTTCCTGATGCCACTGTTGATTTTTCGGTAGGCATCAGCTCCCTGTGAGATGTTCTTTTTGTTTTTCATTTCTCTTCATTTAGTACACAGGGCAAAAATTTAGGTGTGATCCATGGGTTCTTCTTTGGGCAGTGCTTGCCAAGGATCTCAGTGGCGGCATCTGTCACAGATGAGTTGAAGGTGATGGTCATGGTGTTGACATCTACTTCACCAGCTTCCAGATTTTCCCGCCAATTGTGGCTTGGAATATTTCTGCCACCTCCGGGTCTTGCAGTTTGTCCAGGTCGAACTTCAGTCTGGTGCACTTTGCTGTGTTTACTCTCTTCAAGTGTAGCCGGAAGGACATCATCATGAGACCGTGGTCACTTCCGATGACTGCTCCTGGAAAAGTTCGTGTCCTGTCAATTTGATTCTTTATCTGAAGCGTGACTTGACCACGATGTAGCCAACCTGGTTGTGATGCTCCCCGCTGGGACTGTCCCATGTCCATTGAGTGGATTTTTTGTGGAGACCAAGCGTTTTTGCCAGTATCGGATTGTTGTATCTGGCAAACTCCAAGCTTTCATACACTCCTTTAAAGCGAAATTGGCCTTTCAGTTATAGGTCCACTGATGCTGGTCACCAAGATACAGCTTGTAAAAAAAAAATTTAATCACAAACTAATCAACAATTAATCACACGTTTGGTGTAAACTTTGCAACTATCAATGATTTCAGAGCGATCTTCGTACCAATCTCTTTTTTTCTTCTTTTTTATCGATCAGGATTCAAATTGATGTCTCGTTCATATTTTAGCACCGACACATGAGAAAGAAAATCAAAGCGAAGTAATATTACTTTAAATCAGAAAGACAAGTAGAAGATTTGAAGGAGATAAAACACGCCAGATTAAAGGTTTCTCTTTACATGTATTTTGCTAAAAGGCCGCCAGGCGTTGCCAGCCAACTAATAAGATCTGACAATATACAGATACCTTTAATCAAGGCTTAATAAAAACGAGTCAGCAATCGTGAACAGATTAGAATGACCTCTGTGACATAATTTTCTGTGAACATTATCCAAATGCTAAATATATATTTGGAAAAATTGGAAAAAATATTAGAATCAGTCCAATGTTGTATTTCAACACACAAGCCACAATCAAAGGAGGGACAATGGTTGGTTGTTTGTCATATATGTGATTTTTAAAATTGAATAAAACATTTGTTTAAACCTAGAATGATGTGAGTTCATACAAGTTTAACCAGATTGGAGACCTGTAGAATATTTCAGCCGTAAGCACAGGGCGTGTTGGAATGTGATGATGGAATCGATGTGTATGTGTTGCTTCTGACATTTCCATTAATGTTATGATGAGGCTAAGCAAGTGTTTTCACCTGGCGTGGTTGCTTTGTTAGCACTGTAACATTTATAGGGAGGCAGGCTCTGGATAATTCTCTTCCATGACGAACAATGATTATGGTATTTTTATGTTAGGGTCAACGTCTTGGATTTTTCA
Organism: Oncomelania hupensis; assembly: GCA_036898135.1. NCBI lineage: Eukaryota > Metazoa > Mollusca > Gastropoda > Littorinimorpha > Pomatiopsidae > Oncomelania > Oncomelania hupensis. The sequence goes on from CM072512.1 coordinate 88,163,175, forward strand.
CGGCGAGTTTGTCTTGTTTGCGCCTTTACTCCTAACGTTCTATATTTTGATACCATGCTATGGTTAAAACGGCAACTTATTGGTTAACTCCATAGATTAATGTTGGCATTCACTCGAAAATGATGTTTGTCTTCTGTCTGTACGTTTGCATTGACTTCTTTTCTGACTTCTTAATTTGTATTTATACTGCTGTTATTTTACCGCTTTGCTGATGTCTTTCATATTAGCGCAGAAGCCTGTTTTCCCCGCCTCCACCTGCTTCCCTCCATTCTTTCTACTTCAGCATTAATTGTTTTTAGAAAATACAACAACAAAAGTCAAGGATTTGTATTTGAATTATACAAATGAACACGATGGCCTACTTTTCTTTCAATAATCAACAAGCAGCCAGTTTTGTCTTAGACCACTAAACAGCATATTGAAATAATAACACATGGCGGATGGTGGTATTAAAATGTCATTATCCTTCTGCTTTACTGACACGAATAGACGTTTCCTTCTGTCTTGGCCGACTTTGGTCCTTATTTTTCCCCTGGAAATCATCATGGCAGACGATTTATCATACAGCCTGACAACAGTTGGCTAGACTGGCACAACAGAGCAACGATTACTACTTGAACTCACTCCGGCACAATCGTTATACAGCAGGTTTCGATTTTCGATTTATATCTTTGGGCAGATTTGAATTAGTTTCTTTGTTTCTTTATTTATTTTATATTTTCGTTTTTCTTCTCGTTCAATCTTTCTGTCTTTCCTTATTTATTTCAATTATTTATTTAGCTCAATCACATTAATTTCAATGTTTTATGCATTTTCCTCTCTCAAAACATGCCATTTCTTGCAAGAACGTGCAAGACGTTTTGGCAATTGACGTGTAAACAAGTTAATTGTAAGCAAAAAGGAGAAAATGCTTTGATAAATTATGTTGGCACCCTACGTCACCACACCTGCCTAACTCAGCTCTACCGTCCATTACAAACCAACTGCAGCGTAGAGTTCACTTACCATAGGACTACAAGAAGTCATAAAAATAAAGCAGACGTTGGCATTTTACAATTTATTTTAATATTAAGAAATATATCTTGTTAATACCTATTTATTTATCTATGTTTCTTGTGTACAAGTGTTCAAATGACAGAGTAATTTCAATTCTATTGCTAACTTGATACTACAAAATTGCAAGGTTGGAGTCATGTTATGACGGTGGTAGATATTGTTCTGTTTATAGTTAATTTTAAATAGAAAGCTGTGCACTGTCTATTCCGAGAGTGTTTACGGTATCTTATCTCTTTGAATTTGAATTAGACTCTGTTTCTACCCTGGAGCCAATTTTTAATAATACGGACTTTAATTCTTCTGATTCCCTGCAAAGAACGGTTCGAATAGCTATTAGCAGAAAAAAAAACTTCGTCTTTGTTTCATGGCTTCACACTTTTGAAGTTTATTGTTCAATTGGTTTGAACCGAATGCCCCTGGGTTTGTTGTATTTTGCTCTTTTGTTAATTTTTACGCGCGCGCATATAAATTAGTTATCTTTAGGGTACCTTGGTCCGCTATTTTTATGTTACTATTGTTGTACCTAATCTGATTTTGCCACTGTTGCATTATATTGTTATGTGTTCATAATACATTGCTCGACTTCTTTGGTTTTGTTTCCTTTCTATTCTGTTAGATCTGCGAGTGTAGCAAATTTACTGATGATTACTACATAGTCCAGCCCTTGTATACAGATGTCTGATTAAAGAAATACAAGATGTATAGTTTAAAACAAATGTTAAACGGAAGAATAGCATGCTTAATTCCCTTTAAACATGTTATTTTGAACATTATCTGTTGCATATGCAGTTGTTATTGTACCGCTTTGCTGACGTCGTCCATGATGAAGAGCCTAGCTCGAAAATTTGCATTGTATCGTTTTATCTTGTTTTTGAAGAAATTAGAATTCCGTTGGCTTATGCACTCATTTATTTCTCATTATTGTTAATTAAGGATGCATTCCTTTACCCTATGTTACAATTTTAAAACGGTTGAACTCAGAATTTCAGCATAGGAGATGGGGCGCTGATTAGGAGAAGATTGCACAGTGGAAGAGCCCTCAACATCATAAATTCCAATTACGGAAAAGGCATCTTCTTCTTCTTGTGGCATTTTTGTTTCTGTTTCTGGATAGGAAGCAAACTAACTGGCATTAAAGTTCCTATGTCCAGGTAAATCACTAACAGGAAACAACAAATTTAACGCGATTTTGGATTTCTATTTTATGGTATCGTAGTTCGTAGTTTGTATAAGATGTCTTCTGCTCTTGTAACATGTGCACATTGCAGGTGAGTTCTACAATTTACAGTAAAGCAATATTTTGGGCATCAAGGCAGGTTCTTTAATGCAGGTAAATATCGAATAGGACCTCCTTACTCCCTTTCGCTCTCTTTTATCTGCTCCCTCCCCCCCCCCCCACAAATCCCTGATTTTGGTTTAAACAATGTTTTATTCAGTTAAATTTCTGATCTGACAAATACATTTTACAAAGTCATTATTACTGTGGTCTTCATGTACAAAACTGCAGAGATAGTTTGCTTTCTTCTGCGCAACCCCTTGGGGTCATGAGCAATCTTGCCACTGTAGATTGTTCTAACCTATAAAGGGAAAAGTGAAAGCCCCAGTTGAAAACCTGTCTTGCCTTTGTAGGCATGACTGCTTCACTGCGGCAACAGTACCCCCGTTGGAGTGCCGGGGGTTTCAGTATAAATAGTATCCCCACTTTCTGGAAATTTAGTGCTTTAAATTTCCACTGTCGCTGTCTTCCTCATTTGCTCTTCTTCGCTAGATCAATGACCTACCTTTTTTCTTGAAAACTCTTCCTGGACAAGACTCCTTGTTTGTGTATGAGGTCTGTTGGATCAGCTTGGGAGTGTTGGACGCTTTCTGCCGGGTGGTCACTAGGGCTTCCTATGATTGTATTATTTAGCACTATAGGCATTTTATATGTACGTGTTTTGTTGATGATTTATAATGATGTTTGTATTCTATTTTGTTTTTGTAACCGGGGGTTCGAGTAGTTGGGGTAAAGCCTCAGCCGTCCCCTGCGTGGGATGTCTTTATTGTAAAGTGACTGGCCGGTGGAGGGCATTCAATTTTCCCACTAGGGTGGTTTCGGCAGATCTTTTATGCGGATTGGGGGTTGTCCGGTCCTGATTTGGCTCGGAGGAGTCCGCTGGACCTAAAACAAGAATCAATCAATCAATCAATTCTTCTGCGCACGAGGCATACTGACTGGCGTTCAGATTTTGATATCTAGGAAAATCACTGAAAGAACTGAAACTTATATTATTTTGTTTCATGGTATACTTTAGTTATGTTATAATGAATTTATTTATTTATTTATTTATTTATTTATTTTATTATTATTTGTTATTATTATTATTATTATTATTATTATTATTATTATTATTATTATTATTATTATTATTATTATTATTATTATTATTATTATTATTATTATTATTATTGTTGTTGTTGTTGTTTTTGTTGAAGGTGATCTCAGTAATACAGTTGTTGAAGCAAATGAAGAAACACAATATGATAATAAAAATCACAATGATAGTGTTGGGTGCAGTGGTTTATTTGGTGAAATTATTCATTAATTAACCTTCTCTTTTTTGTGTGTTTGTGTGTGTGCGTGTGTGTGTGCGTGCGTGCGTCCGTGTCCGGCCGTGTAAAAATCCAATGACTGCTGAAATATCTTTTAGCAGATTTCTTATCAAGTGTTAACTTTTCAACTTCACAGCAGCGTGTCAGAAACTGCCACGTAGGCAATTTCTTTTTTTAGTTTTCAAGCATATCACTGACAGTTTATTTCTAGGTCAGATTTATTGTATTGCATCTTTCTTGTGTGTTTATGGAAGAAGAAGTCTAGAAGAAGAAGACTAATTTGTATATCGCCTAGATAACAGTATTGTAGACGAAGAGCAAGAACAAGAAGAATTGCTGGTTCCCCCCAAGCAACACGTTAAAGGCGAATAATTATTGGTATAGAATTATTGAATAAAATGCAATCCATCACCTTTGTCAATCGCCTCGTTGTCGTCATCGCTGTTATTAGTAACCATTGTTAATATTTTAAATTAATACTCCCTATCCTATCCTATCCTGTCCCGTAACCCGGAGGTCGTAGGGGCACCACAGATGATCGTTTAACCAGCATACTCCATCTTTCTCTGTCCTCAGCAGCCCTGATGGCTTCGCTCAGTGTCAAACCAGTCCATTCTCGAATGTTGTCCTCCCACCTCTTTTTCGGTCTCCCTCTTCTTCTACCTCCATCCACTGTGCCTTGCAGAATTAATACTTCATTAGTTTTAATTCAAGTTTACTTGCTCGAGGTCTACGTTCACCTCACATATTTACGGATATTTTTCTAGAAGGTTGGAGGGATGACGAATTGGGGTGTGGACTTGGTTGGTTCAGACAGAGGCGAGACAGAACAAGACTTGACAAAACTCCAGTTTTACAGGTTTGTTTTTTTTTAATATATAGAAACCCTGCCCTTTTCACTTCATGTTGAAGGTTTATTATGATTTAACAATGTTGTCTTCTTTGGTCCACAGATCGGCGCGTTTCATTGTTTAATATTTGTTTGGGCAAGAAACACCCCACTCCCCTCTACCCTGTAACGAGGTTAATCAGTCGTAAAGAAAGTAGAAACAAAACTTCTTCGGGACCCCTCTCTCCCTCCCCCACTGTTCCCCTCCCAACCTCATTCGGTGAGCTAAATCATTTGGAGTAAACCCGTGAATCTGTAACGTGGGGTTTATTTGTTGTTGGGCTCTGCACAATGGAAAGCTGTAACCCTCACGCTTTATTCTATGGGGACCGCTAGTGAGTCACCCTGTGAATTACTTTAATACATTTATTTATTTAGCTCGGTCTGTGTTAAGGCTGGGGTACAGAGATAGATAGAAAAATGGTAAAAGATCACTGTCACACTAGCTTTCACACGGCTATGAATCATATGTAGTCCAGCCACTTGATAACAGTTAAAATCACACATTTATTTCTTCTACTCTATACAAGATCTTCGATGTATTAATCTACCTTAAAAAGTCATAAGTCAATGCAAATGATTCGATCGCTGATAGTCTAGGCAGCTATTGTCTCATCCTAGGGCACTGGCTACTAACGTTCTTGAAGATTGGACTACTGTGGTCCGTTTTACTATAGTTTCTGAAGAGTGGACTACTGTGGTCCTTTTGCTGTCAGTTTTAGTGCACTTTTTCCTAGGCACTTAACTTTAGTGTAGCGGGTTTGAAGCCCTTCGTTGAGGTAGCTTCTGGTACACGCTGGGTCGTCGTTTAGTTTGGTTCCTTGACACGCTGTGTTGTCTTGGAGAGTGTTTTCCAGGGTTGCTCTCTCAGTCCTGTGCTGTAGAGGCTAAACAGCCAACTCGTCTTTTCTGTTAAGTTGGGCGCACGGTATATCTCGCCTGCTCGTCTGTAACATAAGAGACGAAATTCTGCACAACCCTGAGTAATAGGTCTGTGCAGAGCGTCTCACTGAAAGCCAAAGTAGCCCTCAGTGATAGCTCCACATCTCTATACATAAGCGACGGACATTCTGCTACGTCCGTGGTCCACTGGAATCTCAACCCTAATTTCCTATACATACATAAATATAAATCGTGGCTAACTATACACATACAGAATTAATAATATTATAAACATTCACTGGTACAGCCACTGGTCTGCAAACATACATATAGGTTAAACAACAGGGGTTCCGTCAGGTATACAACATGGCGTCCAAACCGGTCGTGCTTAACACGTGTTCGGCTTCTCCACGTGGTAAGGCAAATTCGGATTAACAATTCAAATCTATGCATAGCAAATTCTACAAACATACTTTCAACAATAATATAAATATCTCACGATGAAACAGAAGTATGTTCATTTACCTGTTTGACAAAGTCAGGCCCGTGGCTACTTGATTGA
>CM072512.1:88174155-88209155 GCA_036898135.1 Oncomelania hupensis
GTTCTTCATTTCGTCAGTTGCTATGATCCCCCGTGGGCGTGCCGGGGGTTTCAGTATAAATAGTATCCCCACTTTCTGGAAATTTAGTGCTTTAAATTCCCACTGTCACTGTCTTTTTTCCTTTGTTCTTTCTCATTCCTACTCTGTTCTATCCATCTACTATACTATCTTCTTCTTTGCTAGACCAGTCACCTATCTTTTTTCTTGAAAATTCTTCCGGGACAAAACTCCTCATTTGTGTGTGAGGTCTGTTGGATCAGCTTGGGAATATTGGATGCTTTCTGCCAAATGGTCACTGGGGCTTCCTATGTTGTTATTATTTGGCAATGTAGGCATTTTATATGCATGAGTTTTGTTGATATTGTATAATGATGTTTGTTTTCTATTTTGTTTTTGTAAACAGGGGTTCGATGAATTAGAGTATAGCCTCAGAGTCCCCTGCGTAGAATGTCTTTATTGTAAAGTGACCCTCTGGTAGAGTGCCTTCAGTGTTACCACTAGGGTTGTTTTTGCAGATCTTTTATGCGGATGAGGGGTGAGTCCTCTTTCACTTCTCTGGTCCTGATTTGGCTCGGAAGAGTCCGCTGGACCTAAAGCAATAACCATGTAATGTAATGTAAAGTTTCTATGATTACTGGGGTTGGGGTGGGGTGGTAGTAGGTGCAGAGGACTAAAACTCAAATCATAGCCATCATCCTCATCATTATTATCATCATCATCACCATCATCATCATCATCATCATCATCTTCTTCATTATCAACATTATTCAGAATACCAACTCTTAATATAACAAGACTTTTCTTTTACTTGCACCGTTCTACTTTTGAACGACTAGTTGCAAAGAGAATTATCCGTGTAAGTTTGCCTCAATAAGCTTCAGGTATTTCACCAGGTGCATGATGTGCATTTGACTGCAGCGTTTGAGGTGCTTACTTTCCATCTCTTAAACGACTTTCAGCACCTTTTCTCTACTTAGTCTGGAAAACGAATTTATTTTAGGGAGGCTTGAGCTTGCTATTGTGCATATGGTTTGGCAGAAACCTGCAAACAAGACCCGGATGATGAGCGTTTGAAGGCCAATCTCTCCTATTCAGGTTCAAGACGTGGAATATATAGTTGAATGTACTAGTGTTTGGCTGTTTGGTTGGATTTTTGTCAGCTGTATATTTTTTTTTTTTTTTTATTTGTTGTTGTTTGTGTGGAGGATCGGGGTGGGAGCTGGTGTGGGGTGGTTTGTTGGGAAAGTCTCTTGCTCCTCCGTTGTTGTTGTTGTTTGTTGTTGTTTTTATTTTAAACAATCAAATCTGACACGTAAAAGAAATGCGGCTTTTCAAATTAAGTATTTCACTGCCCCCCCCCCCCCCCCCATCCTCCCCCTCTTCTATGCGGCTGATTAGTTTCAAACACTTTAGATTTTGGCATATTTTATACAACAAAGATATTTTAGGCTGTGTGCAGGTATATACAATGCCCATTTTTCTGTTTGATACGGAAACACATTTATTTTTAAATATAATGAACGTCATCCGTTATATTACCAAGCTCTAATCTAACAGGCCTGTTACCTTGGCATTTTACTGTTTAAAGGGAATTGAATGCTCAGCGTGCGTACAAATATAAATTCCAAATGCGAGCATTTGCATTGTGATCTGTAAGCGATCATCTGCATTTTTTACATTCACCCACCTCGTGTTCCCGATCTTTGTGGGAACCAGTAGTGGCATTTGTGTTCTGACGTAGGTAGTTTACATGTGAGAAGAAGGATTCAACTGCAGTTGTTTGGCCTTAAGGTAAACATGCAAGGTGCAGCGAATGTTTCAAGCAAGTTTCCTAGCTTTGTTTCAGCCCACAAGTCACAGCAGTGAATTTACCGTCATGCGGATTCGCAAAACGTACGACTCAATACAATACAATACAATACTGAGAAGGCAACCTGGATTTCGTCCGCATGGGTAACGAATGCACTGCACTCCAATAAAATCCAAAGCAATCCTTATTGTTTGATAACACTGAAATATACCTGTGGTGACGTGGTTTTCTTCTCTAAACGCTGATCATAAAAAAGGTGATGTTACTTTCAGACCAAAATAAAATATCTCTTACAAGTTTTGAACTTAGAATCACAATTAGAATCGCTATTTAAAGGTGTGGCTACAGTACACCGATCCTGTTTCTGAAGCCTTCTTTATGGCTTCCAGTGAGCGTTTCCATCAGTCTGGTTTCTGTTATCTCGAACAAGTTTTGTGTTGTTTTATATCGTTTCGATTCTGTTGAAATGTCCTCGCATTTGTTGAGTCAATTGTGGGATGCGCTGGATGCCTGAATTTCCACAATATCTGCAGGACGATGCGCTTCGTAATTGTTGCACACATGGCCATTGAGAGGCATGGAGAGCAGAAGCAGGAAATGGGTTGATGAGTGGGAAGGATGGGTGGGTGGGTAAAAAGAAGGGACTAAAATAAAGACTGGGTCGATAAAAAGAGAGCATCAAACATCTCATCGGGGAGGCCGAGGGGTGAGAGATAGCGAGAAAGAGGTTGCATGGAGGGAGAGTGTTAAGCGGGGAGGACAAACCACGACATAGGATGATACCCGATCGGAGGGAGGGATGTTAAAAATAAACATTCGGCCAAAGTTTGATGCAGTCGTTGGTTTAAAGTCTACGTGAAGCTTTTTGGATGTTTAATATGCGTGCAGTTTTGTTTTTTTTTGTTCAGCGCGATTCTCAGTTTTTACCAACAGCTGGATGATGGGTGTGGGTTATGGTTGTTGAACTTTGGTGCTTTAAAAACTTGTGTTGGCAAGGGGAGTGCCTTTGCTTAAATTCTGTATGTTAAATATTCTCTTTGTATATTATGCAGTTATATGTGATGCATCCTCTCTCTCTCTCTCTCTCTCTCTCTCTCTCTCTCTCTCTCTCTCTCTCTCTCTCTCTCTTTCTTCCTCAGCCCCTTATACATCTGTTGTCCTCCTGTATCACCCAATCCTCAATTATTGATTCACCCCCGCCCCCCATCCCTACACCATCCTTTTTCCTCTTTTCCTTAATCTTTTTCTATCTTTTGCGCTTCTTTCCTTCTTTTGCACCTCCTTACTTTATTCCTCTCGATATTCTATCATCACTTGTATCTCCTATTGGCTTTTTTCTCCCCACGTTTCCATCATTACCTGTTTCTTTTTTCTTCTTGACTGTCTTATCTCAAATCTATAGCTTCATTCATCATTTTTGTAGTCAATTTCTTTCTTCGTTCGTATCAGCTTTCTTCAACTTTTACCTATACCAGCTTTCCGTCTCTAGCCTTCGGCACCCACAAATCTCTCTCTCTCTCTCTCTCTCTCTCTCTCTCTCTCTCTCTCTCTCTCTCTCTCTCTCTCTCTCTCTCTCTCTCTCTCTCTCTAACTCTCTCTCTTTCTCGTTCTCTCTCACTCTCCATTCTCCAAGTATGATTATTTTTTTCTGTCGGGGAACGTGTTTGGAACTATCGGATGTTTTGATCAAATCCATTTTCCTTCAAGTTCTCTTTATGAGGAGATGAGTATTAACTAGTATTTGTGACTTTAGAAAGTTCACAATTATTTTACTATTTTCACGTCCCACGTATAATTTGTACACCATGTGCTGTTATTATAAACACTCAATTTGTGCGTATGAATCCGACATAAATTTCACACGTTAATGCGACAGCAAATTTCTGCCATTCTCCTAATTCGCCTCTTTCCCCATATTTACAAAACAACGGTCAGCGCGCTCTAACGTGTTTAAGGATTTTTACATGAAACATGCAGGTCCGTAATATGTTGATATTAAGGTTTTTCACGTCACAACTCGTCAATTATTACGTATAATCACATATCAGCCCCGAATTCATCTACTGTTAGCCCGCTCTTGCATATTTTTATCATAATAACGTCTGTATTGTATTCAATGTCACATTTTTGTTTAGAACTGAACCCTCCTCAAACCAGTATTTAGTTACCGCCTGCTTCCTACATGTCTTGAGACCCAACTCTCTCTCTCTCCCAACTTCATCTCCATTGAATGCACGGGCACAATTTCTTTTTTCACGGATTTTGAAATCAAAATCTTGTCATTTGCCTGCGTTCTACAATTTAAAACAATTCAGTTGCCACTTCAGAACAACATACACCTCGTCTTACCATTAAGTTTGGATGATAATCTATTCCTAAACCTAACCTAACCCCCGTTGGGATGCCGGGGGTTTCAGTATAAATATCCCCACTTTCTGGAAATTTAGTGCTTTAAATTCCCACTGTCGCTGTCTTTCTCATTTGATCTTTCTCATTCCTGCTCTGTTCTATCAATCTGCTATACTATCTTCTTCTTCGCTAGACCAGTCACCTACCTTTTTTCTTGAAAACTCTTCCGGGACAAGACTCCTCATTTCTGTATGAGGTCTGTTGGATCAGCTTGGGAATATTGGACGCTTTCTGCCAGGTGGTCACTAGGGCTTCATATGATGTTATTATTTAGCAATGTAAGCATTTTATATGTATGTGTTTTGTTGATAATTTATAATGATGTTTGTATTCTATTTTGTTTTTGTAAACGGGGGGTCGATAAATTAGAGTACGGCCTCAGCGTCCCCCGCGTAGGATGTCTTTATTGTAAAGTGACTGGCTGGTGGAGAGCATTCAGTTTTACCACTAGGGTTGTTTCAGCAGATCTTTTATGCGGATCAGAGGTTGTCCGGTCCTGATTTGGCTCGGAGGAGTCCGCTGGACCTAAAGCAATAATCATGTAATGTAATGTAAACCTAACTTAAACTGTACCTATACAATACAACCTTTGCAATGTTATGTCACAGCCAGCGTTCAACACATTTTCGGTGAGAACCTAGTCCAGAATGTATTCACTGCCACATTTTGGATGATTACCTAATCCGGATTTGTATTCCCTTCCACATTTTCTTTTTAACTTCCCCAAAATTCAGCCACCGCGGAAGCAATATGGGCACATAGGGTCCCCTGAGTTCTGTCATCAAGCCATGCGCACATAAAAGCAGTGCGATCGTACACAGTCAAATTGAAACTACAATTTTCTAACAGAAATATCCAGGGTTAAGAATTATTTTCATATACTAGACGGTGGCAACATGGTCAAGTCTTTTTTTCTTTGTCCTTTGACCGGAGCGAGGCTGGGAGTGTAGTGGAGAGGCGGTGAGATTCACTGATTCTCCTTTTTATTCGTCTTCCACTTCTCTCCTTTACTATTCTGTCCATTTTCTCTTCCTCCTTCTTTTAAAAAAATGGAGTCCATGGTGTTTGTTGCACAGAGTTCCATCTTGCAGCTCGTATGTAACATAGGCACATAAGGTTGGAACCAAAAAGCATCCAAACTACTGTATTTATGCTAGCTTTTCGAGCAGCTCCTGGAGTTCGTACTCTCCCTTTCTTCCCCCCCCCTCTCCCGCATTTTTTCCTCTCGTATCTACTTCTCTCCCCTCCCTGCCCAACCCCAATGTTGATGTCTATGTATGTGTGTGTGTGTGTTCTCATTTGTTTTCTGACTTCATTTCACCTTTTTAATTTTTCTATTGCTGTTGAGGTATACTCACCCGTTTCCCTTTCCAATTTCCAGGCCCCAGTCCATCATTCGCCTGTAAACCTTTTACCTGTCAATATCTGAAACCACGGAAGGAGTTTTTCGAATTCCGAATGTTTTATCTACTTTCATGAAGCCATTTTACCATCTTACAGCCCTTTCAAAGTACCGTTGTACTTGCTCTTGAGGTCAAATCGACGCCTTTTCAATGGTGTTTAATGATGCAACATTCCACCGTCTGGATGGACCACTGGCCAAAAACGGGAAGCCTTCTACCGCCTGTTATTTTGGGGGTATTTGGGTTGCACACTTCGGACAAAAATGCCATCAAGGACAATTTTCCCAAGGCCTGGATCTGTGATCATTGCCATGGCCCCCCTCCTCTGCTGCTTGGGTCTCTCTCTCTCTCTCTTCTCTCTCTCTTCTCTCTCTCTCTCTCTCTCTCTCTCTCTCTCTCTCTCTCTCTCTTCGGAACATACAGGCCAACCACACGGGTGAAAGTTGAGTCGCCTTCTCAGCGGAGAGAACTGTAACAGCAGTGCATCGGAAGAGAATAGGATCTCCCATCCGCCACCACAATATCCAGAAACTTGAACTCATAATTGAAAAGGGGTCTACGTCTACCAAGGAGACAACACTTTTTAGAAAAAAGGAGGGAGAGAGAGGGGGGGGGGAGGGGGAATCTCCGTTCTTTATTCTAGTTACTCTTGAATATAACCTACTGTTTACCAACTTTTTTTGTTTGTAGATTATAGTCACACGACACTTTCGCATATAGGTGACTGTTACACTCGGTTTGATGTTGGTGTTTTCTATCAGTATTTGATTCAGCCCCGATGCTTGAATTCCTGATAGGAATGTAACTCAGATTCGTTTATCCACGCAGCCTGCTCAATCAGCATACAAGTCACAAAGTCGACGTATAAAGTTTTCCACTTTTATTCAGCACACATCAACAACTGCATACAGTTCTCAACTCAACTCCCAACAACACACAGAGCATCCAATATATAATTTTTTCTCTCAACTCGAGATGACCTCAGGACGTTCTAGAATAACGCGTTACAACCAATCAGAATTAAAGATCGTCATCAATGACTTACGTCACACATCTCTCTACACATACCCGGAACGTTCTCTCACCTCGACATTCATCGGGAAATTTCTATCGAGAGTAAACACGCAGATCCAGAGAATTCTCCAATAATATCGACTAACTCAAATTATCAACGTTATACAAAGCCTCTCGTAACAACAATGCAAGACATACTTTCGTTCGCGTTTCAACGTAACAGTGACTACTGGACCGATTTATACTGACACCAGCGAGCCAGTTGTTGGTAAAGGGGAAAATAATATGATCACACGTTGACCAATCCGGGATTCGAACCAGCGACCTTTCGGTTACTAGCAAGACACTCTTACCAACTGAGCTACCCGGCCCCTTAACATTTTACCAACTTTACCGGCTCAGTAACAAATAGCTTTCCTAGACGTGCAGTTAATCTGCCGCAGTCATTTTCGACCCACCCACCGCTTACGAATGTTACTATTATTATATTCGTTGCAATTGGACGAGGTCTGTCGTGGACCAACTGCGTTTCATTGGCTTACGAAGGGCATTTGTTCATGCTCGTCCTCCCCTTTTGCCACTGGCTCCCTATTGCCTAATGATGGGGAACGAACATGCTGAAGGCCCTTGCTTTTATCAACTCGTTAAGGTCCTATTGAATTCCCTTGAAGGAACCTGAGTCCATGGTCAAGCCAGTACAAAGAGCCTTTATGTTGGCCTTTTCTTTCCTTGGATTTCTCTTACATAGCTAAGTTTAGCAGAAGAGATTCATGAGAATAATTCATACCTTTACTGTTGCATAATTCTGACATTTATTGTTGCATAATCCATACATTTATTGTAGCCTACATTCTAGCTTCATTGTAGGAAGGTCTGAAGAAGCTAACGCCTAGAGAAAAAAGATAGTTATATTCAAGGGATGGATTCATACATTTATTACAGAAACATTTCATTCTAGGGGTTTTGCCGAGAAGTTGATTTGTATATGAAATATGGGAGGCGAGATATAGCAAACGCGCGCGCATTTGCGCTCGCATTTGCGCGCGCAAATGCGAGCGCACTTGCGAGCGCATTTGCGCGGGTAAATGCGAGCGCACTTGCGAGCGGTGCGCGCATTTGCGAGCGCAAATGCGAGCGCACTTGCGAGCGCATTTGCGCGCGTAAATGCAAGCGCACTTGCGAGCGCATTTGCGCTCGCAAGTGCGCTCTCATTTGCTATATTCCGCTCCATACACGTAAAAATTATACCCGGAAAAGAATGTGTCTGTGAAAGAATTTGAGACGTGCACAAATTAAATATTTCTTGCATTTATTATTAATAATATTTGTAATAATTAGTGAAAACTAGCACTACTAAACTTAATATCATTCATGAAATAAACTTATCATAACATTAAGGACGATTAAGAACTACTTTTCTTAGCTACATACAATCAATCTATAAACTCACATATGATATTATTATAGGCTACTCAGTGACAAAGCCGCGCCCAACCACTACGAAATGTACGCTAGATCTATTTTTTTCCTTCTTTAATCTTTGGATTTTAATTACTAATACTTTAATAATATTTGTAAATAAAAGCTATCTTTAAACATATTGAGACAGTTATTTAAATTGTATTCTACGTAAATATTTAACATCAAACTAATGCGGATAAATACAAAATATCTAGGTCGGAGATCTACAAAAAAAACGTGTTCATTTTCAGTTCCTTTCCGTCCACAGTTTTCAGCAAAACCCCCATAGCAACGGGCGTAGCAAATGCGCGCGCGTTTGCTATATCTCGCCTCCCATAATGAAAGCTGTTTTAAGAAGAGGGAGAAACACAAGAAAAAGGATCATAAAGGCAGTGCAGTGCTTCTGTAGTTTTTTATTTTGCAATTTATTTCCTTAGTTTTTTTTTCAGAAAAGCCCTGGCAAACAGGAAGTTGTGCGTGTATGTGTGTGTGTGTGCGTGTGTGTGTGTTCTGAATAATCATAGAAATAATATGCTGATCCATTTAGACAAATTATTGATCTAGACGGAGCCTGTTTGTTTTTTGCTGTTCTTTTATAACCTAGAGGCACGGCCACACTTGTATTACGCACCAGTACGTTAATGAGTTCCTTATGTATTTCCTTGCGTACTGGTTAACGTAAAATTTCACAAGGATAGCGCGTGTTTGATTTTTTTTTCTGCAAAACTACACAAGCCAGGTGTACCCATCAAAAGCGAGAATGTGATGTCACGAATTTAGAGGTCAACCTAAACTCCTATCACAAACTTGATTATACGCAAGAAATGTCTGCTATACACGACTTGGCGAGCTAAATGAGTTTGAATTCACTTGTTGCTTGTCGATCTTAGTAAAGTTGTTTCATATTATAGTCAAATCGTGAAAGAGTGCATTACATCATCATGAAAAAGTGCGTTGTTGTAGTGAAATTACAGCTACACACGTTTATAAATTCGGACTGGGCCGTGATAAACATGGCGCCATAATTCCGACCCAGTGCATAAGCCGTAAAACGTAAGCCTAATGTGGCCACTAAACTCATAAGATATGGCCACCCATCAAAATTCCGGTCAGTGAAAAATCTCATAAACCAATGCATAAGATGTAAAACGTAAGGCAAATGTGGTCACTACGTAAGCATGCATTTGAGAAAAGAATTTGGATATGGATAAAGTCAGGCAGTATGAATTGAAGAAGATCTGGTAGACATGCTTCATTAAATAGCAGATTACAAGTAGCATTAGCATTTTAGGTCGGTTACGGATGGAGATAGTAATTTTGTTATTCTCTGCTGCTGAGTTTGACCGTCCAAAGCTTCGTGAATCTTTCTCTTGCGTTTTCCGTGTCTTCCGAATCTAACTTTCATGTTGTTATTTTCTCTGGCCTCGAACAAACGATAGTGCTAAAATTCCGTCCACAAGAGCAAGTTCCATTTCCCCACCTTGAATACTGAAAGTTTAAATCTGACTACAAACAGATGGAAAGCAATTCTAATTATGTTCAAGGCATTATGATGAGGTAGGAAAACGATCATCAGCAACAGTATCTACAACCACCTGTGCCAAAGAATATTGCTTTACTAGTGGTTTTGTACCCTGGCAAGCCAGGGTTCACAGGTTGCTGTTTAAAATGTAGACAGAGTGACAACTGTTGTCTGCGAGTTTCATTTGGACGATTTTGCCTTGGCTTCTAAAAGTATCTTTAAAAATAGTAGGCATGATATTTATTGCAATGTACTTACACTTACAGCCGACGCTGTTGTCAAATGTCGTCTGCAAAGTTATATGTGACGTCACGTTTGGCGCTTGAATGGGATTCTTGCAGGATTGTTTGCGAATGAATTTTTGTGCTCATATAAGTATGGATGAAAAAGAAAGTGAACAGGTAACCTTCAGCTGTAAGATTGGTGACATGAGTGTAAAAGTGTTTTGAATGGAAATAAAACAAAATTTGCGGTATTACGGAACGGCACGTTCTTGACACGGGTTGAATCGGAAGCGCGCGGAATGAGGCTATTGCAGTTTGTGGACATTTTGTTTATTTATTTATCTCAGAAACGGTTAAGCGTTCGGTAAGGAAATGTCGGCTATAACGATTTCGCGGGTTTTGAGCACACAGCAGGCCGATCCGCAGCGCCCAGCACCTGCCCAGATCAGCGTCCATACCGGACAAACTTTACAGTAGAGGCGAAGAAGGACTTCCGGCTAAGCAATTTATATATATAGATTATTCTGTCAGTCGACGGACTGATGCTTTTACTCCACGTGCTAAACTCCAATGATTGCTGTGATGGTAACCTCCCTTTGGCTGGAAGTGACCAATGGATTCAAGGGATTTTGCGGGATGGCTGATCACAAATTGAATTCTGCGACGACTGTTTGTTATGGATGGCCTGCTACTCAGGCTAGTGATTGGCCACGGCTGCTAGCGTGTCTATAAATGGACTAGACATAATACTGAGGTTTAGGTTTTTAGTGGACGATGGAACGAACTGAACTATGCGCGTTCTGCGTATTTCCAGATGCCACAAATTATGCATTTATTGCAATAAACTAAACCTCTTGATTCGAATGGGTATGGCAGTATGAATCATACCCTATTTTATACCTTATGACGGTCACGAGAAACACTTGTATTCGGCTGTTCTTGCAATAAACTGTAAGGACCTCAAGTGTATTATTTGGGTTAATTGAAAGTAAATTATCATCATGGTGCACAGATTAGAGAGAAAGAGAGACAGACAGACAGACAAAGACATAGAAAGAAAAAAGAAAAAAGAAAGTTCTCTTATATAGCGCACTTACAAGCTCAGAGAGCTTCTCAAGGCGCTGGCCCGTAATATCCAGCAATCACACAATAGGTTGCTGAAGTCAGGATTCGAACCCACGTCGCCCAAGACGCACTCACAACAAGTCGTGTGCTCTGACGACTGAGCTATCCCTGCCATAAACGAAGAAAGACATAGGAAAGGGATGCTTTTTCTGGTGTTTAAATAACACGAATACGCTACTATTGGCATGTACAGTTAAAAAGTATCTTGATCGTTTAACATTTTAGTCATGGCTAATTAGTGTAGAAAATGGGGAAAAAACATTCCTGCACAAGAAGAGTCATAGTAAAACATAATAGGTAAGAACACATTGGTGAAAGAAGTCTCGCTTCTTGAAGGGGAGGGGTTTGGGTGTAGGGGTGGGAGAGACTGACTGAGTTTGTTTTGGTTTTTCTTGTAAAATGGAGTGGGAAATTGGGAGGGGTGTGTGTGCAATCCTCTTTTCTGCAATCTTCAGAAGCAAGACCTCATCTTGACTAGACTCCCAATAATCTTTAACTGGCGGAAAATATACACAAATGACAGATGTGGATGATTTGAGAAACTTCACATGCATTTGTCGTGCTAGAAGAGATCGGAGAGAGTGTGTTCTTTTACCCACATTAACAAACTGACGGCATTTTGTTTGTAGACTCTTTTGGGGAATTGCACTTGGCTGTAATAACAAAGAATTGTCGTTAACCCCATATCCGTATTTATACTCCCAAGTGTTTTCCATTGTGTTTTTCTCCTTAATATATTATGAGTTGAGACCCATCTCTACTGGAACTTTCATCCACAGTTCTAATATACTCTATAGTGTTTAGGAAAAAGGGCTAGATAGCGCGAGACGATCTTCCGTCCCAAGACGCCTACTTGCTCGATGACGGGATCATCATAGCCGTCCGCTGTGCAAAGATACTGAAGTTAAGCACCAGATAAGCAAATTGTTCTCATCAAGGTTTTATTATTGCAATTACTTCTCTCACAGTGTGCATAGCTTGTATATATACATACACACAAGCTATGCACACTGTGAGAGAAGATAGTAGACTGCTCAAATCCAGTGAAGCAAACGACCATTTGGGAAAATACTAGGCCTAAATAACGGAGGTTTGAAATCGTCGCATGATTGAGATACGAGCATTGAGCGGAACTGGTGCATTCACTGGCGCAACCTTCGGACGAAAGTATAAACCGCTGCCTAGTCTGTGCACGCACGCATTCCATCGCATGGACTTTAAAGATCCTGACGCTCATGTCCTAGACGTGTGAGTGCCGGCTATACAAATAAACCCAGCGCGCACTAGATCCCTTCTCCCCATCATCGGTCGCCCAGGATTGCGCTCAGTCGTCTGGGCGTCGGACTCTGCATCGAAAGGCTGCACGTGGGCGCCTCGGGCGGCTTGAGTTAGATCCTGTATCGGCCAGCGCTTTGAGCAGCTCTTGAACTGGTAAAGCGCTATATAAAAATATAAAATCGCACGGACTTTAAAGATCCTAATGCTCATGTCCTAGACATCCAGGTTTGTGCTCATTCAGTCGTATTGGCGCCAGACGATGCGCCTAAGGCAGTAACTAGGCGCCTCGGGCGTCTTGAGTTAGAGCTTACCCTATATAAAAACGATGAAATAAAATGAATATAGCAATTGTATTTATACGTAACTTGTTGTCATGGGCAATGTCAGTCACTTTCTTCTTGGTCTTCTTTCTTCATCATCATCATCATCATCATCATCATCATCATCATCATCATCATCATCATCATCATCATCACCATCATCATCATCATCACCATCATCTTCTTCTTCTTCTTCCACTTACATCTTGAAAACATCATCGTTTAGGCTTCCACAGATGCTGAATCGTTACAGAAGTACATTTTTAAATGTGATGGTTTATGAACTGTAAATGTAATAGTTTCTTGTGTGCATCTTTGTCTTCTTCTTCTTCTTTTTCTTTGATTACAACACTATTCTAACCTGCAAACACGATCAACAATAATACACTTCCACAAAATGTCCTACCCGAGTGGCTTTAAAGCAAAGGCAAAAGACCTCTCAGAGAAATTGTTGAACATCCCTTCCTCACTTCAAAACGTACCCACCATCCCAATGTAACTGTAGATTATAGTCACACGAAACCGAAGCGTATAGGCGACTACTGGTCACATTATTCGGACACCAGCGAACCAGTTGATGGTAAGGGGAAAATAATATGGTCACACATTGGCCAATCCTGGATTCGAACCAGGTACCTTTCGGTTACTAGTAAGACGCTCTACCAACTGAACTACCCGGTCCCTCTTACCATCCCAATTTCCGTCCCCACTTTTATTTATACCGGTCTCCAACCGCCACCGGTCCGTCCTAGTCCTTCATTTATCCCGTCCCTCAAAATGTGATCTCTCTCAAGCTTGTTTGCTAGCATTTACACCAGCCCTGTTGGTTTCCTTGGTCTTTCTGGTATCTCGTTACTACTGATTGGTTCGATTGGCTTTTTTTGGCTTCCGGCGGCTTTGTGTGTGTGTGTGTGTGCGTGTGTGTGTGTGTGTGCGTGGGTGAGTGTGTGTGTGTGTGTGTGTGCGTTGTTGTTGTTTTGCTCACATTCTGGATGTGTTTGTTTGCTGTCCGGTTTTATGTACGACCGTCTGTGCAAAAGGCCTCCAAGGCAAATAAGCAAAATCGACGTCGTAGGATTTTAACTTGAAGACGAATACAAGCTAAAATTAAATTAAATGAACGGGGTCTTATGCACCGCTAATATCAAAAACCATTATAGAATTCTCGGTGCGCCCTTTAAGCTTCTCTGACTTTATTCACCTGAGTACCAATTAGACGAGTGCAGCTAGCTGCTACGCTTGCTCTCTCTCTCTCTCTCTCTCTCTCTCTCTCTCTCTCTCTCTCTCTCTCTCTCTCTCTCTCTCTCTCTCATCCATGTGACTGAACATTTTTCAACTATAATAATAATAATAATAATAATAATAATAATAATAATAATAATAATAATAATAATCTCTCTCTCTCTCTCTCTCTCTCATACATGTGACTGAACATTTTTCAACTATAATAATAATAATACTAATAATAATAATAATAATAATCTCTCTCTCTCTCTCTCTCTCTCTCTCTCTCTGTGTCTCTCTCTCTCTGTCTCTCTCTCTCTCTGTCTCTCTCTCTGTCTCTCTCTCTGAAGTAGACTGTGCGTTGTTGTTTATGTGTGTTTGCTATGAATAAAATCTGTCTCCTCTTTTTTTTTTGGTGGGGGTGGGTGGGTGGGGGGGGGCAGTAAAATGTTTCCTAGATTTTCATATTAATGTATGCACATGCTGTTGCATTTTGTCGTGTTGTTAAATGTTAGGGAGGCCTCTCTCGCCTCTGTGCATAAATGTTGTACATTGGAATCTGTGTGTGTGTGTGTGTGTGTGTGTGTGTGCACGTGTATTTATGTCAAAGTGGGGACTCGACTGTGTTGATTTAGTCATAAATGGGGTCTTTTGCTAGGACCCCACTTTTTTTCAGGGCCCCACTTTTTCAAAGTGCTCGCAAGTGCTCTTTAAGTGCATGCAAGTGCAGTTGTAGTGCATGGAAGTGCAGTTGTAGTGCATGTGTACTTAAAGTTCACTTCGCGAAGTGCAGTTGTAGTGCATGTGCACTTAAAGTACACTTGGCCAAGTGAAGTTGTAGTGCATGTGCACTACAACTACACCAGGTCAAGTGTAGTTGTAGTGCACATGCACTACAAGTACACTTGACCTTGTGTAGTTGTAGTGCATCTTCCAGACGGGTAGGATAAGGAACTTTCCTCGACGATTAGGGTAAGGCAGTGCCTCGACGATTAGGGTAAGGCAGTGCCTCGACGATTAGGGTAAGGCAGTGCCTCGACGATTAGGGTAAGGCAGTGCCTCGAAAAAGGGTTAGGGTCAGGGCTAGTTGCAGCGCTGCAACTAGCCCTGACCCTAACCCTTTTCGAGGCACTGCCTTACCCTAATCGTCGAGGCACTGCCTTACCCTAATCGTCGAGGCACTGCCTTACCCTAATCGTCGAGGAAAGTTCCTTATCCTAGCTGTGTTTTTGAACAAACTTGACCTACTTCGTCCCTAATAGGCGAGGAATTAGGTCAAACTTTTTGCGAAAAAGGTGCTTTTTTGAACAAACTTGACCTACTTCGTCTCTTAGGAGAGAGGAATTAGGTCAAACTTCTGGCAAAAAGGTGTCTTTTTTGAAGAAATTTGCCTCTTAGGCGGCGAATTAGGTCAAAGGACCCCATTTAAACATGAATACACGAATGTGTGTGTGTGTGTGTGTGTGTGTGTGTGTGTGTGTGTGCTTATGAGTGCAACATGTGCGAATGTACGTATGAGATGAGTTTTGTTGTGATGTTGTGGGCTACTTTCAATTTTCAAGTGTCTGTATAGTGCCTTCATATGTATTGTTGTAGAGAAAATAAATCTGTCCGCTGTATGTGGGAGTTGGAGAGAGTGGTACCTTCTGTAGTAATAGCATTGTTATTCGTAGTCATTGTGTGCGGTAATGTAAACGTTATTATATATGTCCGTATGAGTCGTCCATTTGTATGTCATCACGTGTTGCGTCTGTTTTCGCTTTTGTTCTTGAATATAATCGAGCCTCTTTCCATGTCGGTATTTCGTTTACGTATTTAAGAATTTCAAACGACTTTTTGATGTTAATTTATATGTTGAAATGGACCAATGACCTTTTTTTTTTCAAGTAAACATCCGAATCTCTCTCTCTTTCTCTCTCTCTCTACCCCTCCCCCCCCCAACTTGCGAGAGGATGAAGGTTATTTGTAAAAATGTAAACTAATTATACCAGCACGTTTGCAGTCTTGTAGTCACGCCCCGGGCATTTAGAAGATGTAAGCACGTTCTGCGATGGTCACTGGCTGTAGAAAAAAATATTGAGAACATACAGAAAGTGGAAAAAACAGCTTCTGGCGTAGTAGTATAGATTAGTAAGCCTATCGAACGAAAACTGAAAAGAGAGAGAGAGAGAGAGAGAGAGAGAGAGAGAGAGAGAGAGAGAGAGAGAGAGAGGCTGTTGGCACAGGCTCAGAAAGCCTTTTATATGAAAACTAACCCCATCCCTTCCCACAGCACTCACTGGGTGAAGCATGTCCACTAAAGCTGCAATTACGATTTTTATGAGGTTTTCGTCGGAAGGCGCCGTGAATGTGGTCGCAGACTGCAGGTACTATATAAGGCAGAACCCTTAAGGCCTCACACTGCAGTGGCAGAAACGACGCTGAGAGTGTCGACTTTAGGCTGTAGTGAGTGTGATCACATAACAGTGTGATGATAATGCAGGTGTGTCTGTAGCTAGGAAAGCGATTCTACCGTCCCTCTCTCCGCTACTCCGATTCCCTCCAATTAATCACCGCTCCTCTCTTCCCACCGTCTCGTTACCATCATCATATATGTTGTCGTAGTTTAGTCATCATCATCATCATCATCATCATCATCATCATCATCATCATCATCATCATCATCAGCCAATTCATCAATGTCATCCGCAAAACGGAAGTTGGAGATTGCTCTATGCTCTATCCCCTATGCTGACTATGCCATCGTGATCTGCGAGGGCATCTCATATGATGCGCACTAGGAAGATGTTGAAAGTGTTGGAGAGAGTAGGCATCCTTGTTTGAGTGTTGTTCTAAACCAGTTCCCGATGGCGATGTTGTGGAGAACCTCACTGGTAGCCCTGTCATACTGTCATACAGGCTTTTGATGACTTCAATAATTTTAGTCCTGATGTTGGACACTCTCATGGTTGCCCACAGTGCTTCATGCCAGACTCGGTCAAACGCTTTCTTGAAGTCTACAAACACATGAAATAGATGTTGTTGGTGCTGTCGGTATTTTTCGCAGATTATTCTGAGGTTGAAAATCTGTTCAGTGGTACTTCGCCCTGCACTGAATCCTGCTTGTTCTCCAGCTATGATTTGTTTAGCTTGGGGGTTTCAACCTTTTGAGTATTATTTTCAGGAGGACCTTGCTGGGATGGCTGATGAGGCTGATGGTGCGGTAATTTTCACCAACCTGAACACTTTTTGGGAAGAGTGGTGACAAGCGACTGGGTCCATGGTATAAGCCACTCCTCACTCTGCCAGATCGTGTCAAAGACAATGGTGAGGGCGTCAGTCATCGCTTCTCCTCCTGCTTGAAGCAGTTCCGCATGTATTTTGTCCACTTCCGCTGACTTCCCCTTCTTCAGTGATTGTACTGCTGCCTCAACTTCTTCTCGGAGGATTGGGAGGACTTCTTCCTCTGTTTTGTTCTGCTACAACTGATGGGTCTCCGTTTGGTGTGCATCACGTTCCCCGTTCTAGATATCATTTCCTCATCATGATCAATATAACCAGCATCAAGTGTATATCGTATATCACTCCCTTAATTCTTCCTCTTTGGTATGGTTATTCTTATGTGGTTTATATACGAACGTATTTTTTAAATTACAACCTGGTATCTGTGATTGATTTTTTTGTGTTATAATGTGCAAGTGCAATGGTTTTTTTGGATTGTGTGAAATATTTGTGTATGACTGTTTATAAACAACTGTGATTTACTGTAAATGTGTTTGTGTATATCAAACGTGTTTTATTTTCTAGACCTTTTTATTGTAAGCTGTGTTTGCCTCACGATGTAACTTCTCAGTGAGATGATAAAACTATCGTATTCATATTGTCCTTCTCGTTATTGTCGTTGCCTACCACCTTTGATCAGCGTTAAGTAAGCCTACATCCGCTTTCCCCAATTTTTCCGTCTCTTCTCGCTGCAGCGTTTTTTTCAATAGCAGGCTTCCCCAGAGCGTTCTCGTCCTCGTCATCCTCTCGCGCCCCTTCTCTCTCCCTCCTCTCCCCCACCCCACACACAATTTTCGGTGTTCTTGCTGTCTATCACATCTCCATCGATTCCACCATCACCTCATCATGATCATTACCATCATTATATAGAACAATGACAGTTACAACAACGAAAACAACAACAGCAGCAGCAGCAACAACAACGAAAAAAACAACAACAACAACAGCAGCAGCAACAACATCAATAATAACAACAACAGACTTTGTTTATGCTTCGTCTTTACCGCCAAGTACTTATAGGGAGAAGAGATAGGCGCCGCCCTCATTAAGAAAGCCTAGAGAAAAGGAGGTCCCAAACGCTTCCTTCCCCAACGACCAAAAGAGTTACGGGGACACCTTACCTTACCTATAAACTGCCTTTTTTGAATTGATTGATTGATTGTTGCTTTAGGTCCAGCGGACTCTTCCGAGCCAAATCAGGACCGGACAACCCCCGATCCGCATAAAAGATCTGCCGAAACAACCCTAGTGGGAAAATTGAATGCCCTCCACCGGCCAGTCACTTTACAATAAAGACATCCCACGCAAGGGACGGCTGAGGCTTTACCCCAACTACTCGAGCCCCCGGTTACAAAAACAAAATAGAATACAAACATCATTATAAATTATGAACAAAATATATACATATAAAATGCCTATATTGCTAAATAATAACATCATAGGAAGCCCTAGTGACCACCCGGCAGAAAGCGTCCAACACTCCCAAGCTGATCCAACAGACCTCATACACAAACAAGGAGTCTTGTCCAGGAAGAGTTTTCAAGAAAAAAGGTAGGTCATTGATCTAGCGAAGAAGAAGATAGTATAGCAGAGTGATAGGACAGAGCAAGAATGGGAAAGAGTAAATGAGGAAGACAGCGACAGTGGGAATTTAAAGCACACTATAAACTGCCTTGTACTCAGCGAGAGCAATAAAGTGAATAGAACTGTTAAATACTATAATTGCCATGTAAACAAAAAGTACATGCTTTTCTGATATCTGTCTCTTCATATTGACTTTCTCTCACGTTTCTATTCACAGAGCAGATATTTCTCAACCTGCCTAGAGTGGCCAGTGCCGTTGCCCTGATTAAACGAAGCTAATAGGGCAGAGTAGGTGGAGTGATGTGGCTCTGGGGCCAGGAGCTATGCGCATGAAACGAGCATCTCGGGGGCCATGAAGACTGGCTGTGTTGGCCCACAGGGTTGGAAGGCGAAGACTAAACAAGTCAGTGAGGTGGTCCTGCAGTCTACTTTTAAGAAGAAGATCGATGGCGAGTTGGTTAGTGCCGAGTTTTGTGGGGATACAGTTGGAGGGAGAAGAAGCAAGGGATGGGGTGGGATGAGGGAAAGGAGGGGGGGGAGGTAGCGAAAGAAGAAACAGGAAGGGAGGAATGGTGGGCGAGAACTAGAATTCGCGAGATAGGTTTAATGGTGATGATGATGATGATGATGATGATGATGATGATGATGATGATGATGATGATGATGATGAGGAGGATGAGGATGATGAAGAGGAGTTGAAAAGAAATAAAGGAAGGTGTGTGTCTGAATAAACGCACTCTCTCTCTCTCTCTCTCTCTCTCTCTCTCTCTCTCTCTCTCTCTCTCTCTCTCTCTCTCTCTCTCTCTCTCTCTCTCTCTCTCTCTCTGTGATAGAGAGTTTACACATGACCGGAAAGTAGCGGATGAGTTGCGAGGTTTGGGGCGGTGCCATTTGTACCTAGGTTAATGGGCGTGTGGGGATAGGGGTGGGCTGATCAATGGTTCAGTCCTAGTTTTAGCAATCTACAATGCATAATTATTGTATCTTAGCGATGAGCGCCTTCAGCAGCAAGTTTCGCGTGTCAGCGCGCTATATACAAGCAACCCATTCATAACCATTGTCACTGCAAGTGACTACTATATTTACTTGGGAGTCAGAGAAAAAGGAGAAAATGGAATTGAGGAGTGCAGTAAATTTATCGACAAGATACTGTCTATATCTTACTTCGCATGGACAATGCGAAGCGGGCACTTCATTGATTATTCATTATTCAAGAGGCAAGGCAGAGTGGAAATGGCATGTATAATCTGTGCATTCTGCTCATTTGGCGCCTCCAGGTCGTCCCATAAGCTGCATTGTCACTGCAAGCTAACCGACTTTAACCGAAGTTATTAAGTCTTGAACGTATTGCTCAGTCGTACATGATGACATTTTATTGACGTCTATTATTTGCCTTAACCACCTGTTACACACGCTGGAGACGGATGTAGGAAAGCACGGACACACAGAGAGGAGAGAGAGAGAGAGAGAGAGAGAGAGAGAGAGAGAGAGAGAGAGAGAGAGAGAGAGAGAGAGAGAGAGAGAGAGAGAGAGAGAGAGAGAGAGAGAGAGAGAGAGAGAGAGAGAGAGAGAGAGAGAGAGAGAGAGAGAGAGAGAGAGAGAGAGAGAGAGAGAGAGAGAGGAGAGAGAGAGAGAGAGAGAGAGAGAGAGAGAGAGAGAGAGAGAGAGAGAGAGAGAGAGAGAGAGAGAGGAGAGAGAGAGAGAGAGAGAGAGAGAGAGAGAGAGAGAGATGAGGAGAGAGAGAGAGAGATGAGAGAGAGAGAGAGAGAGAGAGAGAGAGAGAGAGAGAGAGAGAGAGAGAGAGAGAGAGAGAGAGAGAGAGAGAGAGAGAGAGAGAGAGAGAGAGAGAGAGAGAGAGAGAGAGGAGAGAGAGAGAGAGAGAGAGAGAGAGAGAGAGAGAGAGAGAGAGAGAGAGAGAGAGAGAGAGAGAGAGAGAGAGAGAGATGAGAGAGAGAGAGAGGGGGGGGGGGATTGATCTATGTTTAACTTATTATTGATTTGATCAGTACAGGTTTTTTTAAGCTTCTAAAGTGGAGAGTTGGTGCTTAGGAGAGCAAGGTTTATTTCGAATGTATTAATAAACTGGTCAACCTGATGTTCATGGGCCATGTACCTAATCAATTAATTATAATTACACAACGAATGATCCCCCTATACTTCCACCCGCGAGCAATGAAAGCGTGTGTCTATCCACGTGTAGAGTTCTTCACTCCTTCTGCAATGCCAAGTTAGCCTACATGGTTCTGTTTTAAATCCTGCATCCTGAGGAAAACTCGAAACTCTTTTTTTTGTTATTATAAACGTTTTCTTTGGTTCTGTAGATGATATAGTTTAGCACCACAGAATTTTATTTCGGTCCAGACAATGCGGGGTGGCATCAACAAACTTCCTGTTTGAAAACTGCATGTAGACACCAATCAAGGGCCTGGAAAATATATTTCCGTTTGAAAGCTCCAAGACGAAGACAACTTTATTACCTAGAAAAGAAAAAGCTTGTTACTTTATTACTATGTTACAAAGAACTCCCGTTCCAATGGTCATTTTAAAGGAATAAGACTTAGCTACGCATTATATTCAATGCTGTTTTTCGTCTGTGGGAACAACAAGGGGTAAAGTGGTGAAAATGCTGAAATTGCTGTCCCTCTCATCTGATTCTCTTATAGTATGCTATCATAATGCCCAAATCCCTTCAACGGTATAAATCCATAGATGAAGAAATGAGTAAAATACTCGTGGTAAATTGAAATATGGTTCATAACGATTATTTTTAGGTTACATGTTATCATGTCGGCCCCAGTCTCTTGCATGGTGCACTTCACGATGCTTTGTTAAAGAACTTACTGGAAACTTCTTTGGAGTTTGAAGAACAGTAACCTAGTTTATGATGAAGAAAAATATAAAATATCATTGCATTGCCGAGGGTGTTTGGAATAGTGCTTATTAATAAGACGTATCCGTAAAATGAATTTTTTTTTAAAAATTCTATTAAAACTTCAAATGGAAATCTCCTTTTACTACAAGACATCGACCTTTCCAATAAAGATTTCAATTAACACTCCTGATTGAAATCTGTATTCAAAAGCATACAGTTCCGCTTTTTGAAAAATCGAGTACCAGTTTTCTATTTCCATACTTATCGGGAAACACACAGGGGGGGTCACAACGAGACAAATGTCGGTCCGTTGGTTCATCCGTCAGTCCGTTGGAAGCCAAGTTTCAAGAATCACTGAACGGACTTTGATTAAAGTTCAGAACGAGCAGTCGAGTTGATCGGTGGCTCCGAATTTCACTTTATTTTAAAATTCAAAACACACTTTTATTTGCGTATTTCAAGAATAGATGAACCAAAAGTCATAGTTTCTTTGCGGATAATTTAACAACTGCTAAGCATTTCAGATCACTGGTATGTGTATTTTCTTAAGTCATTATACATCACCATTTTCTTAGCGCTATATCAGCCCATGTTGACAATTGTTTTGTTTGCATATAGTTTAGATCGTGGCCTATCATTCATTGTTTTTCTTTTCACTTCGTTGGGATACAATCCAGTCACTACACCGCCAAGAAAATAACACTGTTTTTGAAAATGTTTATGTTTTGGCTATGTGTGCGAGCGTCTGGAAATACAATTGAATGGCTTTTCATCTGGTTTGCTATTAGTGTGGATGGAATAGCCACATTGTGTCTGAGTGGTATCTGATGATGTGATAGTGTTTTCTGATTGGTCCAACAAAATGATTTTGCTTCAGGGCTATGGCGAAAGGTTAGTGGATAGTAGTATCGACGAGAAACCTTGAAGTGTCGAGTTCAGTGTATCAGTATTGGATCAATGTACCTCTATTTTAAAAGCTGAAATGGAGCACATTCAAAGTACAGATAAATTCTACTTTGATATGAAATTGGTTTTGCAACTCTCAAAATTCACAAGCAGAAAGCATCTGCCGCCAATTTAAATAACAATACTCTCTCGGTGGTTGAGGCAGAACAAGATATTATGTGCACTTCGATCTCTCAAAAATATGCATAATTATTACTTTTAATACTTTTTTTTAAAGCCTGAAATTATATGTGCCTATTTGTATTAGCCTCTAGAACGTCTTTTACCGCAGCAAAGACTTTGGTCTCTGCAACAAGAGTGTTACGAAATAAATTAATTCTAACTTGAAATTATAAAGAATTGGGACACTTTTCTTTGATTTGATTAGAAAAGCGTGTCCTGTTAGTCCATCAGGGATAGTAGTTAATTTCTTTTTAATATTGTATAACTTAAATGTATTATCACTTTCGAAATTATTTTAATCTAAATATGTAAACTTAAACTTAAACATGTTCATGGTTTTTTATCCTAAACATGTAAGCACTTATTGTTCTTACATAATTAGATGACTAGATGTACATATATTAAACTATTTATGCTACTATCTCTCTTTAAGACATTAAAAAGGAATACCTCTGGACTATACACGCATTCAAAATGGTGCATCTGCTCGTATCCCGCCTGTCGCTGCAGTTTTCATCGCTGCACGGAATTTCCAAATAGCTTCACTGACTGCCAACCCTGGCCTCATCTTGCCGTGAAGATGGCCGATGATGGAGGAGCTTCACCTTTGATGTTGCTGGTCAATCTATCAACAGACGCCCACTACATAACCTGTAGAGCCTGAATAGTTTTGAGCTAGAGTGCACCTCTGGTTATAGCTGTACTGTGCGTATCGTGGTCTGCATCAAACGTTATGAAAGTCAACTTTGATAAAAACGATCGGTCGAATCGCACGTTAGCAATTAAATTTACTTTAGTCAGCCAGGCAAGCCAGGGTTCTGTCATGAAAAAAAAAAACACCACCACACAATTACGCCAATATATCGTCAATCGATCCGAAATTATCTTTAAATTCTTCATAAACAGTATTTTATTCAGAATTCCAGTAACTGATTTAAAGAGAATTTTATTATTATTATTCACGAGACGAGCAAACAAAACATGGGGAACATAAGAGGCACACAAAAGCAAAGCTTAAATAAGTGTTACCCTTTGACAAATTATAACGATGAGGTGAACAAAACAAACTGCAACACCCAAATTGAGGTCCGAGGCAATATTTCGATTTTTATTCAAATCTTTATCAAGCCAATACAAATTATTACGATGAAATGTCCCTGGCGAACAAAAACACGTACAAAGTAAGAAAAAAAAAAGATAGTATATTAATTGCTTCTCAACAATTAAAAAAAATACAACTATAGTGTAAGAGTTACGTTTTCCAGTCATTCTCTACGCTTGCTAACTTTGCACGTTTAAACAATTTGTATCTGAGTTTGAAGGTTTGATGAATTCCTATATGTAACCACGCGGCGTCTCTGGTGCGTACAGTAGCTGTTTTAACGGGCATTACATTTACACGCGGCATCAAAGTAAGCTTGGGTAAACATTATCTGCTGATTGATTTAACTGATTTTCTGCTGTTATTATTGTGGACCAATCTATTTGTGAAAGCAGATTACAGAACTGATCTAAACGGTCATAGTTGAATATGTTATTTTGTAGGAATAATTTCTATTGACAGTTTATGATGGTTGCGCAAGGTACATGAAGATCTGGTCTGTCTCTGCAGAGTAGGTAACTCTTGGCGTAACCACACCACCACGACTTTGATCGGTTTTACCTAGTCAAGCAGGGGGGAAGAAAATTTAAAAAATCTGTCTTGTTACTTGCGTGCGCTGTATTAAAACAGATTTTAGAACAAATAATTATGTCGTGTTTATTGCTCTCCGCTTTGATAAGGGTTTTATGAAAATTAATGCTTCTGGCATTTAAGATAATTATTTGTATTTCGCTATTAGTGTCAGGCCCAGGATTTGGCTCAAAGTTGCCGCATATATGTAGTAATAATTGGAGCTTGTGATTTTCTCTATGAAACAATAACAATAATATTAAAAAGCACAAGAGGTGGAATTTGTCGGTACGGAAAATATCTCGCATTTGACCGCTTTTGAGTATAAAACACCTTTCTTCCCTAGGACCTCCCCTAAACCAAAGAAGTAAAACATGAAAAAAATGAAGTGTGACTAGAAAATAAATTTTAAAAACCAATCAGCCGATCGGCATCTGGAATGGTTTTTATCTGTATTGCACTTGTAAGGGTTGCTTCAGCAGATGTTTTATATGGATCGGAATCCTCTTTGTGGTCCTGATTCGGCTCTTTGCAGTCCGCTGGACTGTGTAAGCAATGAATAACTAACTAACTAAGAAGTGCAACTTGTTGGCCAAGATCCAATAAGAGCATTATCAGTTAAGTATATTTCCTTTGCGCTTGTCTGCAAAGAGGTCGGACATTATCGCTTAGGTAGAAATCTCTAATTAATATAATTAATAAGCAAAATCCAGACATATCCGGATGCTTGGTATTAATAATAAGCTATATGTGCATCAACCTGATTGCACTGTACCTTGCTTGGTTTAACAGAAAAATTCTGGTTAATGTAGCTGCCAACCAACTGCTGCTGTGTGTTTAGTGGCCACCAGGGCCTGCTACTTTAGTCATTCATTTGAGTACTAAACGTGTACATTTCAAGGGAGTCTAACATACTGAATTTCAGAGGAATAACAAGACTGCAATTGTTGTCAGAGCGTAGACTACCAGGCCCAGGTTGCAACTATGTGAGGTTTCGCACTGTAACATTAATCCCTCGCTGTGTATCGAAACTACTTCCTACATTATCACAGTCTTCGTAAATATGTGATTCCTATATCCTAAACCTGTGTGAGTTTATGATCTGTCAAAAGGTAATTCTCCCAGAAAAAAAGAGGCGGAGGTTTGGTATTTCTTAAGTTAATTTTGACACGCAAACATTTCCGGTTCCGAATACACTTAGGTGTGGGTTCATTCCTCCTCATGCAGCTAAACGAGCAACAGTTCACTGCACTAGTTAAGTATCTTTCACCTTTGTTTCTTGATGTTCGTTATCAGAGCAATCTTTAATCGCGCTAATAAGACATTATCAGTAATATTTTAGGTCCTTCGGATATAGCTTTAGTGGTGCGATATTTGTTAGCATTTCTTATATATGAAACGAACATATCAATCTGTAAGCTGTAGTTAAATTGATGCATAATGTGATTGAATTATTCTTAAATTTTATAACAAGACTGGACTGATATACAACAATAAAAAGAGTTCAAACTTTTCATGTATTTAATTAAGACAGGGACAAGCGAATCAACATAATGCTACTGATTGTGGCTGTGCCCAACACAAAGGAGAGTAGGATAAACCCATTAATTTTTAGTCTGAAAGCGATCGATCGTTCCAAATCTCTACAACAGTGCCTCAGGTTGGTTTGTCCATTTTTCATTTACTGTCGTGCAGTCTGCATCATTGCAAACATCTTAATCGCTTCAATTTAAGAAGGTGATTGTGAATCTTCCTTTTACTAGGAAAAACGTCCCGTCTAAAACGTGTAAACATATTTTCAGACATTTCTTCTTGTGCGTTGTTTTTGACGATGATGATGATGATGATGATGATGATGATGATGATGATGATGATGATGATGAGAGGCACGGTTGTCTAATGGCAGTGCTTTGGCTTGCGGATCTGAAGGTCCCGGGTTCGAGCCCTGTCCGGGCCATTGTGTTGTGTCCTTGGGAAAGACACTTTACTCCCGTTTCCTACTCCTTCGGATGAGAGTATAAACCGAGGTCTAGTCTGTGTGTCGCATACATTCCATCATAACGGACTTTAAAGATCCTGACGCTCATGTCCTAGACGGGTGAGTGCCGGTAACAAGAACACATCCAGCATGCACTTGGTCCTTCTCACCCATCCATGGCTGGCCAGGATAGTGCTCAGTTGTCCGGGCGGCGAACTTGTTTTTTCCAACCTAGTTCCAGTCACTTTCCCGAAAAAGGCAATTACCGAAGTCGAACGAAGCTCTCCGAGTCGAGCAGAGCTATCCGCTGTTTTACGAACGAATGCTGGCAGGACTACGTGAAACCACAGGCTGGGAATTCTCGTCTTTCGTAGGCCTCAATTACATACTATACTACGTACGTATTTAGGAGTTTACAAAGACAAAAGAAAAGACTTCAGAGCCTGTGGTGAAACATCCGTGCATAAAAATAGCCGCTGCTAGATCTAATTCTATTTCGATCTGCACAGCTTCAAGCTCAAGTCGAGATTTGCATTTTGAAGCAGTTAGTATTATTATTATTTTATGATGAATAATATACTGACACAATTAGTAATAAGGAGTAAAAGTAATACATAACACATAAAGCACACATACAACGATTTCACATCTATATCAACAATAAAACCATGACAAAACTTCAATGCGCTATGGATACGTTGATGTCACTTCAGCACCACAAGGCAAAGCAAGTTTATAATGGTCTCAAAAAACAGTGACATTTTTATTGCAAGCACCAAAGCACTTATTTATTAATTTAACTAATATTATTCTTTTTAACTGATACAGTACATTTGTTATGTGTATTTCAATGACATGTATTTTAATGAGAAACACGTATTAAAAACATGTTGCGTGGCGGGCGGAAATTTCTATAAATCATCTGAAAACTTTGGTAAATCTATAAGAAAAAATAACCAGTAACACTATCTGAATATTTCGGGTTACACCCAACTTCAGCAAAAACAAACAAAACGTCACTGACCATATTTACACCATTGAGCACGCACAGCAGCACACTATTCTTTTTTATTTTTTTTTTAAAGTAGGAATAATAATAATAATAATAATAATAATAATAATAATAATAATAATAAAAAGAAACAAACAATAATAATAATAATAATAATAATAATAATAATAATAATAATAATAATAATAATAATAATAATAATAATAATAATAATAATAATAATAATAATAATAATAATAATAATAACACAAACAAAACAAATAAATAAATTAAAGATTTAACTAAATAACTATACTACTACTACTACTACTACTACTACTACTACTACTACTACTACTACTACTACTACTACTACTACTACTTGCGAAGTTGTGGTCTCGATTTTGTGGTCCTGATTCGGTTCTTTGCAGTCCGCTGGACTCTGTAAGCAATGAATAACTAATAAGCTTTTAATTTAACTCTGATCTCGAGTTGTCTTGATTTTGTGGTTCTGATTCGGCTCTTTGCAGTCCGCTGGACCCTGTAAGCAATGAATAACTAACTATTAATTTAACTCTGATCTCGAGTTATAAAAAAAAAAATTCGCTTAGCCTACTCGTCCTTCTCCGGGTCTCGATTTTGTGGTCCTGATTCGGCTCTTTGCAGTCCGCTGGACTCTGTAAGCAATGAATAACTAATAAGCTTTTAATTTAACTCTGATCTCGAGTTGTCTTGATTTTGTGGTTCTGATTCGGCTCTTTGCAGTCCGCTGGACCCTGTAAGCAATGAATAACTAACTATTAATTTAACTCTGATCTCGAGTTATTAAAAAAAAAAAATTCGCTTAGCCTACTCGTCCTTCTCCGGAAATTTCAAGATTCGAATATTATAAAGTATAGGCCTAAATATTATTAATTAGAATAGATATAGTTTATACATTTATTTACGTATAAAACAAACAATACAGGTCTAATAATTATATTCAGCTAGTGAGCTTCTTCGCTGCGCGGAGACTGACTTATAATATAATAATGTAGATTAAGCCTATGTATACTGTATAACAGTGTCTACTTGGTTCTAGGCAGGAAATGGGCAATGCTATTATTAGCCTTTACTGCTGAGAACTAACAAAATGCAAATCAAGGAACGCAACTATTAAATATGGTCGATAATAATTGTGCTCATATTATGCTCATATTAACAAAGTATACCGTTGCGATATGCTAAATCTATGTAAATCGAACAGAATTAAAAGCAACAGCGATCATTTTTAATGTCAGCTAGTCGTAGTCATGCAAGCATCATTTCGTAACACATCGGAGAGCTTCGTTCGACTTCGGTGATTGCCTTTTTGGGCGAATGACTGGAACTAGGTTGGAAAAAACAAGTTTGCGTCCGGGCGTCAGACCATGCGCCCAAAGGCTGCGGGTGGGCGTCTCGGGCGGTTTGAGTTAGATCCTGTATCGGCCCGCGCCTAGAGTCTGGTCAAGTACGGCGAGATAAGTGCGCTATAAAAATCCTCAATAATAAAATAAATAATAATGATGATGATGATGATAATGATGATGACGATGACGATGATGATGATGATGATGATGATGATGATGATGATGGCGATGACGATAATGGTAAAGATTAAGGGAGAGGAATGTACTTCTCCAAACTGATAAAGAACTGCTACTGAAAGCAGTAATGCATTCAGCGCTTTGTTCTGGTATGTGTCAGAGCGATAGGTCTCAACTAACAATAGTACCAAACACACATTTTCCTAGTGACTAGTTAGTAGCCTGGTAAGAGAGGTCAGCGTACGCAACTCCACTGCATGCTCGAGTCAGTGTCTGAATCTGTGCTGTAGTCGTCGGACTCGTGAAAGTAATCTTTCTTATATAGTGCACTTACAAACTCAAAGCGCAGTCAAAGGCGCTGATCGATCCCAGGCTCCAATTCAGGCAGCCACCTTTTGAATACCGTCAAGCGCCATGGGCAACAGTTGAACGGTCAAGCGCTACTGTGTGGATTAGACCTATTGAATGGTTTCGAATATAATGCAGTGTGTCTGGAATCTTTCGCTTGTCTTTTCGGACTCTTCCCATCCTCATCTACACAGGAGTTGCCAACTATTGTGTTAGCACCAAACACTCTGCAAACAAAACAGACACAACCTCTCCTAGTCCCTGATAGTATGGTTCTTTTGGGCCCCCGCTCGGCCTGTCTTGTTGCCGGGTTCTTCTTACATGGAAAGATCAAGGCAGCGTTGTTAGATTTATCCCTGAAGGGCGGTGGGTGAGGTGTTGATGTGGTAGATCTAATTTCATTGTTTTTGCTGTCGAGATGAAGCGTGATTAGGGCGGGAGAAATAACTGTCTGATCAGGGCAGTACTTCGCTGTTTTTCTTATTTTCCCCATCTACAGCATTTATCGTGTGGATTTTTGGATGAGGAATATTTGCAAAGACTTGGTGGAACTAAGAGCTGAATTGCTCGTTAGCCGCAGCGTTAGGTCTACATAACGTTAACAAACAGAAATGCTTTGCTGAGATAACTATAGTTTCATCGGGGTTAGGCAAAGCAATGAGTTATTTGCCTCGGAAGCGTTCGCATTATGGAGATTTAGCGCCCTTAGTGCGTCGGTTTGTCTGCAATGGATTTGGGTGGAGGTATAGTTTCACTGTTTTATCGATGTGATTGACATGATATTTTAAGTCGTAAATACTAAGTTTTGCATTATTTGTTTCTGAAGCTTTCAAGTGATAAGATCATAAGCACGGTTTCTGTGGGCTCGATACATTCGTTTTGCTTCGATAAATCTGCGTGGATGTATAGTTTCAATAGTGTCTGTGTAATACTACATGTATGATGGACATATTTAAGTAGTGTAAGGACTATGTTGTGAGTTAGTCTTGAGGAGTTTTGTACTCGAAACCAGTGTTTTGTTTAGCTGCCTAGACTATTGTCACTGAAGAGGTTTTACTTAACTGTGAGAAATGTTAGTTAGTCATTGTTTATGGGGTCCAGCGGACTTCAAAGAACCGAATCATATTTAAGTCTTGTCTTGATTAAGAAGTCTTTTCATGAATGCGTCGTGATTCAGTAATCAATACTGTGAGCATGAGCAGCCTAGTTAGACCTTTTACCAGCTATCAGTGCGTTTGTTTAGCTGTGGTGATTTTTTGTGGATATTTAATTTCGCCAGATCAACATAGATAAAGACATATAACCTAGTATTGTTGCTAACATTTGATTGTGGTGAGAAAAGGAATTATTTTGCTTTTACGATGTAATACAGCAGGCAGTGCAACACATTAGGTGGCCAGATTCGTTTAGCTATGCTGAACGTGTAATCAATGCCGTTGGCTCACTGATGAATCTGTAATAACGATGGGTGTCCAGTTGATTGGTGTTGTTCCTTAACAATCCGTGCTTATTAGACACGGATTGACCGGTTTCGTTAAACTAGTTTGTATAAACTCTCGATTATTTTTGCTTGATAACTATGCTTAGGTGTTACAGAAGTGGGAAATTACACCTGTGTGTCCAATGTATCTAACGTTGATCAGTGCTTATGCTGAATGTGCTCTATGGTAATAAACCTTAATACGTTTCTACTCTTTCTCGCGTTGTTGGATGACTGTGCTAATTTGTTGTAGTTTAATTAAATAATGATTTGTAGACTGTGTGCTATTGAGAAACTATCGACTTGGGTGCGCTTAATTGTTTGTATGCAAAGACTATATCAACAGACCCCAGTTTAGACTATAGCTTTTTATACTTAGGCGATAGGCGTTACACACTATCCATACAATAAATGGTAAAGTCGATGAAGTGTTGAAAAAGTCCAGTTTTTACTCTGATGGACTTTTTTTTTAAACCCACTTCAGCGACATTACCATTGTATTTGTAGGCTTCGGTAGCCGTCCTTCATTTCACTTCATCCTTATTTCATTACAGCTGCTATAGATGTTTGAAGAGGCGGGGTTGGGGAGGGGATGATTGCATTATTTTGTGTGCATCTCTTGAGGTATCCTTTTACCTGACGCGTTCGGGAAGTCAAATAAAGGTGAACACTGGTTTTATTTTTTTTTATGATGAGGAGGCTGATATTGATGGTAAAAGGTAAAGGTAAAGGTAGTTCCATAGCCTTGTGGCCGTACGGGAGCGTGATGTTGGAGATCACGCTTATCTTGGGCCAGCGTAATGAGGGTGATGCCCGTCTCTCTCCCTCGCTGTTTTACCTTAAGAGAGTAGGTACTCAGTCACAGTTGAGTCAACTGGGGGCGTTGTTATTTGTCGCTTCACGTTTTGCGGTCACCCATCCAAGTGCGCACCGCACTGGACGGTGCTTAACTTTGCGACACAGTAGCAAGTGCTCCAACCACTGCGCTATCCGACACTCCGATATTGATGGAGATTGGCAGAATTCCTGTACACAGCGTGGAAGGTGTATGACATTTGTTGGTACATTGCTGTGTTGAAGCTGAATCTAGACAATCTGTTTTATTTCGTTTAAAAATTACACCGGTGGTGATTTATTTATTTGTATACCTCAGTCTCAGCCTTTCCTTCAAAGTTGGGATCTCTGGTCTTCAGTGCTTTTTGTTACTCTGTTTATGTTATTTTATTATTTAATCGTTCTTATATAGCGCTTTTCCAGCTCAAGAGCTCACCAAGCCACTGGCCGGTATAAGGTCAGCTAACTCAAGCCGCCTGTGGCATCCACATGTTCTACATGTTGGCCTCGTGGCGCAGTGGATAAGTCGCCGGTTTCCTATGCCGAAGGTCGCGGGTTCGATTCCCGCAAGGGGCGAACGTATGTGACTTAGGTACGAGACTATTGAGGTCATCGAGGGTTTTCTCCGGGCACTCCGGTTTCCTCCCTCCCTTCAATAATGGTACAGGATGCAGTCAATATAAAAATTTCAAAAATAAAAATTCGATTTTCTTCCGTCTTCTAATAGCGATCTCCCTGCCTTTACACCACCTGTTTGAGTGATGTATTTGTATTTGGTGTGTGTGAGGGTAAATGAGACAGGTGAGCGTGTATGTTGGTATAGATCGACGCGCTTTGAGCCTTGGGGAAAGGCGCGTACATGGCATCCTGTATTATTATTATTATTATTATTATTATTATTATTATTATTATTATTATTATTATTATTATTATTATTATTATTATTAAATGTTTTGCTTCTAGCGTCTAGCTCTCCCCTGCATGTGATGTCTTTATTGTAAAGTGACCGGCTGGCGGAGTGCCTTCAGTGTTTTTCCATTAGGGTTGGGGCTTTTTCAACCAAGTTGTGGTCCCGATTCGGCTCTTTGCAGTCCGCTGGACCCTATAAACTATGACTAACTAACTCTTTCACTAGTATGTCCAATCTGTACCAAGTTCACGTTGAGGAGCAGAGGGCATAACAGCTTACAGGAGCCGGAATTCCTGCATATACAAACTAATTTCAATTTCTGAAGTACTCGACGCCTTTTCCCGCTTTCATCTTTAGGAAAGTTGATAGCTCAGAGAAGATAACTTGGCTTGCGTCTGCTAGTTCGAGATGTTTAACACCTCATCACAAGATGTTTAAGATACGAGAACGTAAAGTCGAAGAACTGGCGTATAGCCCTAGTGCTTGTTTTGTTCTATTGAAATAAGGCAGATTCCTCATTAAAATTGTTTTTTGTCTTTTATGTGTGTATGTGATGGAAGGTAGGTATGTGATGAAAGGTAGGCTACTAAAGTGAAGTAGACTGGACTGTTAAAATTAATGTAGCATCTTTGGAAAACTTCGTGTAAATGTAAAAACTACAAATTTGCGCATCTTGTTCTAATAAGTTTAGGCCGATTCCTGATTTAAATGGATTTGGTTTTGGTACATGTATATACTATGTCTGTAGATATGATGGGAAATGATTAGCAACTGTGAGATCCCCAGTGCTAGATTTGTATTCGCATTATTTCTTCTTTTTTTTTGTCTGTACAGTGGTTGCTCCATTCAGTCTTGATAAGAAATGTGATGGATTTTTGTTTTGGTGTTCGTTCAATACCGCGGTAAAGATAAAGGCGAATATATTCTAGTAAAGAAGGCGCTAGCTGCCGTTGAATCTCCAACCTTTTTTCTCAAACATATTTTACAACCCTGTGTTTCAATAATTAGTTACGCTGATCCCTCCTTAAAAATATTTTGTGTTGGTGCTTTGTTTCAAATCGCGATAGAGATGGAGGAAACTGCGATTATTAAACTGTAATAGATGCTGGTGTTGACATCCCCAGTTTTAGTCTGTGGTGGCATATTCTGCAGTATGATGAGGATGATGACCATTTACAAAGCGCCTGTCTCCATCCATTTTCGAATGCTCAGTGTTCCACATTTATCTCTGTTTATCTTGTTTCGTTACTGTTAGGGGCTGATTCCTTGTTAAAACGGGTTTGTCTTTATGCTTGTAACAACATCTCAGGAGAACTATCCTTGTGGTACGTTAAATAATAGACCTATTGAAGTTTAGTAGACGCTGTTGTAGAGGGTTTATGGTGGCACCTTCTAAGATTGTCTGTACACTTACACCACTGCGTATATCGTGTTCCATTAAGTTTGGGCTGATTTAAGATGTGAATAGTTTTGTGTTGGTGCTTGTATAACACATCTACTACAGATGATGATGATGGTGGAGCATTAAACTTTCTTTACTAGGTGTTTGTTTGGCATCTCTGGATATGTTCTGTATAGCGCTACTTTATCTTTTTCCAGTAAGCTTAGAGTGTGAGTGATTTTGTGCTTGTTCTCGCATTATCGGCTAAAACCGGATGCATTTGATAAGAGGAACATCATTGTAGTTGTATGTGCCTTGCCCGTATTTTTAAGTCACGTCGGTGCTCTGTGTCTGTTGGTATGCTTGTTGTTCCAGTGTGTGTTGTCCTACTTGTATTTCATGATGTGTGGTTGGTTTGCTTGTTGTTCCAGTGTGTGTTGTCCTACATATGTACTTGTATTTAATGATGTGTTGCTGGTTTGCTGGTTCCAGTTTGTATTCTCCTACTTGTATTTAAAGATGTACGTGGTTGGCTTGCTTGTTGTTCCAGTGTGTGTTGTCCTAAACATGTACTTGTATTTCAGGCAGTGTGGTTGTTTTGCTTGTTGTTCCAGTGTGTTGTCCTACTTGTATTTCATGATGTGTGGTTGGCTTGCTTGTTGTTCCAGTGTGTGTTGTCCTAAACATGTACTTGTATTTCAGGCAGTGTGCTTGTTTTGCTTGTTGTTCCAGTGTGTTGTCCTACTTGTATTTCATGATGTGTGGTTGGCTTGCTTGTTGTTCCAGTGTGTGTTGTCCTAAACATGTACTTGTATTTCAGGCAGTGTGCTTGTTTTGCTTGTTGTTCCAGTGTGTTGTCCTACTTGTATTTCATGATGTGTGGTTGGCTTGCTTGTTGTTCCAGTGTGTGTTGTCCTAAACATGTACTTGTATTTCAGGCAGTGTGGTTGTTTTTCTCGTTGTTCCAGTGTGTGTTGTCCTACTTGTATTTCATGATGTGCGGTTGGCTTGCTTGTTGTTCCAGTGTGTGTTTTCCTGAGATTGCATATTGATTTAAAGAGCTGTGTGTTGTGGCAGTGGTTTTTGGTATCATATTTTGTTTGTCACGTATTCTGTAAAAATAGCATTGCTCACTTTCCTGCAAGTATGTGCTGTATGTTGTGGCTCCGTGCATGCTACTTGGACTCAAAAAATAAAGTTCATGTT
>CM072512.1:88214155-88241655 GCA_036898135.1 Oncomelania hupensis
AGATTGTTGTTTTTGGAGATGGCTCTAAGAAAAAGCTTTAAGCAAACCGCGACAACAGCACAACACAATCTATAACAGCACAACACAATCTATAAAATAAATCTCATTTTGATTTTTTTGTTAGATTTCGGGTGGGGTGTATTGAATGGTTAGCTCCTTTTGTAAAGAGTAACTAGAAAGACAATCATACAGGTCATCTATTGTACATATTAAAGAGCTAGACAGACGGAAAGTAGAGAATAAGCAAAGATATATTACATACAGAAAGACGCAGGTTAATAATATATCGTCTTTATTGTCCTCTTTTCCTTTAAATATGCATGGATTCGCGACATGTTTGGGTTCTTGGCTTTCTTTACAACCGCTCTTAGACTATCGATCTTGGTTGTTCTTATTTTCGATCTTTAAATTCCATTTCCCGCTGTTCTTTTGTCGCATTGATCTAATGGTTAATCTGCGTTTTATTGGGCTCTTCTCTCCGCTTTAAATAGAAGCTTGTTCCCAGAGCACATTCTAAGGTGGGGCGCCACAGAAGATACAGAGTACTGTAGAGCAGTAATGAGTACTACACAGTAGCGATAACAGTTAAAATACGATGGCATGACCCACCGCCGCAGCTCAGTGGTAAAGTGTTCGCTTGGCATACCGATGACCCAGGTTCGAATCCCGCGGTGGGGCAAGATAAACGTGGTCATTTTTCACTGTCTACTTTAGCAGAATGCTCTGGCGGTTCAGTGTGAATATAGGTCCATATCGCTCCTCTTCCCTTGGATAGTTATTCCGTATCGCCAATGGTGTGTGCGGACGTTACACTTTTGTGTTAATTCAGAGACGCCTAACATTCACATTGTTGTGATTTTTTGTTGTTGTGATTTTTTTAAAATAATTAGAGAGCACTCATACCCCCATTGTAATTGCCAAATCTGGATAAATAAAGTTGTTTGAATTGAATTGAATTGAATTGAATTGAATTCCAAGCTTATCGGTCGCGTTGAGCAACGATTACCCATTATATTTTCCTTTAATGTGACAACACTGCAATCTCCCA
Organism: Oncomelania hupensis; assembly: GCA_036898135.1. Lineage (NCBI taxonomy): Eukaryota > Metazoa > Mollusca > Gastropoda > Littorinimorpha > Pomatiopsidae > Oncomelania > Oncomelania hupensis. The sequence goes on from CM072512.1 coordinate 88,215,204, forward strand.
CGTAAACTCATTGTCACAAAAATAAACAAACATTCTCAATACCGTGGCTCTTTAAAGGCGTAGTGGCGACGTTTTTTCGAGTTAATATGTGTTTTATTATGCTTTGTCTCTCCTTTATTCGATGATTGTTTCCCAGAGCAGAAAGTAAGTTTAAAACATACTACCATAGATGTAACAGTATACTAGCATTATACTTTAAAAAATAAAACTGGTAAGTGCTCTTGATTTTAAAAGCATAACAGCTATAGAATGACGAACACATAATGAATATAATTATATGAGCTGTAAGTAGAGATGTAAGCACGCTTCTGGGTGTGGTGGTTTTATTGCGCTGTATAAGTTCTCCTTAATCAATTCATTCATTCATGTATTCATTTATGTATATGTTGTTAATAAAGTGCGACTATAAGATTCTTTGTTGGAAAGAAAGAGAAATAAAACGGTGAAGATCATTCTTTTATGGCCGTTTTGTATATTAGTGTAACTGGCATTTTCTTTTCGTTTGAATGCGTGTCTCGTGTATGCTTGCGTCGTTAACAGATGAGGCGCTTAAAAGACCTTCATACAGATTCGTCGATACCTTTTCATTTTTGTATTTCCTGACCTATCTGGAAATACTTTGGAACTAATAATAATAATAATAATAATAATAATAATAATAATAATAATAATAATAATAATATTAATACGGGATGCTATATAAGCGCCTTTCCCCAAATCAATCAGGCTCAAAGCGCGGCGATCTATACCAACATACACGCTTACCTGTCTCATCCACCCTCACACATACCAAATACACATCCATCACTCAAACAGGTGGTGTAAAGGCAGGGAGATCGCTATTAGAAGACTGAAAGAAAATCGAAATTTTATTTTTGAAATTTTTATATTGACTGCGTCCAGTACCATTATTGAAATGAGGGAGGAAACCGGAGTGCCCGGAGAAAACCCTCGGTGACCTCAATAGTCTCGTACCTAAGTCACATACGTTCGCCCCTGCGGAAATCGAACCCGCGACCTTCGGCATAGGAAACCGGCGACTTATCCACTGCGCCACGAGGCCACCCCATAGCCGGGGAGGAATCAGAACGAGCTAGATGTCTGTCCTTCTGTTGGAAGCCATATGTCAAGAACAACTGAACGGATTTTGACCAAACTTTCATAGAAATTACCTAGGGTAGTGGCCTGCCTCCCGAGCCATCATATTTGCTCTAATGCAAGGGCAATGCCACTGGAGTAATTTTTGTTGCTAAACCCATTTGGCTCAATATCTCAAAAACGGCTAAACCGATACATTTTCGTCAAATCATAGGCCATGCTTCGTAGCAGTTCGTCGCTGAAAATGTTACTGCTCAAAACACAATGTTTGCCTTACCTCAAGAATAAGGCCACACTGTGTAAATAAAATTCAATATAATAATTGCTTGACAGGCAAGAAATAGTTACATTTAACTGACGAAGAATGAACGGAAAATTAGCGAATAAATAAATGAGATATAGAAAGGGTAACAATTACGTACAAACGATTGAAAAGTAGAAGAATCAAATATTGAACTGGAAGGCAAATAGGTGCATACATGAATAATTAAAAATTGTGAACAAATAATTGAAATTGGAGAAGAAGAAGAAGAAGAAGAAGAAGAAGAAGAAGAAGAAGAAGAAGAAGAAGAAAGGGGGGGGGGTGCGGGGAGGGGGGGGGGGTGCGGGGAGGAGAGAGAGAGAGATTTGTTCTTGCATGAGGGTAGCGATAGTAGTTACTCGGCTGTTGGTATAGAGAGGCCGGTATTCTTTCAGTTGTTATAATTATTAGTTGTAAGTCACTGCGTGAAAGTTTTGCATAAATGTTAATTGACTGGTCTGCCTGCTAGAATGTGTTGAGCGATAGTGAAGAAGTTAAAATGTTAAGTTATGATGTATGCACCCTTCCCGCCACTGTGTGTGTGTATGTGTGTGTGTGTGTGTACGTGTGTTTGTGTGTGTGTGTGTGTGTGTGTGTGTGTTTATCCACATCCCTCCCACCAGCGCTGCGATCATGCCCGTCGGCGTGGAGATATTTACGCGCTTTATAAATTATTCATTCATTCATTCATTCATTGTAGTAGTATTGTTATTATTATTATCATTATTACCATATATTAATTATTAGTTGTCTGTTGGTGCTGCTGTTGTATTATTATTATTATTATTATTAGTTGTAGTTGCATTGTTATTATTATTATTTTTATAATTACTCTAATGATTACGATTATTATTAATATTATGATGATTATTTTGTATTCTTATTCTTATTATTATAATGATGATGATGATGATGATCAAGGATGGATCTAAGGCATGGAAGAATGGGTGAGTGTTGTAGTTGTGTATACATATACTGTGGAATAATTATCTGTGTGTTAAATGTGTACGAATGGGTTTGTGGCTGGTTATCTGTTTATGCATGTGTGTTAGTGTTTATAGATTTGTATTTTGGTATGGAAGTTGTTTTTGATAGTATATCAAATGTATCAATATTGTATGTCCATGTTTGTAATAATTTTGATGTTGTTATCTCCTTCCTTATTGCACTGCTAAACAAGTATCCATGCCTTGTGTTTGGACAATAAAGAATCTTGAATCTTGAATCTTGAAAGTGAATTAGAAAATGTTCGACAGTTTCATTTTGGATTTTTAACTCTACATCAATTTGATGAGCCTTCACAATACATTTTCTAAGCGCCATGTCTTTATTATTTAGCCAATTATACCCCTTTTAGTATGCTACGGCTTCGATATTAGTTTTCTACTTATTAATTGTTCAAGCAGAACACCAAGTTGTTGTTTCTCCAGAAAGTATGCGAGATCTTGTTAATAATAATAATAATAATAATAATAATAATAATAATAATAATAATAATAATAATAATAATAATAATAATAATAATAATAATACTCTATGCTATACGCGCCTTATTCCTAAATCAGACTCAAGCGCGGCGATCTGTAACCAACATGCACGCTCACATTTTACCTACACTCCTACATACACAATAAAAACACATTCATCACCCAAACATGTGGTTTAAAGGCAAGTCGCAATTATAGAAGACGTGAAATTTTAGATTGACTGCATCCGATACCATTATTGAAAGGGGGGGGGGGGGAGGAATCCGGAGTACCTCGAGAAAACCCTCGGTGACATATGAATAGTCTCGTACCTAAGCCATATAAGTTCGCCCCTTGCGGGAATCGGACCCGCGACCTTCGGCATAGGAAACCGGCGAGTAACCCATTGTGCCCTGAGACCACCCCAATGAGGCTATGTACGCATACAAACAACCTCATGACGGAGACCATGGTAGATCTCTGATACTTCGATGTTGGTTCTTTCATGTGGAGTGTAGATCAACATGTTGCGGAGTACGAATCTAGAATCTAGAGATAGGAATTTAAGTGATGGAAAGGCAGCAGCTTTTGGCAGAAGCATGCATTAGCGTACCAGTTGATCAGGCACTCAGCGGTCCTTTAACCACGGTAATAACTATGCCCTCATTGAATCTTCAATATAATTCAGCAGTCATGTATGGGTTTACCTGTACGCACTTGTTGCAAGTAAAGACGTGTTCCAAAACTAAAGAAAAGCAGATTAAAAAATAATCTGTATAAGAAAACTGTATTATTTCATCAAGAATTTGCCGTCAGTTAAAAGGTTACCAATACAATTTTTTTAAAACTATGCTCAAAGAAAAATTTGCAATAATTATATTTTTGTTGCCTTGTTTATTTGTTATAACCCCATATGGAAGGCAGGAGCCTTAAACAAGCAAATCTGTTTTAATATGTATATATAACTTTATCTGATTGCTTTACAATCTTGTTAGCACAGAACATTACACATAGTAACGCTTTGGTGACAATTTTCACCAGCTTTATGTTCATAACGACAGAAATAGTTTCTTAATTCTGTGCTGATGGTAACGGCTTCTTCTGTGTTTTATATCGTTTTAGGATGTCCTTTTAGTACTATAAACACCAAACACATACACATACACACAAACACACACGCACACTGCTTTGCACAGTCCTTTAAAATGAAACTTGTGTTTTTGAATGGGACATGGATACATAAGTGACAAAAAATACCCAACATCAAAATAATTCAAAGGACAAAATAAATTAGCTAAATCCAAGTGCAAAATCTGAGAAGTGGTCGAAATGTTCGTTAGGCCAAAATTAAAGGTCTGTTTACAGAATCCTGACCTACCCTAATTTGTTGCCCGACCTTAAACCTTTTTTGGGATCGTCTGAAAAAAAATGGAAAAAAACCAAAACAAGTGGAAAAGGTTAAAAAAAAAAGAAACAAAAGAAAGAAACCGACCTTCCGACCCTATTTTTCCCCCCTTTGTTACCGTAAACAGACATATTTTTTGTTGGTCTTATTGAACAAAAATAAATAAAACTGCATAAAATTTTGTTTCTATAAAAGCGCAAGGAGAAAATTTAAAAATTATAAAAACAGCGCAGGAAGGGAGGATGAGAAAAGAAAAAAAAATTCGTAAAGGAACAGGAAATAGAAATGCATGTGAAATAATGAGTTAAAAGAGTGAAAACGTTTGACTTGTGTATGTCGTGTACAAGATCATAATACAGAGGAAAGAGAAAGTTTCTGACACAGTCTATGAAAAAAAGGCGGAACGAAGTGAAAGTGGGGAAAAAGGATAGTTTACGGAGAAAGAGAAGAAGGAAAAAAAACGAAGAAAACAAAGAACAGAAGAACATGTCGAAGAAGAAAGAATAGCAGTTCTCGAAGAAAGAAAGAGAGACAGAAAGAAGATCATTAAGGAAAATAAAATAACTGAACGAACAAGTAAAATAAAATAAAAGAAAAGAAAAGCAAAGAAGAAGGTGATTAAGACACCGGTAGAAATATGAGGAGCTTAAGCTCTTATCCCAAAGAGCGAGGCATTACGAGGGAAATGGAAGAAATACATTAGAACAAGAAAAAAAAATCAAAGATGCCGCACTGAACTGCCCACAGGAAGAGCGACAATTTCTCCTGTCAGGCGACAGAAGCTGCTGCGAAGGAGGAAGGAAAGAAAACAAGAAAGAAATACAAGAAATAGGTTAAAAGGAAGAAAATAGAAGAAGGGGGAAATGTCGATGCAAGAAAGAAAGAGAGACAATGAAAATAGAAGAAGCCATGTAGGAAAGTTTTGGAAAAAGAGCGATGTTTAGGTAACGAGGATGCCGAGATAGATAAAGGTGTTCAGCAGACGTTCTGAGAAGATTGGAGAAATTTGTGTTGTTGTACATGCATATGGATATGGATGCAGACCTTTGTATTTGCTTTCTAGTGCCGCCTTTGTGAAACTTCCAGACCGTTATGGTTTAACATGAAGTTCACATATGGCAGGGATGTTGAAACGGATAAAGGTGTTTGGACGTTTGGAGAAGATTGAAGAAAATTTTAAAATAATTGTGTTGCTCTAAAGACATTCTCTCTTTCTCTTGTGCTGTATTATAGTCTTCACTGTTAGAATGGATGTTGAAATAGCATTGATGCTACCTTAGGTTAAGTGTTCAATGCATTCTGAATACATTGAAGAAAATGTCAGTAGTTGCAGAAGAAAGGACATAAGCTGTAATTTTGATCCAATGCTGTCTTAAGACCTTTAAGTATTCAAAAAGAATATTGTTGAAATAGCAGAGGTGCAGAGCGTTCAGTCGTTCTGGGACGATTATAGAACGTGCATGGTGCTCATTATTATAAGCTTTTCTTTTGTCCTTGTGCTGTCTTAAAGATCGTCATATTTACTGTTGGAGCTGTGGTTTCAAATGAAAACATTTAGGTTTAAAAGACGGACAACTACGTGGGCCAAGTTTTTTCTGAGAAGATGGAACGTGGTTGTTGTCTACAAGATGTGATAGAACTTTAATTTTGTTGTTATGCGGTCTAAAAGACCTCTGTCACCAGATCGTCAGGCCTTGCAAAGACCATTCTGCAAGGCACAGTGCAAGGAGGTAGAAGAAGAGGGAGACCGAAAAAGAGGTGGGAGGACAACATTCGAGAATGGACTGGTTTGCCACTGAGCGAAGCCATCAGGGCTGCTGAGGACAGAGAAAGATGGAGTGTGCTGGTTAAACGATCATCTGTGGTGCCCCTAAGACCTCCGGGTTACGGGATAGGATAGGATAGGATAGGATAGGAAAGACCTCTATTGTTTGATTTGTTGTCTTAATTATAATCATAGTTATATTATGTAAAAATGTGAGGTATGTATTAAAGCTTTTCAGAGTAGATGGGAGAAAATAATCGTGCTACAAGAAGATACACATACCTGAATTCTGCATTTCTTATGTGGCCTTAAAGACCCTTACTCTCATTAAAAGCGTGTGTGTCTTCTTAAGATACATATAGAAAGATGACAAAAAAGACACGAACAAGAAGGTATACCAAGTTTTTTTTCTGAGAGAACAGGTTAAAAATGATAGTTCTACGTTCTATTAAAAGGCATACATAGAGCTGTTTTGTGTTTTACCCCTTTTAGTGTTATAACAATTTTCCCTCTTATATCGTCTTTAGAAATTATAAGGCCAAAGGAAGAAGAGATTTTTAAAAATCACATTAAAAAATTGTAGAGTTAAAAAGAAAAGGCAAAAGCAAGCACGTGCACCAAGCTGTAGGTCTACCCTTGTTCGCTGTCAAGAGACAGCGGTCTTGCTGTCATCAGAAGCTAAATTAAACGGCCGTTCTTACTCGAGTCACTGTCTCTCACGACATCGAGTCACAAGTCCTTTCAATCTTGTCGCCAACGTGCTTTCGTGCTGACCTCTTTCCTTCTATTTTTGTTTCCCCTGGCTGTGTGTGTGAAGAGTATATTTTGTACACCTGCCTGCTTCATGTGTTTTCGATCTTCTTTTTGGGTGAAGCAAGACATTTTTGTAATGAAATCATTTGATCTAAATTCCCCCTTGGTGCTGTCTAATGTGTGTGTAGTTGTGTGAAGAGAATACTTTTAAAGACATGCTTCTTGTGTTTTCAAGGTATTTGGGCGTAAGCAGAAATGTTGTTTTATGAACCCCTTAATGCTCGAGATTTAACTTTGTTACTACAATGCTTACAGTAGAATGGGCTCTATGCACAAGTCGGCGGCATGGTCACGTGGCGCGGGAATAACAAAGCGGTCATGGCAATATTTCATCTTTCAGTGGAAATCGATGAAAGGAAATGTTCTTTTCTTTGCATAAAGGTTTACGTCGAAGTTATAGCATCCAAACGCAGCACAGTACTTCACCATTTTCAAACTCGAGCACGCCGTGTTATTCCCGCAGCACGTGGCCGCCACGCCTTTGTGCATAGAGCCCATTCTCTGTAAACACCGTTCTTCCTTGCTAGTTTAATTAGCAATAATAGTATAATGCGGCAAAATGCAACCGACTGAACCTTCTTTGGACAAAACAGGAAGTTTAGATATAAAGTCATTGATAAAAATTCACGTTTGGTTTTACAGTGGGTGGAATAACCACGTGTTAGGTTTCTCCTGTGAAACAACTGGTCATTCCTTACAATGTTTGTCAACAGTACGATCCATCTTTCGGTCAGTGTCTTGACCAGCTAGCTATTTGCGCTGGTATAACGCTATATACGGACAGTATATTTCACTTTTGACGATGATGTTCTAAATTGCTCTCAGAAAAAAATGGCACGCTAGCCTATTTATTACCCGCTAAAACCCAACGCTCAACGCGTTTTAACGCTGGTGTTTTTCTATTATATTGGCGAACCAGTGATGCTAGCCAGGAAATCTATTGGAATACCTTTGGACAGAACAGGAATGTCTAAAAACTTCACGGACCGAATATACTGGATGTATTCAGTCATGCTACAGGGGAAAACAACAACAACAACAACAACAAAGTATTGACACGCTAGACTATCCATCACCCCCTAATACCCAAGACAAAACAGTTCATCACCGTTGTTTTCCTTGTAAGGTTGTCAACAATGCGATGCTAGCCCGGAAATCGATTGCAATATCTTTGGACGGAGCAGGGATGTGTAGTAAGCTAATTCACCGAACTGCACGGATGAACAGTATATCGCATGTATCTGCATGTTAGCATGTTTAGTTATTTATCTTTTTTTCAATCTGCCAACAGTATGTTGCTTCGAGGAATCGATTGACATTTCTTTGGATGGAACAAAAATGCTCGAGATTAACATTTGGTGCTGCGGTGCCACAGTAAACTAGCCACACATAACGTTCTCAGCCTTCTAACAAAACGATGTTATTTGGAAATAAAGTTGTTGTTTTATTTTTGGCGTGTTTTTGTGGTTTTGTTTGGGGGGAGGGGAGGGGGCACAATTCATTGTTGATAGGATATATGAAGATAGCTTCTACTCCACTAATTTGCAGTATAAAAAGGTTCTAAATTAGTAGGCACAGAAGCCAAGTTTTTGGGTCGGAGACCCTCGTTAAGAAATAATATCAGTGTCAAAGGCTGTTAGCTATGCTATACTAAAAATATGATGCGACAAAAAAATCGATTGAAACGTCTTGAAGCAGAGAAGGGCTTTAAAAAACCTAATTGAGCGAACTGTACTGGTGTTTTGTGTACAATACATATAATAGTAGAATAGACCCTTGTTGGCCTCTTCCTGATCAACTACTGTCCTTCGCGCTACACGTTCATCATACTTTGTACACTGCTCCAAATCGTAATAGCACGAAGGCCTATCATCCACTAATTCCCGAGCTCTAAAAAAGTTGGGTTTTTAATTATTAAATTTTGTCAACAGTGATGCTTAATGGGAGGAAAACGATTGAATTGTGTGGGGTTTTTTTGTTGTTTTTTTAACCTTACCAGGCATTGGTTATTTGGTAACTGTATTGACTGTAGTGAATCAGGATAGGCATGGACAGGGGATCGGAAGAAGAACATTATGGTGAATGGTATCTTGTAAAGTATTATGGACTATGAATAGCTGGCAGCCTTTTATTGACGAGGTATTGCTATTCAATACTTGTCACTAATAGTGATATTGCACGGAAATCGATTGAATACGTCTTTGCTCGGAACAGAAATAGGCTGTAATAAAATTATTGCTAACTACTTCACTTGTTCATCGAAGCACAAGACAGTTTGGTACAGTCAATTCAATATGGCATAGTCATTTGCTAGTTGCAGTGCTTTTATTCACTGTAGCGTTGAAAATTATATGGATATTACTTAATGTATGCCTATCTAATCTTGACACAAATAATTACATTTTTTGTTAAGTGTGCCAACATATCATTGGATCTTGGATTGTGCAGACATTAATTGTTCCAAACCCCTTGATCGACCTGTGCAGATACCATTCTGCTGGGGTATATTATATTACTCAGGTATTAGCCTACTCTTAAAAAAGCACTGATCTTTCCTGTTTTGCGTTGCCCTTTTGTTGTCCAATATGATGGACAAGATTCTACACGGAAGGAAATACCCTTGATGTGTTACAAAGTGAACTAAGTGATTAAAACATAATAGTACTAGTCATATTCTGGGGTGCATGAGTTCTGATCACATATAACATTGTTTGCATACACTTTTGGTGCTACAGACTTCTACTATCTTATCCTATCCCGTAACTCGAAGGTTGTTGGGGCAACACAGATGATCGTTTAACCAGCGTACTCCATCTTTCTCTGTCCTCAGACTTTTCATAGACCCACAAAACACCGTTCTTGCCAATTATTTTAGTCAACAGTAGTGTGAAGTTAACAAGAAATCGATTAAAATGTCTTTGGACGGTGCGGACATTTCTCTCTATCAATATGTACTGGTGATAGTATTATTATTCTACAGTGTACTACAGTGTTTCGGTAAAGTAAGTGCTTCAGCGCAGTAAATTTGACTCTAACTTAAATGGTAAATGGTACTATAAAGTATTGATTGAGTTGTACTGGAGATAATATTCTACGACGATGCTAATGTAAAAGGTTAAAAAAATGAAGTACTCACATGTATTCCTTCTATTAACTTTGTCAACAATAGTATGACGCTACAAAAAATTGACTGGGCCAAGCAGATATTTGTTTTCCTCTCCGTGATTGATCATGTACTGTTCGTATTCTATCGGAATACAGAAACGTAAACACATGTTAACGGACTAAAGAGAACATGCTGCTTCTTCCCGTTTCCTCCAGTAAGTTGTTTGTTAACATTAAGATGCTACACAGGAATCGATGGCAATTTCTTTTGTACGAAGCAGATTTGTATAACTCGTTGATTAAACCGTAGTCGTAATAATATCTCAATTAAATAGTAACGTACTGAGGTTTTCCTGCGCCTACACCGCTTCTTATGAAACTCATGATGGTTTCCCCAATTCTTTCTCAGCAGTAGGATTCTAAATGTACATCGACTGAGTCAGCCTAGAAATTTTGAACAGATGGCAACTTCGTACCACAATACTGAAATCAGTATAACAATTATCAGTTAAGAATAACAGAGAATTATTTGCGTATTGATGCATTCGTCTGTTTGTCAACGCTTATGAGAAACAAAAAATCTAAAAAATAAGCTTGCAATGTTAAGTCGAACAGTTGATAACTTGACATACTGTGATCAAATCAACTTAAGAGTGAAAATAAGATTGAAGTCGGCTTTAAACAAAAAAAGGCCCCAATTCGAATGCTTTGTCTTTGGCGAATAGGATTTACCATGAAATTTGCATTATTATTACATTAAATAAGGATGAAGTGAGGTTTCGTTGCTCAAACCAAACGATGAAGTTGAAAATGTCCATTTCGGTTCTGACAGGGAGTTATTTCCCCTGTTTTAACGGTACAGCCGCATGACCTTTTTCCTTATTTCTGACTGAGCCACGCGGCTTGAAGTGTGCGTCTTTGGTGTCTGAGGTAGAAATACCAATATAAAACGAAAAACCTTACGAGCAATTGTTTTTACGGGTTTTTTGTCTTGCCGGCTTTGGTAGCTGCTATTTTTAGCTGCAGAATGTTGGCTGATTAGCTAACGGCTGCTGCTATTAATAGGCACCAAAACTACGGAATGTATTCATTTAAAAAAATAACTATCCTTTCAAAAGAATTTATTTTTTGTTATAAGCTTGTTTTTAAGTGAGGCAACACTCACTGTGAATGATAACAGGATCTCTCAAGGATGTGTGGTCAAAGTGGGCCCCTTTAACGCAGTGGTCTGTTTGTCAACGATATGACTTAGGTTTGTTTGTCAATCATAGGACTTGGGACTGTTTGTCAATCATAGGAGTTAGGTCTGTTTGTCAATCTTAGGACTTAGGTCTGTTTGTCAATCACAGGACTTAGGTTTGTTTTGTCAATAATAGGACTTAAGAGATACAGTTTATAATTTGGTGTCACGACCACTAAATCCATTTGACAAAGAAATATGACAATGAACAATATTGAATATTAAGTTATCAAGCATAACTGTTAAGACGAACGGATTTGTCATTACAACAGTCGTTTATTTCTCAACAATATGACGCTTATGAGGATAACGCCTGACATGAGCTTTCAAAGTGAAGAAGAACATTTAATAACTTGGTTCCACGATCAATACAACAATGGAATTAGTTAGCATTATTGGATTCGTTATTGAAGCATTCGTTGTTTCTGCTTGGAGAGTACTTGTCTTGGAATTCGCCCACGCACCACCGGTAACCCGGATATTTTGTGACTGCTGGCTGTCTAGATAAAGACGCTTGCATTGTCTGGTGACCGAAAAGGGTATCTGACTATTGTTGCTATTCATTATATAGCATCTTTGGATGTTGTTTTCTTTCTTCATTATGGAACTTCTTTAGACAGTGTTTGCCTTCATGGCTTGCGTCTGAGGACATGTTTTCCACTTCAAGTTAACACAGCTCAGTCATTTCAAACGGAAGAAATACAGATTCTGACTTGTAAATTCCGAGTTTGAAATTCATATTTTGATGTGAGTTAGCACCTTGCGTTCTTAGATGCGTAGAGCCTTGCATACTTTGTATTCTGTGCTTGTCATCAGGAAACCTGGAATAAAGCTTACCGCGTGTGCGGTCTGCGAATTATGTTGTCTGTTCTTAACCTAATGATGAAGATTTAATGGTGAACAGATGTCGAAGTGCTGCGAAATTGCTCAGCAACTAATAATTTTAATCTGTTTATGTTTTGGGTGTAACATAACTATCGGACTACATTTGCTTATGCTCTGCGAGGTTCGAACGATGCTGAAGCCAATCCCGCTTTTCCATTTATCATTAGGCTACCTCTACCAACTTAACTGCGTACTCTTGTTTATACTGGAATGAAATAGCGGTAGATGGATTCTTGTGAAAACGCGATCATGTACAATCTGATAAGCCTACAAAGCATCCGTGAAATTAATGGATGAAGATTAGAGCAGTTCCAGCATAATTTCGCTGTAGTGTACAAGTACAACATATATCCAAAGATGCATGTGTGCTGTTTTAATAAAGCAGTACGGTCTTGCTAGTGAACTTTTAATCCTGTTTTGATTTCGTCGTTGCTGGCCTCCGGTCTGGTGGATTTAGCTGTAAATAACTCTTTCCATTAGATCAGAATTTAGAGATGTTGGGTCGATAATTTCTGTTGTATTGTGTTTTTCCTCGAGCCTCCGGTTCTGTTGTCAGTGCGTTTCCCTTAACATCCTTTTCCAAGTATGAGCCTCTTTGTGATCACTACGGTCTCTTTGAGTTCCTTCATCGTTAAAGCTATTCAGGTTATAATGTGAACCAGGAAACGAGTTCACTGACATGATGGTCGATGTAGATCATTGCTTATAATACAAGCTCTAATACAGTGTGCTATGTTGTTTAAAGTTATTTTGGGGCCAGAAACCGCTTGCTAACAAATAAGTATACAGTTTTGATGGACTGAAACTAGAGTATTTTAGACGGGATCGCTGCTTAAAGTTCCCTTAATAATAATAATAATAATAATAATAATAATAATAATAATAATAATAATAATAATAATAATAATAATAATAATAATAATAATAATAATAATAATAATACGGGTATTTATATAGTGCTTTTTCCTGATGACATCAGTTCAAAGCGCAGTTCTCACGCATTCATACTTAACGTTAACATCGATATACATACGAAAAGAAGTGAAACAAACACGAGACACTAATAATTTTACTTCAAGGGATGTAGCTAACATAATGATACTCAGTCGGATTTCTTCGTTTATTGTCTTAATGAAACTGATGAAAAGACACAATGACTCGTCAATCACTATTATTATTTTTGTTACTTTTTAAAGATGCAATCAACTTTGTGCTTCGTTTTGATAGAGATGAAAATAATGGATAGAAATAAGACTAAAATAACAGGATGCAAGCAACTAAAAGAGCAGTAATATCTAAGTTCAGCCGAATGAGGATAAAGCTGTAAAAGACAAATTTAGTTGGAAGAACACAGAAAGACGGAATGGAGATAGAAGAATTACAAGTGGCAATGCAAATGTAGCCGAGCGGAGGATTTGACTCCCGTCGCTCGGCCACCAACCCTGAGAACACTGCTCCACCCGAGCTGTTATTTTCATTTTATCCCTCAAAAGAGGGACATACAAATATTTGCCCTGCAAGGCGGTGAAGCGTGGCTGGGAGTACCGGGTTGCCGGCTACTAGTGCCACGCACTCTACTGCAAGGTCGCTGCCACCGACCTGCATAAAATGCCTGCCGACAATGTGGTCCCGCTCGCCACCAAAAGCAGCAGGCGAATGGTCAGCCGGGGAGAACAAATGTCGTGTCGCCTTGTCCTGCGTAACCCAATGGCATACCCAAAGGATTTTGCAAAGCAGGAGCCACCCAAGGCTAGTCTAACCAAGAAAATCAAGGTAGACAATTTCTCTCCCAAGCCTCAACCAGTCGCCTCCATTTCCGCTACAGATCCCACAGCTCAAAAGGAACCATGTCCCCATGGTTTCCCCGTTCGAAACAGGTATGTCTGGAACCGACACTGACTACGCACAGTCAGTCCACAAACTGCATTCAGCAGTTACCACGGTCCAGCATCATCCTGTTTCCGGTCGTTGCACCACTTGTAGCTGTTACACTCGATGTGGTTTTTTCTCTATCAGTAGTTGATTCAGCCCCGATGCTTGAAATCCTGATAGGTGTAACTCAGATTCATTTATCCACGCAACCCGTTCAATCATCAACCAGGCAGAAGTCGTCGTATGAAGTTTTCCACTTTTATTCAGCACACATCAACAACTGCATACAATCGTTCAGTCGCTTTTCACTTTACAATTCTCAACTATCAACTTTCCACTTTTTACATCTTTCTCAACTCTAATACAACAGCTCTCTTTACTTTCAACTCTCTACTATTTTGAAACAGTGCGGCACTTATATAGTCTCTACATACTCCAGAACAAACGAGAATACCCCTGCATAAAACAACACAACCAATCAGAATTAATTTCATCATCACTGTCTCATGTCATACAACCCTATTTGGAATGGAAGCTTCCATGGTTACTACTAGAACTATCCTTACGCTTCGATCGATAGTAAACAACTGACTCGAGAAAATTCTCAAATAATATCGAGCAACTAAAATTTTCAACGTTGTACAAAGCTTCTTCTAACAACGCAAAATCAAATCAAAGATGAATACATTATTACTGCATGCTTAGCAAAACAAAACGATCTGATCTATCGCGCGCGTCACACACGCAAGCCTATTATTGTGCGCATTTCACACGTAAACCTACATGTACCATCGCACGCGTCTCCAACGTAACAGTAGTCGAGCGGAGGATTTGACTCCCGTCTCTCGGCCACGACCTTGCGAACATTGCTCCACCCGAGCTGTTATTTTCATTTTACATTTGGTGGCGAGCGTGAAATGAAGAAGACAACACCTGCTCTGTTAAAGGGCATTGGTTTCAAGGATTTTATCCGCTGGACCTAAAGCAATAACCATGTAATGTAATGTAAAACACGAAGCTGAAAGGGCAACAAGAAATACTTTAATAAAATCAGCTTTAAGCTCATGCGGCTGAACATAAATATTACTGCTCTTTAAGTTGTTTGCATCCTGTTATTTTAGTCTTATTTCTATCCATTATTTTCATATATATCAAAACGAAGCAAACAGTTGATTGCATCTTTTTTTATTTCGAGTATTGCTACCTGTATTCTTCTACAATAATTCATTCTTTCGCTCTGTAGTTTTCCATTTTTCTTCCTATTGCTTAAAAAACAACTGATGTAGGCACAACTACGGCAATCTTCTAAAGTTGTTCAACATCTTTTTGTTGAAGTCTTGTCTTCTTTTATTTCAATACAGTTAACTTTCAATTCAAGAAGCTGAACGCAATATGGCAGATTCTTCAGTCATTTACAGACTGTCGTTGGTCTTGTCTTTCTATATAATTATTACTTTTAAATCGGCTAGCATGAATACCGCTACAACGGCTATCTTCTGCCGTTTATTGCTTCTCTCAACATTCATCAGTGGCCATCATCCTGTTAGTCAGCTGCTGGCCTGTTCTTCCCTCCCTCGCAGCAGCATCCGGTATCCCCTTCCTAGCCTCATTATATTTCTCACCTTGGTCGCTTCACCTGTGGAATGGGC
Organism: Oncomelania hupensis; assembly: GCA_036898135.1. Taxonomy (NCBI): domain Eukaryota; kingdom Metazoa; phylum Mollusca; class Gastropoda; order Littorinimorpha; family Pomatiopsidae; genus Oncomelania; species Oncomelania hupensis. The sequence goes on from CM072512.1 coordinate 88,230,803, forward strand.
TCTATGCACAAGTCGGCGGCATGGTCACGTGGCGCGGGAATAACAAAGCGGTCATGGCAATATTTCATCTTTCAGTGGAAATCGATGAAAGGAAATGTTCTTTTCTTTGCATAAAGGTTTACGTCGAAGTTATAGCATCCAAACGCAGCACAGTACTTCACCATTTTCAAACTCGAGCACGCCGTGTTATTCCCGCAGCACGTGGCCGCCACGCCTTTGTGCATAGAGCCCATTATCTTGCTCTACCCGAGATTCTTTGTTAATTCCTTGTCTGTCAGGGTGTGATTTGCCCGTGAATAGCTATCCTTGCTGCTACTAGCAATTTTTTTCCCCCGTTTCCATCATTATTATTATACAGCGTGTAAATGTATTTGCGCTTGCCTCGCTTGCTCTAAAGTTCTTGTTTGTGGTGAAAGATAAGTGTCATGTAATAAAACGTTCTCACCTCGCAAATGTGTTGTGTGATTTCCTATTTCACGAACACAGTTTACATAGAGGTAGATAGCGAAGTCTAGAATTGCTAAAGTTCATGCTAGAACAGCCGCGCCTGTTTAGTATGGCGTTTGTGAAAAATGAATCTGCCGTTGCTGAAGCCGTATCTAAATAATTGTTTCGGTTACTTCAAACGTTACTGTTACTGTAGAATAGTGTATATTTACATCTACATTAGTTTAGTTAGCAAACTCTCTTATTTTCCAATAGTCTGTTATTATACGGTCTACGATAAACAACCAACAGCTCCATGTGAATTTTTTTGTGCTACTTACGTCTTATGTGGATGAGTTAGTTAGTTATTGCAGGGTCGGGCGGTGAATCTGTAACTTGCTTTTCCGCAGTAATTTCCTATTATGCTTAATTATTATTAGTTTGCACAGAGCCTTTGTTTATATATATGTATGCATGTATGCATGTATGTATGTATGTATGTATGCATGCATGTATGTATGTATGTATGTATGTATGTATGTATGTATGTATGTATATATATATATAGATAGATAGATAGATAGCTTTTATATATAGATATATATATATATATATATATATATATATATATATATATATATATATATATATATATATATATATATATATATATATATATATATATATATATATATATTACAATAACTTCTGGCAGCTGCTGGCACCGTCCCACTGAACTGTTGTGAGGTGCAAGTGTTAAAACCACCCAAGGCGGACGTAAGACAGTCAAAACATCAGACATTGCACACTCCTGCCCCCTTGTACAATTTTCCAATATTCTTTCTTCCTCCATCAGCTCCAATCATTTTCCTTTTGGTGAATATTTTTTTTTGTTTTCCGGGTTTCTGTGCAAAGTGTGTAAGTTGTCTCCGAGTATTTACCCTTGTCTGATACCCTAGGGTCATATGACCTAACCCAAGCGATTTTCTTCCCCTTCCTCTTCTTTTGCTGTTGTTTCTTCTGTTCTGTCACCTTGCAGAGCAGAGCTTTTCTTGGCTTGGCAACTCCTGCTTTAATGCCCTCCAATGCTTTCTTCCACTCCGAACCTGACGTCACCAGATGTTTCGCATATTACTGCACTCTCTCCTCCAGTACTTTATCATCAGAGCAAATCATCCGAAGCCGTGTTCCAGTTCCAAGCTTAAGTCCGTTAAACACCGCAGGCGTGTGGCAATAGTTATGGGGGAGATGGAGGCAAAAAACTGTGGGAGCTTTCTGAGAATACGTCTGTGGTCAGTTTACTCTCCTCATTGTGCTCTTCATCTTTACATCAAGGTACTCTGCTTATCTGCCATGAGACACAGTCCGTAGTCATTTGAGATGCTCATCAAACTTTTATATGTCCTTTGCTTCAATGCAAAGCCATCATCCCTGTACCGGCTCCGGTTAAGGTGTTGCTGTTCCCTAACATCTGCGGCTATGAGCGAGATAGGGGATTCTCCTACCAATTTTCTGTCAACCTCCACCATAAAAACATCCACATAATCAGGAGCATGACATGGGCTCAATCCAGTGCCTTGGTTCGGAGTTAAACAAATAGTTTTTCCTTCTCCATCTGTGTGTGCACATGCAATTTTTTCCAACGCAATCATCAGACCTTTCCCAATGCATTGGCCTGGAATGTCCTGGGGAGAAGTGTATTTTTTTTAGCATTCTCTTCACTGCAGGTACTCCTATTTTTGGTATCAACATTAGGGTACAGATTCACAACGTCACATACAGCCAAACACGCCGACTTTGGAAAATGGTGTCAGATACATTGATTTCCTGTATCTTCTGCAAGAATTCCATGGTATAAAGGATTTGAAATGGAAGGAAATGAGTTAAATGCGAGATTGCCAGTTGTATAAATTTTGAAAGAGCTTGTATTGGTGTGCCAGATCTCGATAACAACAAGCGATGGGGATACGATGGGCGTTTATGCGTATTGATCAGGGGCTTACAATTAGCTGGATGGATGTTATAGTAGAGACTGCCTGACTGAATGTTGTAATGCAATAAGCTTATGATGTTTGCAGTTTGAAAGAAAATAAATCGTGGAAATGCCTACAAACAAAGGTGAAAGGTTTGCTCGTTAATGGTTTGCAGATTTAGGCAACATTGCAAGTGTCTTTGAAAAAAGCTACACGTGAAGAATTCTACACAGAAAACATTTTTTTCCAAAGAAAAGTTCTACAACGTCTGTGGACTAGGCAACATTATAAGAACGTTTATCAACAGTTTTAAAATCTACAAAGGTGAATGAGAAGAAAACGTAACATTTTCATCTCATATTAGACGGGTTGCTTTTCAATAGAAAATGAAGGAAGACTAAGGTGTGCAATAATATAAAGAAATTTCTTAAATAATTAACAAAACATTTCTAAAATAAAATTATTTGAAACACAAAAATGCCAATAAATATAAACAAAACAGAACAGAACAAACAAAATGAATTTGTAATAAATAAAATACTTGGCAACCCGAAAATACGAATCTCACTCCCTACAAAAATTAAACACAATACCACAAAACTTCTTCGATGTACTTAACTATTTACCAAACCTGGAAAACCAAAAAACAATCGAACTGACCAAATACCCTCTTAAAACACACCAACTTCACATAGTTATTTAACTTCTATTTCGTTTTTGGTTTTTTTGTGTTTCACAAGATGTGGACTTCATAGAGAAGTTCTATTTATCCATTACAGAAGGGAAGGCTAAAAGGCAGGGGACTAGAGATTTTTTTTTCTTTTACACAAGGATGGAAATTTTACACTAAAAATTACGTTCTGTCCAGGCGTCAAATAATATAATAATAATAACAAACAAATTACACAAAAAATAAACACTCATAAAAAATCAAAAAGTGTTCAATTTATGTTAATTATTCCAATATTATATCCTATCCCGTAAAAAAAAGCACCAAAAACAACCAAACTCCATCTTCCCCTTCCAATAATCGTCCCCTAACACAACTAAACTATAAAACTAAACTAAACTTCTTCTCAGCGACCCCTCATCCATTCTCCCATGTCCTCCACCCCTCCCACCCCTTTTTCCCTCTCCCTCTACTCTGCCTCCCATCGTACCTTGATGTGCAAGGCCTGATGCTCTTCATACCATCGGAGTTTCTTTTTCTGTCACATGTCTGTTGGCGATGTTTAGGATATGCCCAGAAGACTTCTGTAACACCTATGTTTTATTCACGTGATTTAGATGGATGTTTATGGCACGAACAGTTTTGTGCTACGCACAAACGGGGTGAAGAAGTATAAACGCAGAACTTGGTTACTATGTTCTTTCATACAATTCAACAATTTCACACAACATTGAAACAAGGCATATTACATGCAAATAAAGCATAATAATTAGCATACACTACTGCCTGAGTAAATTAAAAGGAATATAGTTTATTCTCTTCAAAAGGAATATGTAATATACTATCTCACATACTTTGATTTATCAGTAAGCATAACACACAAAAAGTCATTGGAACTGTGTTACAAATACTGTAACCAAAACTGTAGGGACTTTAATTACAACAGTATTGTAAAGAATCTATGGATTCTACAGCATGTATTCGTATTATTTGTGTGTGTGTGTGCTTTACCCGTTAAATTACTTATTAATAATTACCGAATGTTAATCAATACACCAACGTAGTATAACTCTACAGCTGTTGGGTCCATCCTCGCTACCTTAAACGATAGTGCGAGTAATGACAGGAGGAAATCCTGTCAAAGTTCGACCTAATGAAGCTTTGCGATATAATCAAGGGCTAAGAGGCATAATCAGCTGAGTCACCTCATATTGGGAGACAGTTTGGACGGGGAGATATATTGCCCAATACTGTCAACTGACAGGGTGTCGGATAGCGCAGTGGTTGGAGAACTCGCTACTGTGTCGCAAGTTAAGCACCGTCCAGTGCGGTTAGCTCTTGGATGGGTGACCGCAAAACGTGAAGCGACAAATAACAACGCCCCCAGTTGACTCAACTGTGGTTGAGTACCTACTCTCTTAAGGGTGGGGAAGGTAAAGCAGCGAGGGAGAGAGATGGGCATCACCCTCATTACGCTGGCCCAAGATAAGTGTGATCTCCAACATCACGCTTCCCTACGGCCACAAGGCTATGGGACTACCTTTATCTACCTTTTTACTGTCAACGTTCGACCCTAATATGCAGCGAGGAGCTACATCGACCTTTGGTTGCTGATGCACTCATATTTGCCTGCACTTAATAGCATTGATTTGTGTTAGTATACTCGTAATTCATACGAAATTATTGTTCATTGATGCTATAGGTAACATTAACCTCGCAGTCCGCCCTGGTTACCATCATTATTATATTGATTGATTTATGAATTTATTTATGCAATCACTGCTCTGAATATCGTACATGTTGTGGTGTATTAATTAGTTTACTCCGAAATACAGTGAACTTCGGATATAGTAAAGTGCCCTGGGACCAAATAAATCTTTAGTATAACCGAATATTTAATATAACCGAAAATCCGTTTACAGTAAAGTTTTTAAAGTTTACTTTACTATAACCGAAACTTCGTTTATAATACAGTTTTAGAGGTTTACTTGACTATAACCGACTTCGTTTATAATAACGATTTTAGAGGGTTAATTTAGCATAACCGAAACTTTGTTTTTGTTTTAATTTAACGTTTACTAATGATAGAAAACGCTGGTCTAAAGTGTATGTGGGTGCACAGGGTTGGATCAATCCATTTCCGAGGGAGGGGGTGGGGTGAGGTGCTAGTCTAGTTCTTTTTAAAATGTATGGTACAGAGTGGTGAAACACCACAAGTAAAACTCGTGGCGCAGTGGATAAGTCGCCGGTTTCCTATGCCGAAGGTCGCGGGTTCGATTGCCGCACGCAAGGGGCGAACGTATGTGACTTAGGTACGATACTATTGAGGTCACCGAGGGTTTACTCCGGGCACTCCGGTTTCCTCCCTCCCTTCAATAATGGTACAGGATGCAGTCAATATAAAAATTTCAAAAATAAAAATTCGATTTTCTTCCCTTTTCTAATAGCGATCTCCCTGCCTGTACACCACCTGTTTGAGTGATGGATGTGTATTTGGTGTGTGTGAGGGTAAAATGAGACAGGTGAGCGTGTATGTTGGTATAGATCGCCGCGCTTTGAGCCTTGGGGAAAGGCGCGTACATAGCATAGCATCCTGTCCTGTCCTGTAACTAACTGCCTTACATAACGTATTTCCAGTTAAACAAAAACTTCCATCTTCTACTTTCTTTATTTTATTTATTTTATTTATTTATTTATTTTTGTTGTTGTTGCCAAGGGGTGGGGGTGGGGGATGCTGCAGCACTCCTAGCACCCCCCCCCTTCTCCCTGGATCCGGCCCTGGTGCAAATAAAGAAGAAGAAAAGCAAAACAAATCAGTGAACAAAATAATGACTTCTCGAATTTCCATCTTTTACCAGGATTTCTGCAGACTGTAATCGTCTGTGTGTCTATTTGTCTGTATGTTCACGTAACTCAACATCGTTCTAAATTGAGCTGACATTTGGCGCGTTATATACATGTACTTTGGAATTGGATCCCATTAATTGATTAGATTCACATAGTTGAACAGTTAAAATAAGACAGTGCAAATCGAACGAATCGCTTTCGTTATTACATATTTTAATTTAGATTAATATTTCTGTGTTGGTTTGTTGTCCCTTGCTGAATTCCACACGAAAACTATGTTTTCCCATTTTAAAAAACACCCCCACCGTCCCCAGCTCCAGCCCCACACCCCCGGACAGCCGTCTATAAGTCGCCGTGGAGACGTTTGTCTTACCAGAGTTGCCAAGAACAAAATTCAAAGTATTTATTTGAGTGGTTGGACAAGCAAGCTCTCTCTCTCTCTCTCTCTCTCTCTCTCTCTCTCTCTCTCTCTCTCTCTCTCTCTCTCTCTCTCTCTCTCTCTCTCTCTCTCTCTCTCTCTCTCTCTCTCTCTCTCTCTCTCTGTCTGTCGAACATGGCCTTTTCAAAATTTAGATTTTCTTCTTCTTTGTGTTTCTCTTTCCCCCTCCCCCACCCCCCAATGGGTATTACCTATTGCTATCGTAATTACAGGTAAATAGCAATTACGTTACTTGAGTGAACATTATGAATATGCACTCATCGTCAAGATCTATTGTTTTTGGACACAGCCACATGATAACAAGTGATATTTCACGAAAGTGAAAAGGTCCTTTTAGCCTTTCGTATGAAGCCACCAGAAATCCACGGGAAATAGCTGAAAAAGATACTTTTTTTTAAGAACACTTGCAGTAGGTCCATTGTCCCTTATTGGATTCCATTACGCTCACATATGTTGATTGATTATTTTTGTTTATTAACTCGGGTATTATAAACTCTTCAAGAATACCTCTCATATAACCCAGTTTGTGTATATTGATTGAAATGTTACAGTATTATTTGTTTATGTCCGTGTGTGTAAGTTCACGTGTGTGTGAGTGTGTGTGTGAGAGAGAGATAGAGAGATGGTAAGAGAAAGAGAGAGAGAGAGAGAGAGAGAGAGAGAGAGAGAGAGAGAGAGAGAGAGAGAGAGAGAGAGAGAGAAAGTTCATTACCGATAAGAGATAACATGTGAACCTTCGTGTCCTAATTATTTGAAACCAACCCTTTAATCGGAAGGATAAATCATAAAAGTAGATCATGAATTGTACATGTTGTACTATCGTCATTGTGGAAAAACAAAAAGCTCACAAAATTAAAGCAAACAAAGACATGAACAAAACCTAAACAATATTATGGTGGATTTAAAAAAAGATGGTTTGTCTTGCAAAGCCATGCAACAGCTTAGGAATAAATCTCTTCTTTACTTCTCATTTGAAAGTGCAGTCCAGTCAAAACGTTGGTTTCCCAGTTCTCCATTGATTCGGATTCATCTCAGTACAAAAGGTATAATTATAATGTGTTCAACTTATAACACCCTTATTTAGTCATAAACGCATTTCATCATGTATAGCGAAAGTGAAGTCTAATTTGCTTTGTAAGTTTCTAAGCTAGGGACTCTTTTTCTGCCAAACAGTGAAATCTCTACTTCAGTTTTTCACTCTCCTTCATAATCACTGTTACTGTTGATGCGAAAATTCCAAATTGTTCAGCAATTTCCTTTTTTTTTTTTTTTTTTTCATCTTTTCATCTTCAAGTGCCTGAATTAGATCTATTTTAGGCTTCAGGGTAAGCGTGACGTGACGATGTTGCGTCATTATGAACGTCAGTAACTCTCATGAAACTTTAATACAGTAATCTCCCTTGAAACTTTATTATAAGCGGCAGCAAAACTCGCCAAGGGCCTTAGAAAACACTTTATTATAAGCGGACTTTACTATATTTTTTTATTATATCCGATTTTTAAAAACAGAGACAAAGAAGAGTTTTGGTCGGGACCAAGACTGGACTTTACTAAAACCGAATATTTACTTTATCCGGCCTTTATTATATCCGGAGTTCACTGTATGTTGTTTTTTTAAATAGTGTGACGTTAACAGGAGCATGGTTATGTTCCCCCAGTTCTATATTTCCACAAGTCTATCTTCCCCAACTTTTTGTCCCCGCTGCTCTATGTTCCTCATGCAATCATTTATGTTATCACTTTTTATAGCGCTTTTCCAGCTCAAGAGCTGCTCAAGGCGCTGGCCGATCCAGGATCCTTCTCTAGGTCAATTCTCTCCACACCAATTCTTCACTTCTAGCTTCTCCTACACCTAGTCTACATCATCCTACCTATTTTTTTTTCTCCTCAGTGTTCAATGAGATTGATCCAGGCACCAGTTGGTAGGGACATCGGCAATCAGGCGTTAAAGATTTGTAAGAGGATCTGGTCGGGAAGCAACAGGTTGCTGTTTGCCACAGTTGTGGCTGTAGATCTGCGATGCATGAATTTATTTATGAGTTGTGATTTTATTGCTGCTGTCGACGATGACTATATAGCTAGATAGACGTGTGGTTTACTAAAGCAATATTGTTTTTTTGTGTTTTGCAATAAAGTTTTAGCGTTGTTTTTGGTGATTAGCTAGTTTATGCTTTTTTTTTAAATCAGTAGAAGAGATTAAAAGAAAACATTAAGGAGATCTAACATGAGTTTTTAACCAAAACGTTTGGCTTTGTTGAGTCTGATTACTAACCATGTACCACTGTAATGTGTTTTTGGCCTAATAAATATTTGTTTGCTGCTGTTCATAATGATTTAATAGCAATATTGATGAATTTTGCCTTGCAATACACGAATGTCACTCGGGTATCCCGGTGTGACCAAAACATTAATTTAAAAAAACTATATTGCAGCATCTAATGATTCGTCTAAATTTAAAAAAAAATTAAAAAGCTAAGCTAAACTAACTAACTAACTAGTATCTGAACGGAGGTCAATTCGTTAAATATCCACGTAATTCGCTGGTCACCAAGAATCGAGAGCGAAACGCTAATTGTAGTACGCATATCATCACAGTACCCAAAAAATCTCAGGTCATGGCATGTGTCGGCCTCATGTGTTTAATTTACATTTGTTTAAACAATTACTAGCGATAATGAAGTGAATAGTTAAAACCGTCAGCTTTCAGTTTCACCAGCTATTTTGTTTCAAACGTGTTTATTTATTAAATGTATTGGGAGAAATGAAACGACCATCTTGTTTTGTTTTTTTAATACCTAGTAAGGCCGTACTGTGTTTTGTTAATGTCGGCACAGAGGAAGACTGTAACTGTATGTGTCTATGTTTAAAAGAGGTGCAAAGAACACATTGACTTATTTCTGGATGCATTTGGCGTTCCAAATATCTGTTTTGTAGTCCTTCGTTCAAAGATATACTAAGCTATATCAACATTTTGAACTGGTCTAGACTTGCTTTGGAGGGCAAATGAAGTCAGAGTCTTACAGGGTGGGCTCATATAAGCTTGCTTGTTGCCTATCCTGTAAATCATTGTTTGAAATTATATGGTTTTTTCCTTGAATAAAAATATTTGTTTAAACCAAGTCAGAGTCACCCTTCTGTAATTTCCGAAAACGTGTTTAGAATTAACTCCAAAAGCTATAATATTTCCCGAAATTCTCTATATTTGAAAGTACAATCGACAACGTTTCAAAACGTAGTTCGAAGTACAAGATATTATCTTTGAAACCTACTCTACTCTCGTAATTAAACTAGACGATACTTGTGAGAATCAACAATACTAATCACTCGAAATACAAACTAAGGTAGACAACCAATAGAATAACCAAATGTATAGATCTCGCTTCTGTATCGGTCTTGTGAAAACAACAATAAGAACCGAATTTCTATAAATTTGCCGTCCTTATCTGTCGACCTGGCGTCCTTATCTGTCGACCTGGCGTCCTTCCCGAAGACGGCTTGATGGATTTTCTGGCAGCGGCTTTCCATGGTGCTGGATTCCGCAGACACAGAGGGCCTGGCTACGGTGAAGGTGAGACAGGGCACGGTCATCACGGCCACCACGATAGGTAAGACTAACTCACGTCCACATTGTGGGAGAGAAACGACGATCAGGCCTAGGGTATAGATCACAGCGGTCAATTATATGCATCAGGGATATGATCGTCATAATATACAGCCAAGATTTAGGTCAAGACGTAAAGCGTTCAATACACCTTGGATCCCTGTTTGCTGATTGTAGAGTATTTTATATCATTAACCTAGGCTAATTCAATTATAGGTTCGACGAATGATGAATAGACGTTGAAAATACCTACTACCCTGCACCGGCACAAATATACACGCACGCTGCACATTATTCAACAACATTTCTGCTTTCATGGATTATTCTTATTAATGTATTAGATCGATACGTTGTCGTGGACCAGGGTAAGAAATAATAATTTTGATAAACTTCTTGAGTTCTCAGCACAAATTGTATTGTTTGTCTTCTGCATAGATGCTGCTCCATAACTCAGGCAACTGAAAAAAAAGGCAACTAGAAAACATAAATTATCTAGGATTTTCATACACAGAATGTCACAATATCTGAAATTATTATTATTATTTGTTGTTGTTGTTTTTGGAAACACATATAAACATATTACTTGATTGCAATCACTTGCGTAATAGTCTAACTCCATCGATGTAACATCTATGGACAATAATATTATTAAATTTGATGTTCGTTCCACTTAGCGCAAACGTCTCCAACTGGTCAGTTTCTATAAATAATAGTGATTGATATTTCTTTTGGTTTTATCATCTCGATTAAAATATATTAAAAAGAAACTGAATTTATATTATATTATATTATATTATATTATATTATATTATATTATATTATATTATATTATATTATATTATATTATATTATATTATATTATATTATATTATATTCATTACACGAAGAATGTCCCAC
>CM072512.1:88246655-88284155 GCA_036898135.1 Oncomelania hupensis
TGCCTCTTTGATTGTGTAGTGCATGACGTTATAATGGGTACGCGTGTGAATCTGAGCGTATATGCAAGCGAGTGTGAGTGTGTAGGACGCATGAAGTTAAGCTTTTTCGAAGTTGTGCTATATATATAGTAGTAGTGGTGGTGGTAGTAGTAGTAGTAGTAGTAGTAGTAGTAGTAGTAGTAGTAGTAGTAGTAGTAGTAGTAGTAGTAGTAGTAGTAGTAGTAGTAAGTATATGACATATAAGCACTGTAACACGTGCGCCTTTTGCTTTTTTTAACAAGAGTTTTAGCGCCTTCGAACATAACTATCCGGCAGTGTTTTCGACCGCTTTATTATGCTATGTCATATTGTGACATCCACTTATATTACCTGATAACAAGTACAATAATACCTTCCTACTTGTTACAGAAACATAATAATAAGTATTCGGCGCCCAAAACTGACTTGTGACGCATTCATCCGCATTTTAACCCCTGAATACAGGTACAGTTATCCGTCAGTGTTTCTACCATTAGGTTTTTGAGCAGTTCCAAAAACAACAGCCGTCAGTCATCGGGGCTCCGTCTCATTGCGCTGGCGTCTAGCACCATTGCTAAAGCAACGAGTCTTGTAACCTGGCAACCAGAATCGGAGGCATCACACCATTTAACGAGGGTTCGCATTTCGCCACCCAAAAGTGTTTTCAGTTATATAGGCGCTTTCAGAACCCAACCGTAAAATAACTGCAGAAGAAAGAGGAACTGATGTTCGTGTATTTCCTTTATGTTTCTTTATACAGAAAAAAAAGTGTTTTGAAGACCTGTTCTTTTCTATACCAGTGTCTGAAAGTTCATCGGAGAAGGCTTGATTTTTTTTGGTCAATACTGTTTTAACGAGTTTTACTTCTTTTCATGAGTTCGTCTGCTCGGTTGGGCAAGATAAAGAGTATTTTAGAATCTGAATGAGGTTGACTATGTCATAAAAATGATGAAAGTTCCTCCTGCATACACACACACGCACGCACACACACACACACTCACTATCCCTAATATTTAAAAATAATAGATAAGCCGTGATGAATTACACTATGTTTGACGGTATGGTTATGTATAAATACGAAATTAATCTGAAATGTATTCCTGCTTAAGGCGATAATATTATTTGTTTTCTTCTTTATCACTGACCGACGCTTGACAATAACAGTGAAAACGCTGTTCCAGTGAGTGTTGTTTTTTGGGGGCGTGTTTATTTAAAAAAAAAAAAGAAGCATAAAGCATAGCAAGCTCAAGACGATCGTTCACACACCATTCATTTGGTTGTTCGTCTTTTAACAAGATTGTGTGGAAACATTCTTTATGTCATGTTGCGTGCGAAGCACGGTTACACTCAGCAACAAGTGTGTCATTCTACTCGGTGTTTATTTTGGGCAGATAATATTAATAGGCTGTTATTACATGAGCAGTAAGCTTGCACTGTTAAACCCAACAAGGTAGATTTTTAAATCTTTTGTCGATTTTATTTGAAGTGGGGAATTTTGGTGTGTATAAAAAGTAGTGTAGCTTAATAAATCAGTGCATTTTAAGTCATATTATTCTTTTGGAAAAAATAGATATGTTTGTGGGTTTCCTTTTGTTTTTTGTCTACAACATTGTCGTATATCCATAGGGAATGCTGTAGACGTCATCATCATCATCATTATGATCATCATTATCATCATCATCATCATCATCATCATCATCATCATCATCATCATCATCATCATCATCATCAGTTCTGCCTCGTATTCGTTCTTTGCTAGTATGATATGATCTTCTTTCTCGGTGTATAAGCTACTGATCGTCATTGGTTATATCTCGCCACAAAATAACAATTTTATTCAAACCTCACAATAACATCCGCTTTTAAGATACCTATACATTAAATGCGTTTTATTGTCTCGTCAATGCATGGTTGTAAGTAAGACTATGCACTTTGTTTTTAGGTGCTCTAAAGAAACCTACAAATGAGTTCACAGAGGTGCCGCAAGGTGCTTCACAAGAAAAGACTCACGAATCGATCTCTGGAAGGATTATAATCCTATGAACAAACCAAGGGCTAACGGAATTATCCAGCCTAAGAAAAACCGACTGTTCTATTTTCAGTGCGAACGCGGGTGGTGGAGGAAGGTTAACAATGCTGAGGACGAGAAAGAAAGGATGGAGTTGGTGCTGGTGCGAGAGAGAGAGAGAGAGAGAGAGAGAGAGAGAGAGAGAGAGAGAGGAGAGAGAGAGAAAGAGAGACAGACAGACAGACAGACAGACAGACAGACAGACAGACAGACAGACATAGACGGAGAGACGGACAGACAGACAGACGGAGAAGGCGGGAGAGGGAGGGCGGGGGCGAGAGAGAGAGACAGACAGACAGACAGACAGAGACGGAGAGACGAACAGACAGACAGACGGAGAAGGCGGGAGAGGGAGGGCGGGGGCGAGTGGAGAGAAGGGCGAAGAGGGAGTGTTAAGTGGGAATTGCAATGTTCAGTTAGGAGTCTTTTATTCTTCGAATGGATTGCCTCCCTTGAGTAAATTGCGAGATTTTACCTGGCTCAGTTTGTTCTGGTTACAGCTCTATCCACGTCCATTTCTCCTTCTCTTCCTCCTTTCCTCCTCTTTCTCCTCCTCAGTCATCTAATAATAATAATAATAATAATAATAATAATAATAATAATAATAATAATAATAATAATAATAATAATGGACATTTATATAGCGCTATTACTTGTCTTTTTATAGACAAGCGCATAGCGCTTTACATGAAAAGAAAGAAAGAAACATAAAACAACTTACAATATTGTATTAGAAATTATACAATGAGATAAACCCACATACAAAATGAGACAATACATAAAGTTAACTTTTATTGCTTTCTGTTTTAGTCTCTCTCTCTCTCTCTCTCTCTCTCTCTCTCTCTCTCTCTCTCTCTCTCTCTCTCTCTCTCTCTCTCTCTCTTGCTTCTTTCTTCTTCTTTTATTTTGTACGCCTAATTTCGGAGGGAAAAACAACCAACAAAACTTCACCACAAGCCTTAATAGCTTTGGAAGTTCGTGTTCGAAAAGATATTCAGCGTATACATAATTGCTTATAATTGTTTGCTGATCTCAAGATTGAAGGCCAACAACCTTTGGATGCTACTAACCTACGCGCTGGGGTTCGCCGTGGACCACAAACTCATCACTGCGAAGAATAGAACGAAGAGAGAGAGAGAGAGAGAGAGAGAGAGAGAGAGAGAGAGAGAGAGAGAGAGAGAGAGACAGACAGACAGACAGACAGACAGACAGACAGACAGAGACAGACAGAGAGACAGACAAAGAGAGAGACAAAGAGAGAGACAGAGACATAGGGAGAGACAGACAGAGACAGAGAGAGACTAAAATAGAAAGTCCGACAATTTAAATGCTAGACGTTCATTGCTTGCTTCGACAGTTTCTGTTTAACTAATCTGGTTATGCAGGCTGAGATCATAGAGTAACTTGGAGAATCAAACTGACACAAAGATATGGAATTTGCTTGAAAAAAAAGAGAGGGGAGGGAGGAAGAGAAGAAGAAGAAGAAGAAGAAGAAGAAGAAGAAGAAGAAGAAGAAGAAGAAGAAGAAAAAGAAGAAGAAGAAGAACCAATAAAGGTAATCATATAGAGGTGAGATATTTGTTGTTTTCTTATCTGTGGTAATCTTGCTGAAAACAGATTATACGGAAAAGAAAATGACATACTACTACTACTACTACTACTACTACTACTACTACTACTACTACTACTGCTGCTGCTGCTGCTGCTAATACTACTACTACTGCTGCTGCCACTACTACTACTACTACTACTACGAAAAAGAAGAAGAAGAAGAAGAAGAAGAAATGCACTTATAAAGCGCATTAAACAAATTGTCTGCTCAATGCGCATCAGAAACAGGCACAGTTCTGTAGATTTTGGTAATTAAGAGAGGGGCGACGAAGGAGACGGAGGATTATGTTTCTGTATGTTTTTTTTTAGTTTTGTTTGTTTTTGGAGAGAGTGAGAGACCAATTCTATTGGTTGAGAGAAAGAAAGAAAGAGAGAGAGAGAGAGAGAGAGAGAGAGAGAGAGAGAGAGAGAGAGAGAGAGAGAGAGAGAGAGAGAGAGAGAGAGTAGCACACCTGCCGGCTGACGCAAGGTAAATCAAAGCATGGATCTTTCTCGTCGGATAGCACGTGCGTACAGTACGATTGCTTCCCTTTGATTTAGTTTCGACTCTGCTCACTGAATGTTATATTGTGCAACAGATGGGAGGAAAATATTAAAAATGAAAATAGCTAATCAAAAAATATGTTTGCCTTTAGATCTAATTTTATTTTATCAGGCAATAAAACGTCCTAATTGTCAGATGAAAAGGTTGCGCAACTGCAGTAGATAGTAGTAGTAGTAGTAGTAGTAGTAGTAGTAGTAGTAGGCCTCTACTACTACTACTACTACTACTACTAATATTATTATTATTATTATTATTATTATTATTATTATTATTATTATTATTATTATTATTATTATTATTATTATTATTATTATTGTTATTATTATTATTAAGACGACTGTCTTGCTCACTGTTGGGTGTTATTTTGTTGTCGCTTTTTGTTGTTGTTGTTATTGTTGTGGTTGCTGTTGACCATGGTTGGTATTTGGTTGCGGTTGTTTTTGTTGTTTAATTTCGTTTTGTGCAAAGATTGGACGATATAGTGTGCAATATATATTTTTTTTTTTTTTTTTTTAATATATATATATATATATATTTTTTTTTTTTAAACCAACAATGTCTTTATACTTTTTTATCAGTACAGCATCAGATAATTTAGGACATATTTAATACATTATCTGATTTCATTTAACAATTCCAATTCTTGTAATATTCAAAAACAATTTGAGAGACAAAGACCTGGACCGT
This sequence comes from Oncomelania hupensis, assembly GCA_036898135.1. Lineage (NCBI taxonomy): Eukaryota > Metazoa > Mollusca > Gastropoda > Littorinimorpha > Pomatiopsidae > Oncomelania > Oncomelania hupensis. Next base: position 88,251,584 of record CM072512.1, read on the forward strand.
GACATTAGTTATTCTTTGCTTACAGGGTCCAGCAGACTGCAAAGATCCGAATCAGGACCACAACTTGACACTAGAGGTCATACGTTGACCTTATTATTATTTTTTTTTAAATTGCAACACTTAAGTGAATGAAAAAAGTTTTACAGCCAAACACATTACATTACATTACATGATTATTGCTTTAGGTCCAGCGGACTCTTCCGAGCCAAATCAGGACCAACAGCCAGACACAAGATAAAATATGAATTTAACAAAATAAAATAAAGTATTTAACAAACAACAACAACAACAAAAGATTCATACTTACAAAAAAAAAGAGTTACACTAAAGAAGAAAAAGAATCAACAATGATCAACCATAAAGTGAACTATGTACCCAATAATCAATAATATCGTATTCTGAAAACTGAAACCGATTTGGTGGCCCGGATTTGAAGAGTAACCGTCTTAATAAGGTATGGGCCAGGCCAGGGTAGCTGAACAGTAACAGTTGACATACCAAGACTAATCATCTCTATTACAATTCACATCTATAAACTAATTTATGAACAATACTAATTACCACTGTGTCCACCAACACCAAATATCGTATCAGTAATCATTTTTCTTTAGATATATATGACTTCTGTCTCAACGGGTAAAATGACAGTTAAAATGACAGTTAAACAGATAAAAAACGAAAACTCGACAATTTGCACACATACACAGAATTTTGTCATACCGTTCTTCTTCAATCCTCTCTCTCTCTCTCTCTCTCTCTCTCTCTCTCTCTCTTTCTCTCTCTCTCTCTCTCCCTCTCTCTCTCAGCCCACCCTCTCTCTCTTTTACCCCCTTCTCTCCATCTTCCCGTTTCTTTTTTTGTTTTCCTTGTTTTCCTTTTTTTCTTTAAGGTGCAGCATTTCTTAGTAACATTTCATATTCAAAAATTCGTTCTATCAATATAGATTTACCATATCGAAATTTTCCAATACACATTTTTGCTATGAGGATGAGAAAGTTTAAGTACTTAAGAACAATCTTTGATAGTCCACGTTTTTCCAAAACACCAAGCAAAGCGTCAGTTGCAGACAAACGAACACGTATATCGAACTTCTTGTGAACCGCCCCTTCCACACATTTCCACACTGCGGAAATCTTGCGGCAATGAAAGAAAAAATGTTCAATAAAGTCTACTTCGTGACTGCAAAAGGAGCATTTATTGTCAATATTTAAACCCATCTTAAACAGTAAAATATTGGTAGGGTAGATGTTATGTAGCAGTTTCCATTGTAATTCTCTCAGCCTACTTTCATCAGTTGTATTTCTGGCTAACTCCCAGTGTTTGTTGTTGATACTGACGCCAAGCTTACACTGCCAAAAGTGTTCACAGCAAGGGACACTGTATATTTCTTCTATAAAAGTCTGACGAAACGTTTTCGCAGTGCTACAGCACAAGTTATTAAAGACTAAGGTAATGTCATCGTAATTCTTACTATCGTTACCAGCAGGCTGTGTTCTGAGGTAGGCCGATACTGCCGCTCTAACCACTGTGTACTGAAGGAACAAGGCAGGACAGTTCCCCAGCAGATCTTCCACTTGTAGAAACGAAAGCACAGAATTGTTTTGCACTACATCATTGACACATGTTATTCCTTTTGATGCCCAGTCTTTAAAATATATCACTTTCCCTTGATAAATAATGTTTGCATTATTCCACAAGCACTCTGAATTAACAGTAGTGGGTGTGTGCACTTTATTATGACTTAGCCAAACCCGTACGGCTCGCACCCAAAATTCAGAGGGAATTTCTTCCAAACCTTTAAACTTTTTACCAACAGTAGAGTTTAAAAAAGACATATTTTTTCCAAACACAGAAAAATACATTCGAGGAATCCAGGACCATTTACAATCCGTTTCAGATTTGGATAACTTGTACAGCCATTCACATTGAAATGATTGTTGCATGAGCTTAATGTCTACCATCTTGATACCGCCCTTGGATGGTTCATTTATTAAGACACTTCTCTTAATCTTTTCAAACGCCTTTTTGTTACAATTTTTCCGTCTCCACAAAAATCTGTAAAACAATGTGTTAATCTCAGTTAGTACATTATCTGGCATACATATAGCTTTCATTACATAGATAAACTGAGAAGCTAAGAAGCTTTTTATCACACAAATTTTACCCAGTATACTAAGGTTACGTTTTTCCCAATTAAAGATTGTTTGTTTTATTTTTCTCATTCTTTCTTTCCAGTTTGCTTCAATTGAAGATGCCGGACACGCATTAGAAAATAATACTCCCAAAATGCTAACTGTATTTGCCCAGCGCAGACCATACCCTGTTGCTACGTTTGTTCTGTTAGACCCCAACCACATAGCCTCCGATTTGTTTCTATTTATGACTAATCCAGATATCCGTTTAAAACTGTCTAAAATAGTCAGCACAACGTCTAAATCTGCTGCGTCTCTCAAAAAAAGGGTTACGTCGTCGGCATATAAAATTATTTTCAGAATTCTATTAATATCTTCTGGCTCAGTTGCGTGTTTAATATTTATACCTTTAACATTATCACCAGCACGTATTTTGATTGCGAGTAGCTCTAGAGCCAGCACGAAAGCCAAGGGCGAGAACGGACAACCTTGCCGTATACCACGGTTAACGTCAAAGTCTTCTGACATCCAGCCGTTGTAGCCAATGCGACTTCTACTGTTACACATTAACATCGACACCCACCGGATAAATTGAGTCCCAAACCCAAATTTCCGAAAGGCAGTAATCATAAATTTTCTGGAAATGCTATCAAATGCCTTAGTAAAGTCCACAGCTAATAACAGGCCAGGTTTATTTTTTAATCGTAAATAGTCAATAACATCATCAATTAATCTTAAATTGCACGCACTATTTCTTCCTTTTATGTATCCTACTTGATCTTCGTTGACTATTGAGAGGATCACACCGTTCAGTCTAACTGCCATACACTTGGCGAATATTTTATAGTCAGAGTTTGTTAGAGAAATAGGCCTCCAGTTAGACAACTGACTTTTTGACAAGTCTTTTCCTTTATGAATAAGAGTTATGATAGCGGATGACTGGCTGAAAGTTAACGATCCGTTTTCAAAGGAGGAATTAAGGGATTTAATTAGCGGGCCCCTTAACCGTTGCCAAAAGACTTTCATAAATTCTGTTGTTAGTCCATCAAGGCCCGGCGCTGAATCATTTTTCATGTTTTTAAGAGCGTATGACACTTCCTCATCTGTGATAAGACCTTCACAATTTGCACGCTGTTCATCCGTCAACCTTGGGATGTGGCAGTCACCCATGAACAAGTCTATTTCTTCCTCGCTAATGTTATCATCATTTGTTTCACTGTACAACCCTTGGAAATATTCTTTTTGCTTATTTAATATTTCAAATTGATCAGTAACAACAGAACCATCATCCAAATCCAGCTTTAGAATTAGTTTTGCATTAGCTCTTGATTTCTCAAGGTTCAGAAAATATTTGGTGTTTTTATCACCCTTCTCGATCCATTTAACTCTTGCACGTGTTTGTGCACTTTTAGTTTTTTCGTGTTCTGCCAGGTCACACTGAAGTAACAGAGAGTCACGTTTACGCAAAACCTCTGCATTATTAGGGTCTTCAGCCAAAACCGATTCACAAACATCCAGCTCTCTTTGCAGGTCCAAGATGCGATTTTTCTTGCTAACTGCCCTATTTCTACTAAACTGCATTGTCTCTTCCTTTATTTTTAATTTCAGTCTTTCCCATTTAACATCATCCGACAGCTCTACGTATACACCATCCATAAAGAATGTGTCTATCAAGTCATTAATTAAATCTAAGTATTCTTTTTCCCCTAACAAATAATTATTGAATTTCCAATAACCAGATCCTCGTTCAACGTTGGAGCATTTTAACTGTACGTAGACACACCTGTGGTCACTTTGTGGAAAGGAGGATATGTTACATTCAGAAGCAAGATCGACTGCACCTTCGCTTAATAACACATAATCTAGCCTTCTTGCAACCAAAGCCCCTTTGATTTTTCTAGACCAAGTGAAAGCTTTTTCAGTTGGGTTAAACAAACGCCAACCATCTACCAAGTTACAGGAATCAAGAAAATTATTAAAGTTCTGCACTGCTCTTGGAGAGTGCATATCTCCGCTAATGATATCAAGGTCATTATCAAGAACAGTGTTAAAATCACCACAGACAATCAGATTATCGCAGCCAAGGCTTTTAAGACTATTAGCAGTTTCTACAAGGAAATCTTCAATATCACTTATTGCGTTTGGAGCGTATGCATTACAGATTGCAATATCTCCCAAATCTGTTTTCACAGTAACAACAATCAAACGCTCAGTAGACACTTCTAAGTGCCATTCGTACGGCAGTTGCTTCCTAAACAAAATGAGTTGACCTTTGCTACGTGCAGTTCCTTCCTTAAAAATTATGTCACCTCCCCACTCGTTTTTCCATTGTTGGATTACTGATTTTGTTACATACGATTCTTGAATGCATATGATGTCATATTTATTTTCTTTGAATTTTCTAAATAATATCTTTCTTTTTGTATTATTTCTCAATCCATTAGCGTTAAATGAAACTACCTTTAAAGTGGCCATCGACAAAGCCTTATTCTCTAGTCACTTTATACACTGTATACATGTAGATGCGTGATTGAGACGCTGAGATCAGAAGGAAAATCCAACAGGTAAGCTGAGGTCGTTATGGAAAGTGAAGCCAGCGCCGAGTTCCGGGCCTAACGCTTGCCGCTGATGGGAAGCTTCTTAACCTGAACCTCGCCGTCAACTCGCACTTCCTCGTCTCCAGCCGTCGTTGCCTGCCTTCTAGCCAGCTTCTCAGGATTTTCCGTAATCGTCTGTCTATCACTGGAACGCTGGCGTTTGGGGGTCTCCGAACGCGAACGTCCGCTTTGGGAGAATGCGATCGCCGATTCCAGCGTCGATTGGCGAACGTACTTCCTGCTACGGTCCGAGCTCTTCTCGTTCCCGGCATCTTTCTGGCTGTCGGTTAACGTGGGCGCAGGAGTGGACGCTTCGCTGGTTGCCGTTTCCTGGAATGACAGGACTTGGTCAGGATCAGCCAACGGGCAGTTCAGGTCTCCCTTCTTGTGCCCAGTTTTCTTGCAAGTCCGACACACGACGTCTTTCTGACATTCGGACTTGTGGTGACCAGTTTCTAAACAGTTTGAACAAATTGGAGTCTTTTTCTCCCGTTTCTGCTCCCTGTGAAATACTCGGGCTGTGAAAATGTTAATCTTCAGTGTTCTGTCAAGTGGTTTTTCAGGTATGGTGATGAAAATGAATCGCCGGCCCGTCAGAAAGCGAGTGAGCTTTCCATCGGCATCTCTCGCTCGCTCCAACTTAATGTCCGACCGAAGTTCACAACCGGACTTCTTCAACGCACATTCGATTTCTGCCTCCGCCACCGAAATTGGTACATCGTCAATCCAAACTTTTGTAGTAGGTTTTTCTCTTCCCAATCCATCTCTAATCAAGAAAGGGTTAGTATCACACACGTTCAACGTCGTTCCTCTCAACGACATTCCCTGAACCAGCAGCTTATTGCGTGCGTTGTCGGTTATAGGGTAAATTCGCCACAGGCTGTTGATATCCTGAGCTCCCAAAATGGAGCCCTGACCTGCCGTTCTTTCCGCAGCAAGACAAACATCCAACACCGATGGACGCTGAACATTTGCCCTAGGAATGTCTTTCATCCGAATAAATACGGGAAGCACTGTATCAGGCATGATAGAAAAAAAAATAAAAAAATAAAAAATAAAAAAAATAAAAAAAAAATAAAAAATATATTTTATAATATGATTTGCCGCGTGCATGAAACTGACAAATGTTTTTATTACCCTATGTAACAAAATAATACATTTACTGATGTAGAATTAAAAAGTTTTAATTTAACATCATCAAGTTAACGCGCTAGATTCGTTTCTTAATTGAATGTGTGTATCCGTTGTTTGTTTTTTTTTGTTTTTTTAATGGCACTGTTTACGGGTGAGGTGGGGGGTTGGGAAAGGGAGTACAATAAAAAAAAAACTTAAAATTTTTTGGTTTGTAAAGTACTAGGCTATTCCATTTCCGCGCACTGAGCATTCAACAATGGACGGAGACACGCGCGTTATAAATGGACATCATCATCATCAAATATAATACGGTTCGGAAACAGACAATTTGAATAAGGAAAGGGAATTGAATGGAGAGACACTTTGATATAAAATATATGATAATTATGTGTCTAATTAAATTAAAACACACACACACATACCACACACACACACACACACGTACACCCATACATACATAAACATACACACAGCACAACCACACCACCCTCCTCCTCCCACACATAAACACACACACAACAACAGCAACAACAACAGCAACGTAAATGAAAGTAGATCAAATAAACAACTAATAACTTGCCCCCGTTGGGGTGATGGTTTTTGGTTTTCTGGTATACATAGTACCCCCACTTTGTGAACATTGAGTGCTTTAAATTACCACTGTTTCTGTCATTCTGATTTGTTCTTTCTCGCTCGAAATCTGTTTTATCAATTCACTATCTTCTTCGCTAAACCAGTCACCCACCTTTTTTTCTTGAAAACTCTCCCAAAACTCCTCATTTGTGTATGGGGTCTGTTGGGTCAGCTTGGGGATTTTGGACCCTTTCTGCCAAATGGTCACAAGGGTATTATTATTTAACAATATAGGCATTTTTATGTATGGGTTTTGTTAATATTTTATAATGATGTTTATATTCTATTTTGTTTTTGGAAACTGGGGTTCGATAAATTAGAATACAGCCTCAGCGTCCCCTGCATGGGATGCCTTTATTGTAAAGTGACCGGATAGTCGAGTGCCTTCAGTGTTATCATTAGGGTTGTTTCAGCAGCTCTTAAGTTTTATACGGATCAAGGGTGAGCCCTCTTTCAACCAAGTTGTGGTTCGGATTAGGCTCTTTGCAGTCCGCTGGACCCTATAAACAATGACTAACCCCTTCCTTCCCCTCCCCTCCCCTCCCCCAACTCGCACCCACACACTTTTCAGCTTTGACGTCTATTCATTTTCAACTGCACCGGCAAACAAACATTTGAAAATGAAAACCGGCAAATAATTCAAAATAATAGAAAATCCTGGCCTCATTTCAAACTGGCTTGACCTTCTTCCTTCCAAACCACATGTTAAAAAATGCTGTTTTTGTCGCTGGCAATCTGGGGTCTAATCGGCTTTCGGTGACGATATACGGATCTTGTCCAGGGGAGGCCAGCTACACACCCCAAAAAAAAAATTCGCGGAGCTATCAAAATCGCCTTCTTTTGCCCTGTTTAGCTCTTCTCCTCTGTTTGATTAAAACGGCCGTCTGCGTTGAAATGACATCTAAATGGTCTAAAACGGCTCTTCCTTTTTCAATTTTGTTCGGAAAATAACATGACTTTTTTTAAAACCTTTTTTTTAAGGATACGCGTCGGATGTTTTTGGAGTTTTATTTCTTCTTCTTGTTGTTCTTTTTCGCCTTCTTCCTCTTCTTGGGTTTTAATTTCTTCTTCTTCTTCTTCTTCTTCTTCTTCTTCTTCTTCTTCTTCTTCTTCTTCTCCTCCTCCTCCTCCTCCTTCTTCTTCTTCTTCTTCTTCTTCTTCTTCTTCTTCTTCTTCTTCTTCTTCTTCTTCTTCTTCTTCTTCTTCTTCTTCTTCTTCTTCTTCTTCTTCTTCTTCTTCTTCTTCTTCTTTCATCTTCTTCTTCTTCTTCTTCTTCTTCTTCTTCTTCTTCTTCTTCTTCTTCTTCTTCTTCTTCTTCTTCTTCTTCTTCTTCTTCTTATTATTATTATTATTATTATTATTATTATTATTATTATCTTCTTCTTCTTCTTCTTCTTCTTCTTCTTCTTCCGATGTGTCTTGTCCGTACGTGTACCTTATTTGAAGTTATTTCCTAGGTCAAATTAATTTCTTTTAATTTAAATGTCAGATTGTGCGTCACCACCATTCATTCTTAACCTATTTAATTCTGTCACTCCTCCTTCCCTCCTTCCCCTCTTCGCTCCTACCCTACATTCTTCTCTCTCTCTTTCTTTCTTTCTCTCTTTGTCTCCTGTCTCTCTCTCTCTCTCTCTCTCTCTCTCTCTCTCTCTCTCTCTCTCTCTCTCTCTCTCGCTCGCTCGCTCGCTCGCTCGCTGGCTCGCTGATAGGCTCCTTGTCTTTGAAGTGTTTGCAACAAAGAGCGCTGCTTTTAACAGATGAGAAAGAAAAACAGCTGTCTCTTGATAGCTTTCTAGCGTTGGGTAAGTCAGCGGTTCAATAAAGGTGTGTCTTAAAGCCAATCTTTCTACCCCTCCCCCCCCCCTAATCTCTCTCTCTTATACATATACATGTAGTCTATATAATTTTTTTAATTATTTTAATGGGAGAGAGGAAAAAAATAATTAGAAAGTCCGACATCTGTTGTTTTTTTTCATTGTTGCTTTTGGCAAAACAATTTGCAGTAGAGAAGGGGGGATGGCCATTCCTATTTTCCCGGAGGCTAACATCTACTAAGGATTATATCCAAGACGTTGTCAATAAACTCCAGTCCCGTCTCTTTAGGCACCTTCTATTTGTGCACTACACGAACTCTATGTCTCTCTATTCTTCCTTGTCTCCTTTCCTTCCCTGCGGTCATCATTCTTCCTCCGCGTTCTCTACCTTCCCGTTTTCCTCATGTTCTTTTTTTGCTGCTCTAAATTTACTCGCACCCCAAAAACGCCTCGGGGTATACCTCATTCCCTTTTTTTTCTCCCTGTGCCTTACCTCTCTCCCCCTCCTTCTAAATCCTTCTGTGCTTTGTCACGGTTGCTCCCCTTTGTAAATTGTAGTAACCACTGACCTGTCTCTATCATCTCACCTTCTATTTTAATCTAAAAGCCTCCGAGACATTAAAAACAAACTTTTCTCTTTAGCACTGTGGACTAAATGAATCTCAGCTGTTCTGGTTTACTTCCCATCCTCCCTCCCCCCTCTACCTCCTCTTTCTCTCTTCCTCCCAGTGTCTGTTGAATTGTAATTGTAATTGTGCCTTCGCTGATGGTCTTCCGTGGTCACGAGAGCTTTGGTAGCAACTGGGTCTTTTGAAGTTAGAACAAGTATCGCTTTATTGGTTCTAGAACCGAGTTGTGTTATTTAAGGGGTTCGATAAAATTATTTTGATACAACCTAGCTGAGAGTTGAAGAGGAAGAGTCTTTCGTTATTGTCGAGCATATAACGTATAGGAAAATGAAATGGGAAGTTTCAATCGTGTTTTGAAAATAGCAAGTCACTGGATGCCATTTGATCTGTTTGACTCGGTACAGACGACGACGATTATGATTATGACTGTGATATAAGGATATGCAGGGTGGGCCAATAAAATGTTACCACTTTTTAATCGTAAATAAATGGGTTTTTTTATGAGAACGTTTTCGAAAATTTTATTCACTAAAATGTCCATATTATTATTTGATACCAAACATAATCAATATTTTCACTGGATTTCCTCAAACAATTCTTTCTTGGAGATAGGCTTATCTCATGGCGCACAGACAACTCATGACCTGCATACCCCCCTGATCTTTCTCCCGCAGACTATTTCCTATGGGGGAACATGAAGGAGAGAGTGTACTACAACAACCCACAGACCATTGGGCCCTGAATACCAAAATCCGTCAGGAAATTCGGAGAATCTCACTTGAGATGTGTGGCAATGTCATCACAAACTTCAATGTGCGTGTTGCAAGTGTAATCCAGAGAAGAGAAGCGTGGATTGAGCATATCATCAATTATTAAACTGTGTACCGAACGAGTGAAAAAGTGGGACATTTTTGGTATCAAATGATAATTTGGGGCTTCCGTGACATTTTTGTGAAGAACATTTTCGAAAACGTTTTCATTGTAAAAACGTATGTACAATTAAAAAGTAGTAACATTTTAGTGGCCCACCCTGTATGTTTCAGTGCATGTATGGATTTATGTTTTTTCCCTCCATATCTTAACAAGTGACATGGGTGGAGGAGTCATACAAAATGTAACAACGCTAGTCCCAACCGGGTTTTGTTTTCACACAAGAATGCACACCACACCATATCTTCTGCTGGCGAAGCGTAATGACCATGATATCTTGCCATCGCAGCCACTTAACACTGTTTAATGCAGTGGCTTATGCCTTTCGATTAGCGTGAAATCAGTCGCAAAGTCACTGAATGGTTTTGTTATTGATTGCAGCAGGTCGATTTTCGTTTTAGCAGTTCTCCGAGCATGCCTTGTCTGTCAAACACTGCACTGCTATTTTCCTGCTTGGATGTTCCCCCCGCTTTTGTGAGATGTATGAAAAATGAGGTAAACTGGAAATATTTGGAATTTTTAATGCCAAAGTTCGTGTGTGTTTTTATGGTGCCTAATTCTATGTTTATATATTTAATTTGTTGTCAATTGAAGTTTGGAATGGATGTTCGCTTTTTCATTGAAAGCATGGTAGCCTGAATGCATCCTCACCCAGACCAAGAAACATTGGAGCACTGTCAACCTGATTTAAACATCAGCTACTGTGCATTGAATGAAAACTAACGAAATAAGATTGCCAGCGATTTACACAGTTTATGAACATAATTTGACTAAAATGTACAGTCTTACAGACCTCACAGATACGTAGTGGCATGACTGCAATAACAAAATGATTTTAGTTACCATCGCATTCTTCTAATAACATATATAACAAAAATGCAACTATTTTCTCCATTCGTATACATCACGCAAAAGATTGTCCTGGCATCATCCCTGGCAAGCAGACGCGTCAGAGCGAGAGAAATGGACTTCCGGATTTGCCGGGCTCTGCCCTACCTGGGCAAGAACGGTTGAAGAGGCTTGTCAGGCTTCACCGTTCTGGTCCCGTGAGGCTGAACTCCTCTTGTTTAGATCCATCCTTCAACCGGACGTTCGGAGACTTTCGATTCTGGGCGGCGAAGCAGCGATGGAATATATATTTTAGAGCAACAACACGTATTTTCCTAATTCAATTAAATGTATTAAAGGGACTTGCAATAAATGGAATAACTGTTTTATACCCCCATCTCCTTCTCACTTATATCCCACTTCTGTATCATTGTCTCTGTCTGATTATCTGTCTTTTACCCGAACTCCACCTCTGTCTCTCTGTCGCCGTTTGTCCCTGTCTCGGTCTGTCTGTCTGTCTCTCTCTGTCTCTCTCTCTTTTCCCTACACGCCCGCTTCTTCGCCGGTGTTAGTGTAGCGTTTATAATCACATAAAATCGGACTTCTATCAATCCTGCTTTGCGGGTTCTTATGTACAGAGTACATAAAACGTTATGACTATGAATTTTGATTCCCCGTGATTGTCAAACACACAGCAAACAGAGCAAATAGTGGGGGATGATTGTACAGTACCTTGCACAAACGGATATTTCACATTAATTGTATAATATTCGCACACGCAAAATATGATCCAAAACTAATTCTTGGACAAACTGAAATGTAGGAAAGGGTCAGTATGGAAAATTGCAGGGTTGATCCCGTCCAACTCGCGTTTTCCTCCCAACATGCACACACGCACAAGCAGACCCGCACATACATATATAGTTCACCAGCTTCCCTACCACCACACACACACACACACACACACACACACACGCAAAAGTGCACACACACATACACATCGTTTGAAGAGTTCAGTTAATTTGTTTTCAGTGGCCTCTTCTCAAACCCGATATACTTGGACCCTTTAGCACTCTTGCTAGTAACACGAGGATCTGTAATCTGCAAGGGCAAGGGATACAATTTCTTTATTCATCGATTTCCCCATTCTCCCCTTCCCTTCCATATCACACACACACACACACGCACACGGAATCCTTTAAAAAGAAAACAACACTTTTTTTATCCTGTCTGTCATGCGAACATAATCCCTTCCTTCAATCAGTGACACTCATACAATTCCCCATTTTCAAACATTTCCACCCTGCTTACAACATGTGCTATTATTAAAATGATAGTTCCGTGTGTCGGGACTTTGCACAGTTCATGTCCTTCCTAGTCTAACACTGAACCTTTCCTAAAAGTGATACATTTCCAGGCTGTTTGGGTCTGCTGTTATTAATATGTATTCTTCCTTTTCGGCACCGTTTGTAGCTATTAACAATATAGATCTACGTTCCTTTGTTGGGGCTTGGCAGAGTGCATATAATATATCCTTTCTATTGCATTGCAGTGTGACCCTTTGCTAAAATGTGCATATTTCCAGGCTGTTGCGCCTGCTGTTACTGTTTATCGAACATCCCTTTGTGCAAGAGTACTGCTGCAGATACCACTCCTCGTGTATTACGATGACTCTTGTTCGACCCATCTTCCGGATGTGGGGTTCAGTTCGGGGTTTACGCTGACCTTTGTAGAATTCCAGTCTGTCTCTTTCAATATTAGCGAGGCTGATTCCCCAAAAGAGAAATAGTTCGAACCTGCAATCTCTGGTATTAGTACAAGATGCTTGTACTTCATAGTACTGGATCCTATTTTGTCTTCTATTCTCAACCCCCTCATACATCCCACCCAGCTTCAGTCCCCGGAAATTTCTGGAATCGACATAATTCAATGCTGCAGCGACTGCTAAGAGTGCAAGATACCAGTAATACTCATCTTTTGAACCACATTGAAACAGAGAATTTCCAACATTAAAATATTTCGACCCTTTGTACAACCTGTCTTCCGTGTTTGGTGGTGGATGGGTTTTCGATTTTATTTCCTGTATTGCAACATTAAACGTACATAAAGGGTTAAAAGGTTGGGATCTATTGAGGGACATTTAAACACCAGTTTTTCTCCTTTTACGCTTAATAAAAGCAGCACATGTTTTAGTATATAGTTATAACTCAGCTTTTCCCCCTTAATATGAAAATGGCTGGCTCTCAACCTTGAATCGTTTCGACTCTGTAGAATGAGCACAAGAAAGAAATCAGCTACTGTACATTGACGCTGAGATTTCTAAATTGAAATAGTAACAAAGGACAATGTAACATCCGCTATTTGGGGCAATTGGGTTCCTCTTATGCTGTTTGCACATGTTTTCGGTCTAGCATTGTGCTTTTGTTTGATATGGTTTTTTTTGTGTGTGATCATTTTCAGTATCTTAACGTGCAGATTTCACTCAGCTCTTCTTTCTAAATCTGCTTTTCTTTCGAATTCTAAACTTGTCAATGAATGGTTCCTAAAATGAAAACATTTCGACCCTGCTGCGTAATAGGGTATTACATAAGCACAAGTTTCCTTTCTGCCATATTGCTAAAAAGAAACGTTTTAGCTGAATATCTTTGATACTAGTATAACTCATCCGCTGGAACCACAGAGGCAAATGAAATTCCCAAAATTGCAACATTTCGACCCTGTGGCGGCTGCTATTAGTACAAGATTTCCTTCCGAATGCCCGGTCGTCCAGTAGGGTTTGGATTCATCAACTCTCCCCCATTTGAACAAACAGACCTGCATATGCAAGCTGCACCCTCGCATCGCGTGTGCAAAATTGCTTGGAAGGACACGATAGAACGGGTCGAGAAAACGGCGTCCCCCAAATGGACATAGTAAGGAGAAAAATAGAGAAGGGTGTTTCACCCCACCTCCCAGATTATCCCTTCCTCTTCATCTCCTACGCATCTCACATCATCCCAACACACATATGCACGAGAGAGAGAGAGAGAGAGAGAGAGAGAGAGAGAGAGAGAGACTATATATATATATATATATATATATATATATATATATATATATATATATATATATATATATATATATATATATATATATATATATATATATATATCAAGGGAGAGAGAATGAGGTGATGAGGGGGTGAGGGTATCCATGAGGATGGGTGCGTTATGTGGACGACTACAAATGCTTTCTTGCCGCTCGCCATTTCGTCGAAAATGGTTTATTTTCTTTGAGGGAGATTGTCCCTATATATTTGCCATTCAGAAAGGCATTGCGAAGAAATGGCAACGTTACATGCAAGATGCGCATAAGACCGTCCTCTATAGCAACAATTATATCTGTGTTCATTTATACAAACGCGGAAGGAAGAAAACTATCTTCTAACTTTATTTCGCCTTCCATCATAGTGTGCACTGGGTGAATCTACTGCCAACTCTGTTATAAACTAAGCATAACTTCCATAACTTTACTTCCATTATGTGAAATCTAGTGTTTATTCGCTATGAACTTATAATGTACATTCAACAGCTGAGTGAAAACACAAACACACACACACACACACACACACACACAAACACACACACCACTTAAAAACAAACTATGTTTGATTGACTGTTTCTGACACTAGAGATTACTCACAAAAGTTTTTAAAGTGGAGAAAATGTCAACCCCATTCAGTCCAATGTCCAGTTTCCAGTTGTACAGAGCGCAACGCCATGCCCAGAGGACATTCTAAGGGCGCTAAGTCAAAGTAACCGAGTAGTTAGTTTCCGTTCTTCAGATCAGTCTTCTACCCTTACAATGTGTGGACTGAGACAAAGGGAAGCGTGGGACTAAACATGATTATAACTATTTGGTCACAATGCGGATGAACTGCGACTATTGCAGTTATTTTCTTCTTCTTGTTGTTGTTGAGGGCCCGCAATCAACCATAAGGCCCTGCTTCGGTCATTCCGGGTTCTAAATTGTTGTCTAGGAAAATGTGCTTACGATGTATTCAACTGCAGGCATCTTAGCGACTGTTTTGAAGCACTTGGCTCTCTCTGGACTGTTGACGGGCTAATCTGGTCAAGAGGCTCGTTTTGATTTCGTGTCTCGCAAGAAGCAACAGCCGCCATTCTTGATAGGCCGCAAAACGTTTGATCCGATCTCCAGGGGTTGTTTATTTGCATCTGAATGATCGGCTCCTTCTCCATCGTCTGCACTTCAGCTATGGCCAGCGTTTTTGCGTATGAAGTGAAGGCATGACCAAAGAAAGGAAGATAATTATATTTGTCTGCTGAGTTTGTCAGGCTTCTGAAAATTGATTTTTTAATCCCCTTTTAATGTGTTTAGGCGGAGGGTCAGATGAAGGAAAGACTGTTGACATCAGCTGAATTATTTCGTGATAGAGATGTATCAGCGATAACACGTTGGTCCTTGGGCTTGTTTTTTTCTTTGGAAAACCTTGAGGCGGTCTGTGCTTGGAAAACATTCGGCTTCTGTAAATGATCGACAAAAGAGAAGACGACGACGATGACGATGAGTTCGGCGAAGTAGAACTAGAACAAGAAGATGAGGACGAAGACGAATATGATTGATCAAGGAGTAATTTAGGAAGAGAATAACTGATCAAGAAGAAGGAGAAAAAGAGTCTAATTGGAGGAGGAGGAGGAGGAGAAGAAGAAGAAGAAGAAGAAGAAGAAGAAGAAGAAGAAGAATTGATCTTGTTCTTTTATCAATTTTATTCATCTGACCGAGAAGAAAAATTATCTAATTGATGGAAAGAAGAAGAGGAGGAGGAGGAGGAGGAGGAGGAAGAAGAAGAAGAACTGAAGATCTATCTGAATAGCATGTTGGAATGTCTAGGTAGAGCTGTCGAGTTCAGTCCTCTTGCAAATCCCGAGTAAAAACTACTGGTTCTCTTTATCTTACAATAATTACCAAATACCAATGGGGTGGATTATTTTTGTTCCCTTGCTCCCTGCTCCCTCCTCCCCCCTCCCCTCACATTCCTCTTTGAATCTAATACTAACGGCTTTTATTTTGCTCGGATCTCTCCCTCTTCTACGTGATATAATTTTGTCCTGCCTATCTTTCTCGCAGTTTTAGAGTTTCGGATACGCTACATTATTTCACATCCCCGGCCTGTCCTCAGCTTGGAAGTCTCTCATATCTTTTCAAGTCTGTAATGCAAACAGCGACGTCTAATGGCTCGAAGAGGAGCTATTTTCCTTTCTCCCTTAATCAAATGCAACGCGCGGGTTAAGATGATTTCCACACTGCTAACAACTAGTTGTCTGGGATCAGAGAGGGTTCTTTCCTTCCCGTTCCATCGCAATCCACGCACACGTACTCGCACTTGTTCACACACTACAGAGAGTTAAAAAAAATTAGGACGAAATTGTGTTTCCACTGTTACTCTCGTGTGTGTGTGTGTGGGTGTGTGTGTGTGCGTGTGTGTATGTGTGAAAGAGATACACGAAGTAAGTTGCGTTTATCTTTAACTGACTAATTGCACAAGGAAAGTTTCAAAATGAAAGTGTTCTCTTATTTGTCAGTTCTTGTTTTCCCTTTGATTCATACAATTTAAATCACCAGAAATAATTGTCTTGCCTCGCTGTCAGTACGTTCTTTCTTATAAAGCTCTACGATTAAGCCATTGTGTCGTTTTCATCACATAGAAATCTTTCCACAGTATCAACACATTTCTTTAAAAGTCTGTCTTTTCAATATCCGCTTCATCTTGCACACATTCTCACTATTCCACTGATCAGTGTGCACAGTCTTAGTACTTCTTCCAGTGTGTCATTGATGAAAGATTAGGTTTGATTGGTATATGGTATGGTGTCTAATGAAACACGTTGGTAAAGTTGGGTTCTTTGTTATTCTAGCCGACTAATGCTTTAGGGAAACATTATGTATGTTTTGTGAGAGCAGTTCTGCAGGTCTGTACCAGCAAATGATAATGATTTTTGATTATTGTATTGATCGTGATGGAGCAATTGTTGAATGCTGGATACCACACAAGTTATTGATGTCTACTCGGGGCCCAAGACTTAGGTACATGTAAATAGATAGACTCGGGTTACATATTGTATTGATACATAATAATAATAATAATAATAATAATAATAATAATAATAATAATAATAATAATAATAATAATAATAATAATAATAATAATAATAAATACTGGATGCCATAGGCGCCTTATTTCTAAATCAGATACAAAGCGCTGCGATCTGTAACCAACATACACGCTTAGATGTTACAGACACACCAAACACCATTCATCATCCAAACATGTGATGTAAGGCAAGTCGCTATTAGAGGATGGATAGGAAACTGAAGTTTCATTTTAAAATTGTACACAGACTGCATCGATCCAATACCATTATTTGAAGGAATTTATTGAACTAGCTACATTCGGGTACCTCAGAGATTTATGTATCGATATTGTACGGACTGGTTACGAGTAAAAGAGAAAATAGCATATTAGATGATAGACCGGCAGGAGAGACGAGGAGAGGATGGGGAAGCAGAGAGATAGAGAGAAAGAGAGAGAAGTGGAACAACAAAGACGAACGGCCAGACAAGCAGAAATAAAAGAGAGTAGCTTCCCATATTGATCTGATATACAGGCGCCCATACCGGAAAGCGAGAGGAGTCAAGCTATGCTACTAGTTTAGTAATATAGACTCCGTTCGTATTTCGAAACGAGCGCCTGTGGTTTGATGCAGACTGTCTTTTATAACATTTTTCCTCGCCTGGCGTCAGTGTTTCCGTGTGTCTGCCATCTTCCTGGAGATAACGGAAACGAAAGTCTGGACGAAATCTCTTGCCAGCGATGAGGAATGGCCCACACTTGCACGCACGGGCGCGTGCGCGCGTGCACTCACACAAACACAAACACACACACAACCACACACACACACACACACACAAGCTATCACCATGCACCAACACCTCTAAACACAAGCGCACGCTCACAAAGAGGCGCTACAGCAACTGACATTTTAAGACACATTTAGGCACGTTCTTAATTTGTGATAAAAATAGCAATGCAGTAAACTGTTAAAAGACTTTATCATGGAAACAAAACAGTCTTCCGATATTAGTCAATGCCACACATACACTGGTACACAAGACTTTGACGTTTTATAGCACAACCTGATTAGACGTTTTATTTAAATACAAAAAGTAGTGCAGTTATGTTATATTTTTGTCTCTTTTTAAAGCCGAAAGTCTGGCGAACACTTAATTGTAACAGGTGGGTAATTATACCATACACACACTGATATAGTAAGGGGCGACATTATCTGAGAACCTATTTTTACTTTTTTTTCTCGTAATAACGGTAACGTATGGAACAGCTCGGTTAAGATGTTAGACTTGTGTGTGTGTGTGTGTGTGTGTGTGGGTGTGTGTGTGTGTGTGTGTGTGTGTGTGTGTGTGTGTGTGTGTGTGTTTTTTACGTTGAAACGCGCACGATAGACCTGATCGTTTTATTTTGCAAAGCATGCAATAATAGAGTGTATTTACCTTTGATTTGATTTTGCGTTGTTGTTAGAAGAAGCTTTGTATAACGGTGGTAACTTTAGTTGGTCGATATTATTTGAGAATTTTCTAGAGTTGGTTTACTATTGATCGAAGTTTCGCGATGGGGGTAGTAACAGCTGAGAGATTCTTTTAGCCTAAAAATGGTTATGTGACGTGAGACAGTGATGACGAAGTTTGATTTGATTGGTTGTGGTGCGTCATGCTGGAGTGTTCTAAATTGTTTCTGGAGTATAGAGAGACTATATATGTGCCGCACTGTTTCAAAAGAGAGAGTGGAAAGTTGTTAAAAAAAAGTGGAAAGCGATTGAGCGAGTGTATGCAGTTGTTGATGTACGCTGAATAAAATTGGAAAACTTCATACGACGACTCCTGCCTTGTTGCTGAGTAAACGGGTTGCGTGGATAAATGAATCCGAGTTACACTTATCAGAAGGTTTCAAGCATTGGGGCTGAATCAACTAGTGATAAAAATCAACAACGAGTGTAACAGTGTGTGTGTATGTGGGCATGTAGAAACGACGTTCTGATGACACACACATGAAACTCCACATGGTTTCTTCTGACTTTTTTGGAACGCCGTACTATTTTGACGTCAAAATAGTGCTCCGTTGAGTTAGAGCTGTTTTAGGATTAGGGTTAGGTTAAGGGTTAGGGTTGGGGTTAGGGGATAGGGTTAAGGGTTAGGGTTATGGTTAGGGTTAGGGATAGCTTCAAACATTGGAAAATGTCAAATAATGTCAATGAAATGGAAAGTGTGTCAAAATAATCCCTGTTTGTTTTTCACAACAGTCATCAGAACGTCGTTTCTACAAAAATGTGTGTGTTTGTGTGTGTGTTCTTGCGTATGATATTCGTAAAGATGCAGCAATCACTTTTCATTTCCTTTTGTCCGCTCCTAGTCTACATATAAATGCACGTGGCTCAAACTTTGTAGAAGGGAAAGCACTTTAAAACCTTCCAATTAAGTTTGAACTAAAACACAATGAAACGGTTAGGAAAACTTCAACATATTAAAAGAAGATGCAAAACAAAACCAAACATATTACATTACATGGTAACTGTTTTAGATCCAGCAAATTCTTTTGAGCCAAATCAGGACATATTACAAACGACAATAACAATAACAACAAACAAACAAACAAACAATTGAATTTACACATATCGTTCTGCTTTCAGGATTCAAGGTGTTACAAGGTTTCAGACTGATCATCATTGTGATTGGATCGGGTTGGCTCAGTGGTCCGTGGCGTTGACAGTACGCCATTGCAGTAAATTGACAACTTGGGTTTAGTCCTGGTTTCAGCCAGCACCTTGAGTCCGATCCTAGTTTTATCCTTGATCCGCTCCGTGAGCTCATGGTAGCCGCTGTAACAGAACTAGTTGGTTTTATTGACTTCTTTTGGGATGGATTGTCTCGTAGCAGGAGCTTCCCAATACAGTGTGAATGACCCACAGTAAAATAGCGGTCTTGCCAATTGGGACGTTTCAGGCCGGATGTCTTCTTCGATCACCAGGAACCCCCCAGCGCTATGGTTGCTTCCCTTTCCAAAGGTTCTTCTAACTCTCTGTCTCTGTGTCTCTCTCTCTGTCTCTGTCTTTGTCTCTGTCGCACTCTCTCTTTCTTTCTCTTTCTCTCTCTCATACACACGCATACACACAAACACACACATATACACTAACACATCCTCTCTTTTCACCTCTTTCTTTTTTGTTTCCATCTCTTTCCGCTTCACTTTCTAGCAATCTGTGCCTTGCTTTTTGTCGTTCTCGTCAAAACTGTAGTCCAATTGAATTAGCAGATAAAATGTTCCATTCCAAAAAAATGAATTGTGACGTGACCGTGACCTAGCTAGCTGTCCAATAAAATATTAATCCCACCCCCTCCTCATCTCTCTCTCTCTCTCTCTCTCTCTCTCTCTCTCTCTCTCTCTCTCTCTCTTCACTTTCCTTTTTTTTGTATGAGATTTGTTAAGGGGTGTGATATGGAAAGTGTCTGGACGTGGGACGAATTAGTAGGCGTGTATGAATATTGGTCTTACTGCTGCCCGACACCTATCCAATATTTTGTCCCAATAAATTGTTGAGTCTTTTGTGTCTTCGTTATCTTACGTGTCCATCACCACCCTAACATCCCCCACTTCCGCAACCTCCACCTACCCTTCCTCTTCCTCTCTCTCTCTCTCTCTCTCTCTCTCTCTCTCTCTTCCTCTTCTCCATCTTCTCCTTTCTTTCCTGTCTCCCTCTCCTCCATGTTTGCACTGTAGGAGACGCATCATGTCTGCATACGTCTTTCATCTCCTGCACTGCTTACGTCATATAAGAGATAACGCTCCCACCACGATGGCTTGTTGACTGTGTTTGATATGAAAACCGCCATCGTGCGGCCTGGGATTCACCTGCCAAATCAAAGCCAGATTTTTTGTGGGTCATATCTTCCTCTTCTTCCTCCTCTTCTTCATCCGCTATTTCTCTTCCTTTATCCTTTAACTTTCCTCTCCTTCTGCCCTATATCGAGAGCCTGCTGGTCTCATTTATTGTTCAGGTTATTGGGGTTTTTTCATTATTTTCCTGTTCTTCTTAAAGCTTGACTGTTCTTTTTTCTCTCTGTTTTATGAGAACCATCACCGAATAGTTTGAAATTCACCTTCCAAATCACAGAGCAATAGTATTTTTACGCCGTTTTATCCTCCTACTCGGGTCTTTTATCATCATCATCATCATCATCATCATCATCATCATCATCATCATCATCATCATCATCATCATCATCATCATCATCATCATCATCATCATCACCATCATCATCATTATCATCATCATCTTCTTCCTCTTCTTCTTCTTCTTCTTCTTCTTCTTCTTCTCCTCCTCCTCCTCATCCTCCTTCTTCGAGCCTCCTCTTTTTCCTTCACTAACATTCGTCTTTGCATTAGATCCAAAATACAAATAAACGCAAATAATGAACGCATTTGTTTCCTCTATTTTTCTATTACTTTTTTCTACCTCGGTTTTTCTTTTTCTCATTGTGTATTCCTCTTTCTCTTTTCTTCCCTTTCTGTTTGTTTTTCTCCCTTCCTAACTTTCTTCCTTATCCTTCCTTATTCTATCCCGTAACTCGGAGGTCGTAGGGGCACCACAGATGATCGTTTAACCAGCGTACTCCATCTTTCCTGTCCTCAGCAACCCTGATTGTTTCGTTCAGTGTCAAATAAGTCCATTCTTGAATGTTGTCCTCCCTCCTCTTTTTCGGTCTCCCTCTTCTTCTACCTCCTTGCAGGGTGGTCTTTGCAAGACCTGATGATCGGGTGACGTGGTCATACTATCGGAGTTTCCGTATTTTCACCACTGTGAACAGGTCATCGTGTTGTCCAATGGCTTGTGTGATGGTCTGTCGGACTGTGTCGTTGGTGATGTGCTGAGTATGGGAAATGCCCAGAAATCTTCTGTAGCACCTCATCTCCATGCTTTTTATTCTTCGTTGTAGATCTGCTGTGAAGGTCCATGTCTCGCAAGCATATAGGAAGATGGAGATGACAAGGGAGCGCAGCAGCCTTACCTTGGAATGTAGATTGATAGTCCTGTCTTTCCAAATTGGCTTCAACCTCGCCAGGCAGCAGTTGTTTGTGCGATCCTGGAGAGGACTTCCTGTCGAGACCCATTGTCTGATACAATGGCTCCTAAATATTTGAAGCTATCCACTGTGTTGAGGGATTGACCTTGGATTTTGATGTCCGTGTTGATGCCATTGGTGTTGTTGGTCATCATTTTGGTCTTCTCTGCACTTATTTTCATTCCATAGGCTCTGGAGGTGGTGTTAAGCCTCTGTACCAGCTGTTCAAGTTCTTGTTCATCTCAAGCCAATCCATCAATGTCATCCGCAAACCGAAGGTTGGAGTTTGCTCTTCCCCCTATGCTGAATGTGCCTTCGTGATCTGCAAGGGCATCTGACATGATGCGCTCTAGGAAGATGTTGAAGAGTGTTGGAGAGAGTAGGCATCCTAACTCTCTACCCCTTTTAATTCGATCTCGTCTTTCTGATCTCCTTCATCTTCTTCTTTTCTTTTTATCCAATTCTATCTATCGATAGATAGATAGATAGATAGATAGATAGATAGATAGATAGATAGATAGATAGATAGATAGATAGATAGATAGATAGATAGATAGATAGATAGATAGATAGATAGATAGATAGATAGATAGATAGATAGATAGATAGATAGATAGATAGATAGATAGATAGATAGATAGAAATATTGACTGTTATTATGGTAAACGTTTGAACATTTTATTTATTATTTAACCATTATTCCTACACATGCTTTGTCTTTTTTCTGTTACATATGCTGATGGGGAACCACCTTGCTGTGTTCTATCAGGTAAGCAAAACCATTTTTATATGACTGGAGTTACACCATTGAGCCGTTCAATTGTATAAGCGTGTGTATGTATGTATGTGGGTGTGAATTTGTGTTTGTGATTGTTTATGTTTGTGTATGTGTTTGTGTGGGTGTGTGTGTGTGTGTGTGTTTGGGTGTCCACATCCCTGAAACCAGCGCGGCGATGACGCCCTTTGACCTGGAGATATTTGTGCGTTGTATTACTTATTCCTATCCTATCCTACCCTATCCCGTAACTCGAAAGTCGTTGGGGCACAACCGATGATCGTTTAACCGGCGTACACCATCTTTCTCTGTCCTCAGCAACCCTCATGGCTTCGCTCAGTGTCAAGCCAACCCATTCTCGAATGTTGTCCTCCCACCTATTTTTCTGTCTCCCTCTTCTTCTGCCTCCTTTCACCGTGCCTTGCAATATGGTCTTTGCAAAGCCGGATGCTCTGGTGACGTGGCCATACCATCGGAGTGTCCGTTTTTTCACCACTGTGAGCATGTAATCGTGTTGTCCAATGTCCAGAATTTCAGGTGTGATCCACGGTTTCTTCTTTGGGCAGTGCTTGCCTAGGATCTCTTATTCATTCATTCATTCATTCATAGTAGCAGAAAGGCAGTATAATTTTTGCCTACTATAAATTATGCTCAAAATTAAAAGAGGGTAAAAGTCTAAAGGAATGATTTAAAATGGTGTTTTGGAATGCTTTTGTGTGCATGAAATTTCGAGTTACTGAGAAGAAAAAACAGTGTCTGTAATAAATTGCATAACGACATGACTTTCCCACATAACAATTTAATCTATGGACTTGTTTTTAGTGCGGTGAATAACAGCTACGTTTTCGTCTTTTTGTTCCATTTTGTGTGCAAAGAATGTTGTGAAATCAACAATAATAACAATGAGAGAGAGAGAGAGGGAGAGAGAGAGAGAGAGGGAGAGGGAGAGGGAGAGAGAGAGAGGGGGAGAGGGAGAGGGAGAGAGAGAGATCATTGCGGATAGAAAATACAGATATACCCATTACCTCCCAGATCGCACTGCTGATTATCTAGAACCTGCTGAAGCGCACGCCTGAAAGAATAAGATACTAATCCTCGGCAGACCGTCATACTCAATCTGGGCAGAGACAGCTCTGTATGTACGTCCTTTTCTGGAGGGGAAAAAAATAACGACAAAAGAGGAAATGGCACTACAAGCCGCAATTTCAGTTCTGTTGATGGAACTTGTAATGCAGTTGGAGGATTGCAGTTCGTGCAGTCTGTCTGTATAGTGCTTCTGGACGCATCAGAGAGAAGATGAGTCTATCAACTCGTTCGATATTTTGTCATGTGAGACAGGCACAAGAGACTCTCCGTCAAGTGAGAGTGTAAACAGAGGTCTAGTCTGCGTACGCACGCATTAAGTCGCACGGACTTTACAGATCCTGACTCTCATGTCCTAGACGGATGAGTGCCAGATATATGCATGCACCCAGCAAGCACATGTAGGTCTCCCTCCAACATCTCAGGTCGGCTAGGATTGTGCTCAGTTGTCTAGAACATCAGACGATGCGCGCCTAAGGCAGCGAGTGGGCGCCTCGAGTTAGATCTTGTATTTGCCAGCGCCTTGAGCAGCTCTTGAGCTGGAAAGGCACTATGAAAGAACAGTAACATAAATCATTCAGATTTGAATTTCAAGATGCTTCAGCAGAAATAACTGAGTGCTATGCTTCGCGTGTGTTGCTTGTGTGATGTTTTTTAAATTTATGGTTTTTTTGTGTGGTTTTTTTTTGTGTTTTTTTTTTTTTCAAAAAATGGTTTATGATACATTTTTTGAGTTTCTTTATGCTGCCTCATAAACTTATAATGTAATTGCCCTTTGGGATGAATAAAGTTGTATTGTATTGTATTGTATTGTATTGTATTGTATTGTATTGTATTGTATTGTATTGTATTGTATTGTATTGTATTGCCTGTGTTGTGTTGTGTTGTGTTGATGGTGTGTTTTGTTGTGGTGTTGTGTGGTGGTGTATTCCTGCGCGCTTAAGGGGTGAAGGACAGTATAAGCTTATGTGTTGCAGTATTCAAATAAAGAAATACAGACGGACATCATTGTCATCCCCATCCGCTTTTATCGTTTTATTCGTCTTCTCATTTTCTTTGAGCATATATAGTTAATCTAATGTGGACGCTTTACAAAATATATCAAGTCAAAGTCAAAAGCGCTTTATTCCATAAAACCCCTTGGGGCACGTGGATACAACGAAAATAAATAAAAATAAACATACATGTAAAATAACCATAAAAATCATAAAATACAATATAAAATACATATGTAGATAAGAGAATTGTTGTTGTTGTTGTTATTATTATTATTATTATTATTATTATTATTATTATTATTATTATTATTATTATTATTATTATTATTATTATTATCAAATATTCCTCTCTCTCTCTTTTTCTCTCTCTCTCTGCTTATCTAACATTTTTATCAAGTACTGTTTTGTTTATTTTTTGTTTTTTGTTTGTCTTTGTACTAGTTTGTGTTTTTACGATAACAATAATTATTAGAGTTCCTTTCCTGCAAAACTACCATTATTTTGATTTCTAGCTAAGGAAAAGGAAGATTAAAGACAGTATTGCGTGCACGCACTGCTTGTATACTTGAGGTGATGTGCACGTGCTTTATTTCTTCAAATGCATCACGTTTCAATACTGTAAATTTAGATAGAAAGAATGGAAAAAGAGAAGAAGGAAAAAAAAGACTTTGACAAGTGATAGAAAATGGCAAACTCATGTCTTCTGTTGCTGTCTATGGTTTGGTTCTTATTCTTTTTCAATCGTCCTTTTCTTTCGCATCGTCGTTATCAGTCTTCTATCGCGGTCTCCTCCTCCTCCTCCTCCTCCTTCTTCTTCTTCTTCTTCTTCTTCTTCTTCTTCTTCTTCTTCTTCTTCTTCTTCTTCTTCTTCTTCTTCTTCTTCTTCTTCTTCTTGGCATCTTCCTCCTCGTCGTCGGTCAACACCATCATCGTCGTCACTTTCTTTCTTCTTTCACGTCCTTCTCCTTCTTTTTCTAGTTCTGTTTGTTTCTTCGTCGTCTCCCACATTCCAATTTTGTGAACAATCGATTTTGTTATTGTTGAAAAGTTGTGGAAACCACCACCACCACCACTACTACTGCCACCCTGCAACCTCCACAACACAGCTTCACTTATTGCACAGCCAACGTTCACTCCCATCCACCCTCCAAC
The DNA here is from genome assembly GCA_036898135.1 of Oncomelania hupensis. Classification (NCBI taxonomy): domain Eukaryota; kingdom Metazoa; phylum Mollusca; class Gastropoda; order Littorinimorpha; family Pomatiopsidae; genus Oncomelania; species Oncomelania hupensis. Next base: position 88,277,479 of record CM072512.1, read on the forward strand.
AGCCCCCTTGTGTTCCCTCACCAACCTACAAAAGGTTTCAGCGTATTCTTCCCCACCCTCCCACCCACGATACTCCTGACACACGTCTTCGACGCCTTCATCGCAATCGTAACAAGTAAACCAATGACCTGAAAGGAGAAGACAAAGCAAGATTGCAAGCTATTCAAATGTAATTTCACACACACAAACACACACACACATAACCGAAAATAAGCATTTTCAAATTTTGTATATATTTTCTTGGCGGCGTTTGACTCGGCTTTATTCTAACGAAGAGAAAGTAAATATGGAATGACGAGCCACTCTGTGAGCTCTGTAAGCGAAACAAAAAATCATGAAAATCGCTTCAGCGGAATGTTTTTAGATACAGCGCAAACCGAGTGAGCGTGTATGTTGGTATAGGTCGCCGCGCTTTGAGCCTGAATGATTTGGGGTAAGGCGCGTATAGCATCCTGTATTATTATTATTATTATTTAAAAAATGGTGAAGCACGATGAACTTGACCTATGAGAATGTACAAACATGAAAGATCTAATAGGCTTCCTGTTTTTGAAATATTGAGCAAAACATGTTTCATAATTATAACAACAGAATGGCTTCAATGACTTTGACCTTTGTGGTAGAGCAAGGATGATGGCACGAGAGGCAGGCCACTAACTTAGGTGATTTTATGATGAAGTTTGGTCAAAATCCGTTCAGACTGGTTCTTAAGAAATGGCGCCCAACGGGCAGATCGACCAACTGACCCATCAACAGACCAACATATAGCTTGTTCTGATTCCCGACTATTCCAAAGTATTTCCCGATAAGTCTGAAAATACAAAAACGAAGGTGGTCTAAACGACTGCAAGGAACAAATTGAATTTGCACTTTGGCCGAATGGGTTTTCTGTCGTATTTGCTTTGTATGTGGTTCTTTTTTCTCCTTCCATGCTTTCTGTTTCTTCTTTCCTGCCTCTTATTCCAGATGACTCCGCACTTCACCTCTGTTTTTAAAAGCGTTGAAGGATTTTTTTAAAATCCTTTCGATCTAGTTCTGTTGTTGTATCCTTCATTGTATTCACTTCTGTTGTGTATCCGCGCGTTCATTTTCTAATAAACTGGGTCGTCACATTCCTAATGATTATCTTTTTTAATTTCTATATTTCTCTCTGTGAAATGGTTACTTAAATGTAGTGTTTGGGAAAAGGAGTACGACTGCATTGGATATGCGTGTCATTGAAATACGTAGTAACCCCTTCCTGTACGGCTAGATTAAAATGAAAAAAGAAAGAAAGAAAGAGAAAATATATAAAGAAAAAGAAAGAAAAAAGCAACGAAAGATAGAAAGAGGGAAAAGGAAGGAACTAAGAAAAAAAAAAGAGAGAAAGTTGTTGCATCAATTTTTATTTATCAGATTAACTTAGTTGTTATGATAAGAAATATTAAAACAACAACAAAACACCACCATCACCACCACCACCAACAACAGCAACAACCATAGCAACCATAGTTATGATGTTACTTTCTACCTAAATAAAGTACTAAAGCAGACAAACAAAATCATGATTGCACTGCGAACATTAATTCTGAACACTGATACAGAAGATTGCAGACAGCGTGAGCACATTACTAGTCCATATAAAATAAGCTCGGCGTTATTCAACTAGCAGTTTTACGTGTACATATACACTCGGAATTTACTTAAAACGTTATTCTTCTTTTTGTATACCTACTAGGACTTTTGTCTTCTTCTTTTTAAAGTTGCTGTTGCTTATATACTTCTTTTTTATATGCCATATTTTCTTTATTTTTTGTTTCTCTTTACGTCGGGATTTTTGTTTCTTTTCTCCTCCCCGTTCCCTTCCAGCCTTCCTTGGAATGGACACTGAGATTTCTGATAATAACCTTTTCTGAAGTTTATGCAATGTGCGTGCAAGAAGGTCATATTCCTCATTCCAGTCTCTTTTTACAACTTTTTTTTAGTACTATTGTGTGTGTGTGTGTGTGTGTGTGTAGAAATTCAGTGTGTCCTCGTGACTCCCGCCTTCTTCCTCCCTCACTTCCCACACTTCTTTCCAACACCACCCGAAACCCACGCAGGCCACACTCCTCTCTCTCTCCCATCTTTCTTCTCTTCTTCCTCCATCCTGCCCTTCTCCCCCTTCTTTTCTCTCTCTCTCTCTCTCTCTCTCTCTCTCTCTCTCTCTCTCTCTCTCTCTCTGTCTCTTTTAAGCACATGAATGTAAGTGTGACAGGCACATAACCGAAAATAATAGCTTCCATTTGGAAAGCCATGAATGAAATTACTAAAAAGAATAAAAAGCCGACTTTAAATAACACAAACTGTTCTGCCGATGAATTTAACAATCATATCTTGTTTGTTGCAATGTCGCTTTTACAGGACCCAGTTTCAGTAAATTGTGACTATTCGGTGCCATCTAATTTAAAAATGTTTTGTTATGAAAGAATAGGTACAGCCAGAATCATTAATTTTGCCTCTTATGACAGTTCAAGATGTAATAAAATATGTCACTGCTGTCCTTAACAAAACAATCTTCGGGTAGATATAATATTAACTCATTTTTGTTCAGACTTGCTTTTCCTTACATCGCCACACCTTTAACCTACATTTACAATTTAAGCATAGTAATGGAAACATTCCATGATACATTAAAATGTGCAAAAATAATTCCTCTTCCTAAAACACAAGATCACACAAACCCAAACAATTTTCGACATATATCATTATTAAATGTCTTATTGAAAGACACTTGCACAAACGCATATTTGCTTTTATTAAAAATCATTTTCTCCGTCATAGGTATCAGTCAGGTTATCGTACCTACCATTCCTGCTAAACTGCTCTGATGAGGCTGTGTGACAAATGGCTCAATGCAATTAATTCTGGCAATATTACAGGAGTCATATTCATGGACATAAAAAAGGCTTTTGACGTAGTCAATTATTCCATTCTCTTGCAAACACTTTTTGTCTACCGAAAAATCTGTTCCAATCATACCTATCACAGAGAATCCAACGTGTATGTCAATGGTAAATATTCTTCTCCAGGTACAGTTTCATGTGGTGCACCACAAGACTCAGGTTTAGGTCCTTTACTATTCTGCATTAATATAAATGATCTATCACTCCATATTACTAGCAAAGATACAAGTTGTGACCTTTTTGCAGATGATGGCTCTTTACACTGCTCCGATAAGTCTATAGATAAAAATACAAACATCTTTACAGAAGGGGATTAAAATAATAACGGATTGGTGCGGCCATAATCTATTATTCTTCCTCCACAAAAATCTAAAAGGATGGTCATCACATCACGGCAAAAGCGACAACATGAAGATTTAAAATTTAATCTGAATATTGATTGTTCATAAATTGAACAAGTGTCAGAGCACAAAGAATTAGGTATAATTATTTATAAAGATTTTACCTGGAATTCCCATATTAAGAATATAATTATGTAAGAAGTTATCCAATAAAATATTTGTGCTTAAAACATTATATTGACTCTTATGCCAGGAACATTTTATTCTAAGCCCGCTGCCTATCACATATCAACTATACCTCGGTTTTATGGTTTAAAGCTTCGGCAAATCAGCTAAAAAGACTAAATCAGCTGCATAGACGTGGGATTAAATTAATCTCAGGTAATCGAGAATTAACTGCAGACGAAAGATTTTAAAAGATTGCCTCTACAAACACAGTTCAAGTATATTTTAGCCATACAGATGTTTAAAGTAAAAAAAATAATATTGCGTCTCCTTACTTTAGTGATCAACTTATGTCTTTTCCTGCACAATATCATCCTGAAAACTACAGACTTATAAAACCACGAATTGCCATTTTCAAATTTATCTTCTCTTTTAAAGGCCCTTTGTTGTGGAACAAAAAAAAACACAAATCATTGGACATCTTCAAGTACAAGATTTACAATCTATTTCTTAATAATTTTAAAAATCATACTTTTTAGCATGCAACAATTGATTTTCCTCTTTCATCCCCTTCCCCATCCTTACACTACTCCCTAAATCCCTGAAACCTCTCTCTCTTTATTAAATTAAATTGTCCCAGTTAAAGGTTTCATATTAATTACTGTTCGTTTCCTTGTTACGAAGTTAGTTATTTAATTTTTTTTCCTTTAATTTTAAATCTATGTTTGTCTATGCATGAATGCAAATGTATGATTAAACTAAATGTGTGAGTGACTGAATGAAGGACAGATGGTAAGATTAGTAAATTAATGCTAAAAATCATTTTCTTCTCGTAGTAAAATAATTACTGAATCTCTCTCTCTCTCTCTCTCTCTCTCTCTCTCTCTCTCTCTCTCTCTCTATCTCTCTCTCTCTCTCTCTCTCTCTCTCTCTCTCTCTCTCTCTCTCTCTCTTCTGTTAATAGGAATTTGCAATGGCATGTCTTACTGAAGAATGGAATTAAGGAGTATGAATGTGTGGTGCCAGACTCACAGACTTTGTAAATTGTTCTTTTGGAGTGAAGCGAGCCAGGGGACATATGTAGCCCGATTCTTTTTTTTCTATTTTCATTAATGAGATTGCGATAGAATGGATAAATAATGGAAGACACGGTGTAACATTTTTTTCCTGATGCTTTTGAATTGTTTATTACGTTGCTCGCTGATGATGTTGTTCTGTTATCTTAAACAGTTGTAGGATTACAAACTCAACTTAATAGTTTACATAAAGAAGCTCCCTCTCTTAGTTCAAAGGTGAATATGGAAATAAGTAATATTGTTGTACTGTGTTCAGAAAAGGGGGATATTTAGGTGCTAGGTATATGTGGTTTCTTGATGGAAATGTTAAGCCTTTATATAATGCATATACATATTTAGGTATTTAGTTTTCTACGAGCAAGTAAAGCAAAAAAAGACACTTTGTATTATGCAGAGACTTCGTATATATAATAATTTGTTAGACGTTTATTTGAACCTTTTTGATGCACAGATCAAGCCAATTATGCAGTATTGTTCTGAAATGCGAGGGCTTGGAAAATGCAGCCGTTCATTGTGAAAAAAAGTACATTTTTTTGCCCTTAAGAAATTTTGTATGTGGACATGGGTACGCCAAATGATCGGGTGTATAACGAGTTAAATAGATACCCTATTCCCATTAATTCTGTTATGAGTTGCTTACGTTACTGGTTTAAGTTATTACGTATGGATGATTGTAGATTAACCTAAAAAAAACATATAATATGTTGTATGAATTGGAAAATAGAGGGTAAAAAACGCGGGTGATGAAGTATGTTTGTTTCTGTATGTTTGGGTGAATCAGGGCGTGGATAACGTGAAATGGTTTATTCGTGTTTTTAAAAGAACGGTTGACAGACTATAGATGGCAAGATGAGGCAAGTTGAGGTGCTACAGGAGACTTCTGGGCATTTCCTATACCCAGCACTTGACCGGCTGGTGGAGTGCTTTCAGCTGTTACCGCTAGGGTTGTTTCGGCAGATCTTTTATGCGGATCAGGGACGAGTCCTCTTTCAGGGAAGTTGTGGTCTTGATTTTGTGGTCCTGATTTGGCTCGGAAGAGTCCGCTGGACCTAAAGCAATTATCATGTAATGTAATGTAATGGAAAGTTCATCACCAACGACGAAGTACGACAATCATACAAGCCATTGGACAACAGAATGACATGCTCACAGTGGTAAAGAAACGGAAACTACGATGGTATGGCCAGCTTCAGGCCTTGCAAAGATCATTCTGCAAGGCGCGGTGCAAGGATGCAGTAGAAGAGGTAGACAGAAAAAGAGGTGGGAGGACAACATTCCAAAATGGACTGTCTTAGCACCGAGCGAAGCCATTAGGTTCAGAGAAAGATGGAGTACACTATTTTAACGATCATCTGTTGTGCCCCAACGACTTTCGAGTTACGGGATATGATAGGATAGGATAGTATAGTATAGATGGCAAGAATGGAATGACCATGTAAATACGAGCGAACCGTTTGAGTTATATAGATCCTTTTGTAATATGTTGCCTGATGTGCCTTTGTATTTGAAATTGGATTTGGTTAGAAGTCATAAGTATTTAATGATTAAGTTCAGATTTTGTATTTCAGATTTGGCTGATCATTTTTAAATAGATATTGCAGTTGCATACCCGAAAACAAACTATGCACATTATATAATCAAACCGAAGAAAATGAGTTCCCTTTTTCACTCTGTCGTCCCTATTTTGATGATTTACGTAAATATTATATGGCCCCCAAATACTATTGAACCTCCAAATCCATTCAGACTGTATTTACTATTGCCATCAAATAAGGAAAATGTAAGGAGACTTTGTATGTTTTTGTACAGTGCGTTCAAGGCTAGAGAAACTATTTTGTCGTGATGTGTTATGTTTTGAAGATTTGAGATAATTTATTGTTTCGATGTATGTTTGACTTGACTGCTGTTGTATTGTGTTTTTTTGTGAATATGTTGCGCACACACATTTTAAAGGGTCTAGGCCCGTTATGGAATAAATATTCGTATGCGTATTCTCTCCCTCTTTCTCTCTCTTTCTTTCTCAATTTCTTTAACACACAAACCACACACACACACAAACACGCACACACAATTCTCAATGTTATATTTATGTCACTCTTCTCAAGCATCGTACCATAGTTTTCATTTAAAAACATTGATTTTCGTTGTTTTTTTTTATGTTCTGTTCACGT
>CM072512.1:88289155-88301655 GCA_036898135.1 Oncomelania hupensis
ATTATGAATGTTCACATAAATACCAGTAGGTTGATAGGTACATTGTCCCCTGGTCCTTGACTCATGTGCCGCACTGAGTTTTCACTAAAGAACCAACTCGAATTTTACTCAGCATTGGTTACAAAGCCGGTTTCCCTAGTCGAACTTCATTGTGTCTTTAGAATTAATTCTTTTCCATTACCTTAAATTTATTGTATCTTACTGCATAGGGCGCCATACTCTATCATACTGTTCGATAAGCATATTACAAGGTAAGAGTTTCCCTAGTGAAAATTGTTTGTCTTCATAATCAATATTTCCCATCGTGTTAATATTGTATTATATTGTATGGGGCGCCATATTCATGATCGATAGCTATATAATGAAAATAATCATTTAATTTACAAATGGCTTCCCATAATACGACTGCCCTTCTCCTCCGTCTTGGAAGGGGTTGATCGTAAAGATCTACGAGCACACAGAGAATTGTGTAGACCAACAGAGCATGCGGGCATCCAGACTTGATCATGTGGAGCATGCGGTGCTGTCCTAGTCGATTTGATACTGCGAGCCTTGGAGGTGAAAAAGCATTTCCAGAGCAGAAGAAACATTGGGATCCTCTGGAGAGTTCGTCTAACCCTTTATACCCTTGCTGGTCTCACTTTCTGTTTCCGTCTGTTGTCTTTGCGGATCTAAACTGATGCACCCATGAGAGAGAGAAAGAGAAAGAGAGAGAGAGAGGAAGAGAGAGAGAGAGAGAGAGAGAGAGAGAGAGAGAGAGAGAGAGGCAGAGAGCATAGTATTAGTAAGTGCATGTATTAGTTATTGCTAAACGATTCTATTTTTCCATTGAATCCACTGTTTATTTCTCATCTATCATTATCCCTATAAGCGAGGGAGCCATATATAAGCTACATTTGGGGCTTGTACCACAATGCTAAGGAAAGACGCCATATTTAACTGCTGCCGGAAGTGAGCGCGCCAGCTGACACTTCGACGTCCCTTTTGGCTGTCCCTGGGGAACCGCACGAGCGTCAAGTTCACTGACAGCTACATCCCCACTGCAAACCATGCAATGGATGGAATGTGTCAAGGGGAAGGAAGGTCAATAAACTTGCCGATAGAATCATTTTGCAATGATTTGTTTTTTATATTTTCTTACATTTTACCTGGGTGCGTATTGGTTTGGTTGTTTTTGTTAGTTGTATTTGGTTGTTTTATTAGTTTTAGTTGTTTGCATTTTTTATGAGCCTCTATTGATCACTGATGACACAGAATGTACGATTCCTTTAGCATTGGACCTCAAACTGACCACCACGCTGCAGTTTTTGTGTGACTTTATTTCAGGAATAGAACCTTCTGCATCCTATCTCTTGATTAGTACATTGTCGCTGGAAGTTTGAAGACGAAAGGACACTGGTTTAGAGCGAGTGATAATACTTTTGTAATGTGGCGACACATTTAAATTAAAGTAGTTATTACTAAGTCCTATCCATACAAACTCTTAAGATTTATCCGTTGAGTTTGATTTCAGTTCTCAGAGGCGAAATTGTTCCTTCTTTGCATCGGTCTACACAACAACATTTGACTAGCATTGAAATCAAAATGCAGCTTGCACATTTCCACAGAAGGGTCACAGCGAAACAAGCACTTATATGCTACATCGCAGGGAATCATTATCCTATTGGTACTCTCATAGTTGAACATTGAGCTATGAGCTGTCCGTATGCGACGGCATTTTGGTCATGCTGTATCGGTGAAGAAGTGTGGTATTCAATTATATTTATAGTCAAAATAATTACCTTGAAGTTTGTTAGACTCGATGACTAGTTCTTCTGCGATCTCGTTTAGTAAAATGAGGTTCTAGTACCCCGATGGCACTGTACTCAAAACAGCAATTAAATGCTGACTCTCCTCATGCTTCTATGGTCTCTTGAAGAAAATTGAATTCTTGTCCTGACGGTATACTGTACCCAAAAAGTAATATCGTTTCCTGAGCAGACCAATCTTCTTGGAATCTAACGAGGTGTGAAATGATAAGAAATTGCTTTTGCTTGGAGTGTTCTTAATAGGTGTTCAGGGTTTCGCCAAAAGGTCCTAAATGAGACTTGTAACTCCACGGTGCTGAAGTGTACATCGTATTTGTTAATCTAATGAATGCTTTTTCAGGTCACTACAGATAAATGAAGCAATGAAGCAGTAAAGTAGCACTGTCTGCCTATATATTAGAGATGGTCTGAAATCACGTGTACGTAAAGAGAACCTAAAATCCTATCATATCCTATCCCGTAACTCAAAGGTCGTTGGGGCACCACCGATGATCGTTTAACCAGTGTATTTCATCTTTCTCTGTTCTCAGCAACCCTCATGTCTTCGTTCAGTGTCAAACCAGTCCATTCTCGAATGCTGTCCTCCCACCTGTTTTTCGGTCTCTCTCTTCTGTTGCCTCCTTGCACCGTGCCTTGCAGGATGGTTTTTGCAAGGCCTGATGCTCTGGTGACGTGGCCATACCATCGGAGTTCCAGTTTCTTCACCACTGTGAACTTGTCATCGTGTTGTCCAATGGCTTGTGTGATGGTTTGTCGGACTTCGTTGTTGGTGGTGTACTGGGTATAGAAAATGCCCAGGAGTCTTCTGTAGCTCCTCATCTTCATGCTTTGTATTCTTCGTTGTAAATCTGCTGTGAGGGTACATGTTTCGCAAGCATATAGGAAGATGGAGATGACAAGGGAGCGAAGCAGCCGCTAAGATATTAAATTGAATTGGATTGAATTTAATTGAACTGAACATCATTACAGATTAAATTGGCAATGAACTGCAATGGAATGCACATATTTATTTTATTAGACTTCTATGGAATGCATTTAATTTTATTGCACCTTTTCCTGAAACTTTTCGAAATTGAACAGTGTATTAAGAATTATTTCTGAGTAGAAAATTATTTCGCTGTACAATCAAATGACCTGGACCATGTGCCCGTATAATAATAATAATAATAATAATAATAATAAGAAGAAGAAGAAGAAGAAGAAGAAGAAGAAGAAGAAGAAGAAGAAGAAGAAGAAGAAGAAGAAGAAGAAGAAGAAGAACAACAACAACAGCAACAACAACAACAACAACAACAACAACAACAACATCATCATCATCATCATCATCATCATCATCTTCTTCTTCTTCTTCTTCTTCTTCTTCTTCTTCTTCTTCAACCCCTTGGGGTCATGAGCAATCTTGCCACTGTAGATTGTTCTAACCTATAAAGGGTACAGTGAAAGCCCCAGTTGAAAACCTGTCTTGCCTTTGTAGGCATGACAAATTAACTGCGGCAACAGTTCCCCCCGTTGGAGTGCCGGGGGTTTCAGTATAAATAGTATCCCCACTTTATGGAAATTTAGTGCTTTAAATTCCCACTGTCGCTGTCTTCCTCATTTGCTCTTTCCCATTCCCGATCTGTCCTACCACTCTGCTATACTATATTCTTCTTCGCTAGATCAATGACCTACCTTTTTTCTTGAAAACTCTTCCTGGACAAGACTCCTTGTTTGTGTATGAGGTCTGTTGGATCAGCTTGGGAATGTTGGACGCTTTCTGCCGGGTGGTCACTAGGGCTTCCTATGAATGTACTATTTAGCACTATAGGCATTTTATATGTATGTTTTTTTGTTGATGATTTATAATGATGTTTGTATTCTATTTTGTTTTTGTAATCGGGGAGTTCGCGTAGTTGAGGTCAACCCTCAGCCGTCCCTCGCGTGGGATGTCTTTATTGTAAAGTGACTGGCCGGTGGAGGGCATTCAATTTTCCCACTGGGGTTGTTTCAACAGATCTTTTATGCGGATCGGGGGTTGTCCGGTCCTGATTTGGCTCGGAAGAGTCCGCTGGACCTAAAGCAATAATAAATCAATCAATCAATCAATCTTCTTCTTCATCTTCAACTTCATAATAATAATAATAATAATAATAATATAATAATAATAATAATAATAATAATAATAATAATAATAATAATAATAATAATAATAATAATAATAATAATAATAATAATGTTTGTAATGATATTTATAAGGGTAGCAGATCTACTTTAAAAAAACAACTAATAGAGCCACTTAACAAGCTGTCAGTAATTTAGTTATGTATTCTTCCGTTGCCTTATAAATATTGTCATCGAAAATTCATTGTCTCTTATTCGTTTTCAGTTGCATTCTCGATTTGGCTATAACTGAACATGCTATGAAGATCTCCTCCTCCCCGACCCCTCTTTCTCTCTCTCTCTCTCTCTCTCTCTCTCTCTCTCTCTCTCTCTCTCTCTCTCTCTCTCTCTCTTTCTCTCTCTCTCTCTCTCTCTCTCTCTCTCTCTCTCTCTCTCTCTCTCTCTCCCTCTCTCTCCTCCTCCTCCTAATACTACTTCCACTTTTCCTTTCCTATCTCTCCTCATGCCCAGAATGTAGGTCCTGATTTACCCAACTCACTTGTACACCGGGTTGATATGGAAAAAAACAACAACAAAACTTGACCTGATTTCTGACACAATAGACCTGCCCCGAGTTATATAGAAAAAAAGCGCCACAAAGCGCTTCGATTGCTGGCCACAAACTATTTTTTTTTCTTCTGGGCAACCGTTTGCCATAAGCGAGCGTTTTTAAAATGGCGCAGCACATGTTTACTGCACAACAGCCAATCAAAGTGAGGTTGGCTGAAAGTAAAAGTTACTGTCAATCGCACTGACGACACAACAATACTATCAAATATCATAAACAATTCATACCGATTGCACATAAACATAATTATTCCTTCAAATAACAAGTACATAAATCTTCCAGACTGTAAATGACAAAAAATCCTCCCTTGATATTACACCACTGAACACATACCCATTTGCAAATGGAAAACCCACCGCTTTGGCCGCCATCTTTTTTTCTTCGCAAACCACCTTTCGAGACGGCTACAGAGCGCTCTCTGCGGGCGTAGGGTTGCGCAGACTTTACGCCAAAATAGTTACGTAGCGTTACGTAGCGCTCAGCTTAGGCAACTTGGGGCGGCTGAGATTTCTAGGCGTCAGGGGAGTCATAAACGAACGATGCACGACGGTATAGATGGAACAATATGAGCTATGGAGCAATAACTCGTGAGCAATAACTCCTGATGACGCACGCTCAGGCTCGCTTCTTTCCCTTTGTTGCGAAGGCGAACGGTGCAGTAAGAGCCCGGTACGAACTGTTCATTTCGATTTTACGCATTTATGCCGAACTTCCATAAACAAACATAATTCATACATGCACCCACATACGACAGAGAGAGAGAGAGAGAGAGAGAGAGAGAGAGAGAGAGAGAGAGAGAGAGAGAGAGAGAGAGAGAGAGAGAGAGAGAGAGAGAGAAAGAGAGAGAGAGAGAGAGAGGAGAGAGAGAGAGAGAGAGAGAGAGAGAGAGAGAGAGAGAGAGATGAGATTTACTTCAGCCCATCTGTCAGTTCATTAGTTTCCCGTGAAGCACAGCACAGTGAATGTCTGTAAAGGGCTGGAGGCAAGATACAACTCATGTTACTGCCTATTAACCTTCTACCGGATGTAGGATTTAACGTTTCTAGTTTTTCACCAGTTTGAAAGAACGACAATTTATCCTATATTTTTAGTGTGGACTTTTCTATTTTAGGTTATTAACCTTGGTCGTCTTGACAGAACTGAATAACATAACAAGGAGACTGTATTTGACCGCTGGGGACTTTGTAGTTTTTGAACAGAGCGCCTATTTTCTACCGCGACTTGCTCTAGGTGCCACACCATAAAATCGTACATGTATACAAATATTAGGGCCGAGACGCGCACATTTGCGCCTTGAGCAGCGCTTTGAACTGTAACGCGCACTAAATAAGAACGCTGATTTGAGTGTTTTAGACGGTTCCAATACCACTATGCCATCCGACTTGCTATGGAGATGCAATGACAGCATGGATATGCACGGGGTGAAAAATGGTTGTTAGGATCTTGCATTCAACACCCAGAGCTTAGTTAGGGATGAAGAGATTCAATGCTGATTCCTTAAGTAATCTGGTATGACTGTATGATGACGGACGATATCGATCCCGTTTCTCTATTATTATCTTAAAGTGGATTGCACGCGATGGCAGGTAAAGTAGGATTCTGCAAATAAATCGACCTGCACCATTTTACCACAGTTAAGGTTTAGGCACACAGACTCAGTTTCCCTTCTCTTCTTCCTCTCTCTCACCTTCACCCCAGCCCTTCTGGGCTGATCACCTGGAATAACTCCGCTGCCCGCAAATAGGCGTTCTACCTAAGTTAATCCATCGGGATTCAATAGTGTTGAAGAGGTCGATCTACTGTGCTCGGACCGCTCCTCTCTATGGAGAGCCATCAGCTGGAATTCTAATTCCGCTTCCCGTCCATTGACGTCATACCCTATGTTCAGACATTGGGATTCAATAGTGTTGAAGAGGTTGGTCTCCTGGGCTCACGCAGTTCTACTTCATTGAGAATCACTTTGCTTCTTAAATGTGTTGTAGCCGCGCATAAAAATAGCACCGTTGTACTCATTTCTCGGGTTGACAGGAGAAAGAAAATGCACGATCACACAACGGCACCCTTGCAACGTGTTTGTCCAGCATCAGCTTTGATCTGCACTGTCAAACAGGCTGTATGAGAGGTGTTTGGAGGAGGAGGAGGGAGAGAGAGAGAGAGAGAGAGAGAGAGAGAGAGAGAGAGGGAGAGAGAGAGAGGGAGAGAGAGAGAGAGAGAGTAGACGGAACGCAAAAGCCTAAAGATAAAGATTGCTTTTTTTTAATTTAATCATTCTAATAATAATATAATTCAATAATGCATGGTACAGGATGCAGTCAATATAAAAATTTCAAAAATAAAAATTCGATTTTCTTCCGTCTTCTAATAGCGATCTCCCTGCCTTTACACCACCTGTTAGAGTGATGTATGTGTATTTGGTGTGTGTGAGGGTAAATGAGACAGGTGAGCGTGTATATTGGTATAGATCGCCGCGCTTTGAGCCTTGGGGAAAGGCGCGTACATAGCATCCTGTATTATTATTATTATTATTATTATTATTATTATTATTATTATTATTATTATTATTATTATTATTATTATTATAGCGGTTTTCAGCTGAAGAACTGCTCAAGGCGGTGATCGATACAGGATCTAACTCAAGCCGCCAGGGGGCGCCCACTTACGTCTAACCGTTGGTGTTACTCAGTTCAAATATTATGTCATGCCGCTTTTGTTACTAAGTATTCCTTTTGTCTTTAGGCGGTGACACTGGTGTATATTTAATGTCCCTTTGCTCTTAGAGAGAATGGGTGCGTGTGTGCGTGGATATGTGTGCGTGCGAGTGTGTGTACGTGTGTGTCTGAGTATACCTGTCTCTCTCTCTCCCTCCCTCATTCTCTCTCTCTCTCTCTCTCTCTCTCTCTCTCTCTCTCTCTCTCTCTCTCTCTCTCTCTCTCTCTCTTTCTTGATCTCTCTTATTTAGGCAATCGATTTCTGCGACAGAATGTCATACGGGCCAATAAATACGTGATTGATTGATTGATTGGTGCTTTAGGTCCAGCGGACTCTTCCGAGCCAAATCAGGACCGGACAACCCCCAATCCGCATAAAAGATCTGCCGAAACAACCCTAGTGGTAAAATTGAATGCCCTCCACCGGCCAGTCACTTTACAATAAAGACATCCCACGCAGGGGACGGCTGAGGCTTTACCCCAACTACTCGAACCCCTGGTTACAAAAACAAAATAGAATATAAACATCATTATAAATCATCAACAAAACACATACATATAAAATGCCTATAGTGCTAAATAATACAATCATAGGAAGCCCTAGTGACCACCCGGCAGAAAGCGTCCAACACTCCCAAGCTGATCCAACAGACCTCACACACAAACAAGGAGTCTTGTCCAGGAAGAGTTTTCAAGAAAAAAGGTAGGTCATTGATCTAGCGAAGAAGAAGATAGTATAGCAGAGTGATAGGACAGAGCAGGAATAGAAAAGAGTAAATGAGGAAGACAGCGACAGTGGGAATTTAAAGCACTAAATTTCCATAAAGTGGGGATACTATTTATACTGAAAACCCCCGGCACTCCAACGGGGGTACTGTTGCCGCAGTGAATCTGTCTTGCCTACAAAGGAAAGACAGGTTTTCAACTGGGGCTTTCCCTTTTCCCTTTATAGGTTTGAACAATCTACAGTGGCAAGATTGCTCATGACCCCAAGGAGTAATAAATACGTCCTGCCTCGAACACGAGCTGACCTGTTAAACAACAGTTTCGTTTTCTCAGGACCTCTAATTTAGAACTTTCTTCTTTTAAATAGTAGATCGTGTACCACTCTCCCTTCATTCAAACGAACATTAAGGCAACATTACCTTAATACTACATAACCACTGATTTTATCAACCATTTCACATTGTGCTACTTGATTATTTCATATACATTTGATGCGCCTTAGAATGTATGTGGAATTGTATCACCTGATTATTTGACATGAATTGGGTTGTTTGTTATGTATTGTGTATTTGTAATACCAATATCGATTGTCATATATCTTTTTGCATGCTGCATTATAGTTCTTATATTATTTGTTTTGTCTTGTCATTATATTTATAGTTCTTTGTCTTGTCGTTGGCATATTTGCCTGAAATCGGTGAATGGGAATGTGAATGATAAGAGGAACGATTGTAAGATTAGGTTTCCGGCTCAAATCTGTATCTTTGTGAGTCTCTCTCTCTCTCTCTCTCTCTCTCTCTCTCTCTCTCTCTCTCTCTCTCTCTCTCTCTCTCTCTCTCACTCTCTTTCTTTTTGTATGTGTGTGTGAAGATCAAAGGAACTCTTTCTCATCGTAGCATCGCAGCATCAATTAGTTCTGCTCCAATTATTTCTAAAAGCGTGCGACGCTATTTTCATACAGACGAAAGTGGAAGCAGGGTATGGGGAATGCGGTTGGGGAGGGTGATGATATGGGTGATAACTGTGCTGAGCGGTTCGAAGCATGTTTTTAGTTTTTTTTAAGGTTGATGGCGTGTAACAGGTGGAGGTAGTAGGTGTTGTCTGGGAGATAAATGTACAAGATCCTGGCGATCATTATTTTACCTGGGAGTCTTATCTGTTCTCCTTGTTGCCCCACACTTGCCCCAGTTCTCCACAGGTCAATCGGGTGCAGGCTGACGGAACCACTCATAGATGGTGTTTACTTTTCTGTAATATATCCTGTTTTACTGCAGGTTATTTACATTGTATTTTGGTCACGTTGATATTTTGGTAATACGTTATTTCAGAATAAATCCTATTTTTACTGCGGGCTAGTCGAATTTTGATGTTTATATGAACCAAGCTATTGTTTTGGGTGTGTTCCCTCCACCTCATCCAACTCTCTTGTATTTTCAATGTATGGATTTTCTAGGGTTAATCGAGTGCAGATTCATGGACTCACAAGCATTATTCGGGTGCTGAGTGATAGGTTTACTTTTGTGTGGCTTATAATTTTATGAGGTCAATACTTTCTGATTGGTTTATTCCATATAACGCGCACGCACCTTTACTCTCTTGACCTTAATAAATCATTTTTGGTAAGTGCACACACGAGTCAAACGAAGTAACGTATTTCTTTGATCCTCAGGACAAAATCCTCTCGTGATACAGTATTATTTCATTGCACAATAATGACGAAAGGGTGGGCATTCTACGAAGGCTTGAGCGTGATTACAACTAAAACTTAGTTCGATCCTTTTCGATTTGAAACACATGGATGTGTGTGTGTGTGTGAGGGTGTGTGTGTATATATCTATATACATATATCTATAGATATCTATAGATATCTATATATATATCTATATATATCTATATATATCTATATCTATCTATCTATCTATCTATCTATCTATCTATCTATCTATCTATCTATCTATCTATCTATCTATCTATCTATCTATATATATCTATATATATATGTACCCCCGTTGGGGTGCCGGGGGTTTCAGTATAAATAGTATCCCCACTTTCTGGAAATTTAGTGCTTTAAATTCCCATTGTCGCTGTCTTTCTTATTTGCTCTTTCTCATTCCTGCTCTGTTCTATCAATCTGCTTACTATCTTCTTCTTCGCTAGACCAGTCACCTACCTTTTTTCTTGAAAACTCTTCCGGGACAAGATTCCTTATTTGTGTATGAAGTCTGTTGGATCAGCTTGGGAATATTGGACGCTTTCTGCTAGGTGGTCACTAGGGCTTCCTATGATGTTATTATTTAGTAATGTAGGCATTTTATTTGTATGTGTTTTGTTGATAATTTATAATGATGTTTGTATTCTATTTTGTTTTGTAAACGGGGGTTCGATAAATTAGAGTACAGCCTCAGCGTCCCTTGCGTGGGATGTCTTTATTGTAAAGTGACTGGCTGTTGAAGAGCTTTCAGTTTTACCACTAGGGTTGTTTCAGCAGATCTTTTGTGCGGATCGGGGGTTGTCCGATCCTGATTTGGCTTGGAAGAATCCGCTGGATCTAAAGCAATAATCATGTAATGTAATCTCTATCTATCTATCTATCTATCTATCTATCTATCTATCTATCTATCTATCTGTCTATCTATCTATCTATCTATCTATCTAATCTAATCTAATCTAATCTAATCTAATCTAATCTAATCTAATCTATCTATCTATCTATCTATCTATCTATGCATATGTCATATATATGCATATGTGCATATGTTTGTTAATAGTGCAATAATGTATTTTAGTTTCACACATACTTAACGTCATAGTTTTTGTTTTAACTGATTGATCCTGACAATCTTAAAAAGTCCCACTTCGAAGACCGTGTTTACTTTTGGTGAAAACGGGTCTACCTTTAAATTTAGCAATGTTATTGCATTAAATAATAATAAACTGGACTTTTGTTGCTGAAACCAACCTCTAAAATTAGAATTTTCCATTTCGGTTTTGACAGGGAGTGATTTCCCTTGTTTTAACGGTACCTCAATACCATAGCCGTGTGAACTCAGACCCTTTTCTTGTGCGAACCACGCGTCTTGTAAAGTGCGTGTCTGGTGTACGTGTCACGTCACCCGAGCGGGTTCCGTGATGTTAGCACATGCAACGAGTGAATCAGATAAACTCAAACAAAATAAACTAACACAAAATGCCAGAATAACAGTCACTCTCTTTTATTCAACAATTAAACATACATACACAGGACAAATGGGAACTAACCACCCTCCACCCCTATCAACTCCCCCACCCCCGTATTAACTAACAATTACCTCCCTTGTTCAACCCAAAACAGAACTAAACATCAACAGCTTCCCACAAAATGTACAACAAATGGCAATGTAAAACAAATCCAAATACTATAAGTTCAACTAAAGAAAATTGAGCTGCAAATCTTTAATCTTCAAGCTACTGTCCAAGTTAATTTGCAGAACTGAAGCACTGTTCAAAACGTCTTTTGCACGAAGCCCAGTAGGAGCTAAACAGTTATGTTCACAATATAATGGATGATTTTTACTAACCAAATGAAGTATGTTTTTATGTGTGGCGCTGTGCAAGTCTGTGTGTGCGTGAGTGTGATGCGTGGAGTTCCTGTAATAATGGAGACACCCCGATACTAGGCAAAACAAGCAGTAGTGGCGGAGTTTACTTCCACGCTGCCCAACTGTGGAGGCACAAGGTTACAGCAGAGTTGTACGTCCGCGCAAAGGGGTGATGGTGGAGTGGAGACACCACTACATCGGTAAAGAATACACAGCGTAATAAGATGATAGATGATAACGATGATAAGATGATGCAGCCCAAACCTGTAAGCAAATATACAGTCTTAACAGCCTGCCTACAAAACATAAACACTATATAATATAACACGCCGTCCACCGTCCGCCATCTTGACCTGGTTGTGCATAACAACAATGATAATAATACATGATGCTATGCATACATTTCAATAATATAATAAAACCCTTGATGCTTAATAATTCATATCTTCCATAAACACAGTCATTTATATAAATATACATCATCATTGTGACCACACTTCAATCACACAGTCCTAATTCATTCCATCTCCATCTTCACCCTCATCACCTTTCTCAACTGTTATAACTACATCACGATTATCTCCCTTCAACCATCTATCTTGTCGTACTATAATGTAAACATGCTCTCTTCATGTCCATCATTTCCTTCATCTTCCCCAGCATAGTACATTTATCTCTCTCTCCATACATACACCCCCCTCCTCTCTCTCTCTCCCTCTCTAACATGCATTCCCTATCGTCACCGTTGACCCACTTTTAACCACAACAGCAACGACATTTCCCATTCATGTGCATACTAAGAAAATCATATGAAAATCATACAAAATCAATAAAATCATTATGCATCAAAAATACGTCCCTTTTCCCCTCATTCACCATCATTCATTCGCGTACGCAGTCTCAGAGCACTTTGCCACTAAGAAATTGAATTACAGGGTTTACTCACCGTCTAGGCCTCGGCTTGTGACACACC